>OX608083.1:36404785-36911044 GCA_951509765.1 Sphenella marginata | reverse complement strand
ACTTGCTCCGGCGCTGTAAAATTATTTTTCAAAATGGAAATTAGGCCCGCGGGCGTTATTTCCTTTCCTCGACGGGCGCTATTTCCTTTCAGAAAAGAAATAATGCCCGCGGGCGTTATTTCCTTTTAGAAAAGAAACAAAGCCCGCGGGCCTTATTTCCTTTTTTCGGCGGGCGTTATTTCACTTCCCCTTCATAAAGTGTATTTTGAAAATGTTTGTAAAATCATTGCAACTTAGATTTGGCCATGGGGGGGGTTTGGGGGTGCGCACGGGCCTGCGACAACACTCCAAAAAACCTTCGGGGAGTGATTTTGTTGCTAAAACAACAACAACAACAACTATAATATCGCTATGAACAGGTAGAAATAGTATATATGTACTTAGTTATTAAAAGTTTATAGTACTATCTAAACCAGCAATGGGCAAAACGGCTCGTACGAGTATTTTGCTTTTACGGGCGAGCTTCGCACATTTAGGTGCAGAGTGAGGGGCGTTCAAGTGAAGGTATGTGGGGCGAAGAACGCAGGATGAGAATAATATATGTACAAACACACATACGGTTGATAAAGACAGTATCACGGCAACGCTGCCTGATAAAAGGGTCTCGTCTTCCTACGATTGTAGGAGAAATGTGCATTAGCACGTTTATATACTACCACTTCCTCTCATGCTACTACTTTAAAAATAATTTTTTAAATATTTGTAGGCATATATTGCAAAATGAATCGGCTTGCTTATAATTAAATGCATGTGAAGGCCAAATGGATGTCAATAATGCGCAGCTTAACATAAAGTCGACTTCAGCCTATGAAAATTCCACTTTTCGTATTTCTTGCCAAAAAATGTATGTTTTTGTTTTCGTACTAATGCAACACCGCTTGAGAATTGGTTGTCGAGGTTGAGAGAAAATGTTTCCTGTTCAGTTGTTTAGTGTTTCCGCAAGCTTCTTGCGATGAATATGATTTGAGGCGGAGCGTAGGATTTTTGCACTTTATTTTTTTACTCCCCCAACACCGCAAAAAAAAACAAACGTCTAACCTAAAACCCGCTGCACTCAAACTGATTAAGGAGCCGAAAATATTCCCATCCCTGATATAAACGAAGGGTGCATGTTTATGTTGTACGTTTCGGCACTAAGGTTAAGGTTAAGGTTAAGGTTAATGTTAATGTTAAGGTTAAGGTTAATGTTAATGTTATTGTTAATGTTAATGTTAATGTTAATGTTAATGTTAATGTTAATGTTAATGTTAATGTTAATGTTAATGTTAATGTTAATGTTAATGTTAATGTTAATGTTAATGTTAATGTTAATGTTAATGTTAATGTTAATGTTAATGTTAATGTTAATGTTAATGTTAATGTTAATGTTAATGTGTCGGCATAACTTAATAACATGCAATATGTAGCTTTACCGCGGCAGTCCACACAGTGGACTTTTTTTTTTACTTTTTCCTTCACACATGCTGTACCTAAATGCATGCTTTCACCCAAAAAAAGTAAAATTACATTGAAAACTGCGTACTACGTTAAGAAAGGTGAGAACATGAAATTTTATTAATTTTATATGGTCTTTGCTTTTTTTATGATCTGCGTTCTAGCCTATATGTAAAAAAAATTTACAAAGTTCACGGAACTTAGTAGGTACAGAACGGGTCGGTCCTCATACAAAAAAAAAGTTACAAAATACCGCCCCTAAATTTGAAAGTTATGTTGAGAGGATTTCGGGATAGTTATTATTTTTTTTTTTTATCCTTACAAAAACAGCCCAAATGGTCTCTTATTGTAACATTTTAAACTTTTAATAATAATACGAAGCAGGTAGTATTATTTTGTGTATGTTGCTTTACACAAATTAAACTATTTACACACGTGAATATGAAAAATCCCGTTTGCCTACCATAATAAACTGTATACAAGTTAACAAGACGGCCAGCACACCTACCGGTGTGAATATGCTGACACCGCACTTCCCACAACACGCGCAAGCCAATTCGGGTAATTCGATCTGCAGCATATGCAATATCGATTGCAACTTTAACTTTTTATAGGGCGGGAAAAGACCCGCCTTAACTGGCGCCCGAGCAGGGACCCACTAATGGGTGGGTCCCTGGAAAGGACTTCCTTAAATGAGAGGTCCTGATAAATAGTGATCAGTGTTAGTGACAGTTGTGAAGTGAAAGTGTTGGTGGCAGTGATATCCACAAAATTTGCTATGACAAAAATTACGAAAAACATATAAAAAATATATTGAAAACCGCGATTCACCACCTTCGGGGGGACCCTCCGGTTTATAAAATTAAATAAATAAATAAGTAAAACAAGTGTAAATAAGGGCTTGTACAGCCGATAACAAAATTTTTTCAAACCGCGATTCACCACCTTCGGGGGGACCCTCCGGTTTATAATATAAGCTTAATTCTGCGATTCCCTTCGGGACCCTCCAGAATATAAAAGCTCCTCTCCCTAGGAGAGGTAAATTGTGGTAAAACCACACAGTGAATAAGTGAAAATAACTTTACTATGTCCAATCCTTGAAGCCCTAAACGGCTGAGACAGGAATAAAATTAAAAGAAGCCATTCTGTGACCCCTAAGACCCTCAGATGCGCAAATGAAAATATAAAAATTGAGTTTTGTTTTGTTTCTCTTTTTTTTCCTTCTTTCGAAAATTGAAAGATTAGTGAAAGTGATTTTCCCTGCCACTCAACAACCACGGAGCAAGTGTCCTCGTATGATCGCGTTGGCTGGGTGGGTCCGTGTACCTATCCTCATAGGCCGGATCCCACTATACCGAAGGCCATATAATGGTTAACGAATTCCGTGACATTGCAATATGCACAAAAAAGTTGCACCCTGCGTGCCTGTTGCCATTCCCTTAAGGATATGGCAATACATATTCTTTGTAGTGGCTAACCCTAGTGTACACATAAGAACACACTACAGTTTGGCTATGTCCTCAGTGTTTCCAGGGTACACATCAGAACACACTGGAAACTGCTGCTTGTTTTCCGCGATTTTTCCAGAGTACACATAAGAACACGATGGGGATCGCAAATGGTGCCTTTTCAGTGTAGCCATAAGAACACACTGGAGATTGCGTTAGTCCGGGATTTCGTTGTGGATCTAGCTGTGCCTAAGTAGGTTGCCCTCAATCTGATTGTCGACGACCAAAAAGGAATAACACAGCCTCCCTGACCAAAAACTTTAACCTTAAAGACGATGTACTGTGAAACGCCAATTAGGTACATGTCGCCGTTAACATCAGAACACGGTGGAGATTTCACAACCAAACTTACAGTTCCTTTCTTGTTCTTTTCCAGGAAAGGAGCTGAAAGCATCAAACACTTTATATCAAAACAAAAAACGAGAAAAAATCGTAAATTAACAAAAGAAAAGCCATCCCGTGCCTGTGGTACAATATTTAAAAAAAAACCAAAAGCCATTGAGCAAAAGTAAAGCCATTCCGTGCCCGTGACTTTTAATTTTTTATTTTTTTTGCGAAACCTCTAATATAAAATAAACATAATGGAAGCTCTAACAACTAAGGTTAATGAGCTGACCGGGGGAATAAATGCTCTTCTTGAGCAGATACGGAGACTGGAAGGCCGTCTCGGGGGTATTGAGGCAAACAGCACAATCCTAGAGCAAAATTTGGCTAAGATTGGCGAAAGGCTCGATAACGTGGAACAGGCAAGTGTCAGCGGCCCAGCCCAAGGGATGTCCCCAGTGGTGCGATCGCCACTTTCAGAGCAGGACCTAAAAGATATTAGCAGGCTCCCTGACTGTGTGAAGGAGTTGCAGATATTCGAGGGGAGGGATCCTGGCCGATTACGAGGTAGTAAAAGGGAAGCCTCTATATCGGGCCATCCTCCAGCACATCCGGCAGAAAATTCGGGGTGAAGCTGATGCGGCCTTGGTAGCGTGTAATGTTTTTGCAGGTGAATGGGCAGATATAAAGCGAATATTGTCCCTTCACTACGCCGATAAGAGAGACATCCGAACTCTGGAGCACCAACTGAACCGGCTCACGCAAGGAACCTCCAAGCTGGATGAGTTCTTTGCGACAGTGAATCACCAACTGTCACTCATAATAAACAAGATACAATGCGATGATTATTCGCAAGAGACGGTTTCAGTTCTGAGGGAAACCTATAGGAACAGAGCCCTGGATGTCTTCATCCGAGGATTGAGTCCCGAATTATCTCGTATGCTGATTGTACAAAAACCAAAGACGTTGCCAGAGGCCTACTCTGCCTGCCTCGATATTCAAAATCTCACTCTCCGGAATACAATAGTCCACACAAACTCCATTAATAGGATCATAGTTCCGACAAACAAGCTGCAAAGGCCACCCGTACCACCACGTGCACGCTCAAATTATAACTGGGTCAATAGGTACGCAGGATATAGAACCCCCTACAATAGCTTCCAACCCAGTAACAGCGCAAGCTCATCGCCCCCAGCCAGACCGACTGCCCCTAAGCCCGCCGAGAGAATGGAAGTCGACGGTAGCATGCAGACAAGGCAGATAAATTATATGAACCGACCTTCGGGGTCAAATGCCTTCAAAAGGGGACCCACTTCTTCAAAAGGCAACTTCAAAAAACAACCAAAATTGTATAATATACAGACTGATGGCTCAGAAGAAGGTTCGGACTCCCTAATCGATTCCGCACCCACCGAAGACAACGTTCAGGAAGTAAATTTTTTAATGACTGGCCCTCCAGCTTATTTCATATAAGGAGCGGTGCACGCTCCAGCATTCCTTACCTAACGTGCATGACCAACAATAACACTGATCTAAAATTCCTTATTGATACAGGAGCAAACAAAAATTTCATTAAACCTGCCATAGCTCCTCACTCACGGCCAGTTGACCCTCCTTTTTCAGTGCAGACGGCGGCAGGACCAATTCTAATAAATAGGAAAATCTGCGGACAATTTTTTCACAATGTGGGGAACGATACCGAAACATCGTTCTACTCATTACCGGGACTTGAATCCATCGACGGTATCATAGGAGATGATACACTAAAAGCGCTCGGCGCTGTGATAGACAGGAAAAATCATGTCCTCACAATAGAGCCGAACATTAAAATACCGCTGCGAAACAAAACAGTCGGAAACATTAATTTTTCCGAAACCTCGGGTATTCCTGAAGCGGTGCTTCCAATTTTAGAGTCCCTGGTAAACCGATACTCGCACCTGTTCGGCCCACTCGACATTAAATCAAATATCAAAACCTCAGTTCGGGCCGAGATAAAGACCACTACGCCAGAGCCCATTTATACAAAAAGCTACCCATACCCCGCGAACATGAGAGAGGAGGTAGAGCGACAAATTACCGAGTTGCTTGAGGAAGGCATCATTAGACCGTCCAAAAGCTCTTATGACTCTCCTATTTGGGTAGTCCCAAAAAAACCCAAGCCATCCGGTGAAAAACAATATAGAATGGTAGTGGATTTTAAGCGCCTAAATGCCGTCACAGTCTCAGACGCTTATCCCATCCCCGATATAAATGCAACTCTAGCCAGCCTATGAAATGCCAAATATTTCACTACGATCGATCTCACATCAGGATTCCATCAAATTGCAATGAAGGGGGCGGACATACCGAAAACAGCGTTTTCAACAATGAACGGCAAATACGAGTTTCTCAGACTGCCTTTCGGGTTGAAAAACGCGCCCGCAATATTTCAACGCATGATTGATGATGTCCTTAAAGAGTATATCGGAAAAAACTAAGTTCATGAAAACAGAAGTAGAGTTCCTGGGGTATATAATCACATCTGATGGGATAAAGCCCGATCCTTCAAAGGTCCACGCTATTGAAAATCTATTGCCCCCAAACACACTTAAGGATTTAAAAAGTTTTCTGGGTATGACTTCATACTACCGGAAGTTCATTCGAGATTACGCAAGGGTCTCAAAACCCTTGACGAATCTCACCCGGGGTGAAAACGCTCAGGTCAAGGCCAACCAATCGAGGAAAATACTCATTAATCTAGATGAGGAAGCCCTCCAAGCCTTCAATAACCTAAAAAAAACTACTCATTTCCGCAGATATCCTTGCATTCCCCGACTTCGGGAAACCATTTAATCTGACGACAGAAGCGTCAAATTATGCCATTGGTGGGGTTCTGTCCCAGGGAGAACATGGGAAAGATCGGCCAATCGCCTACATTTCTAGATCTCTGAGTAGAACAGAGGAAAACTATGCCACAAATGAGAAAGAAATGCTGGCAATAGTTTGGGCCTTAGACAACTTGAGATCCTACCTCTATGGTGCCAAGAAAATTAGGATTTACACAGACCACCAGCCTCTCACTTTCGCGTTGGGAAGCAGAAACTACAACGCAAAGTTGAAGAGGTGGAAAGCCAGGATAGAGGAGTATAACCACGAATTGATTTACACTCCAGGTAAATCAAATGTTGTGGCAGACGCTCTCCAGAATCCCATGCCAAGCAAACCATCTGACGGCACCTCCGGAACGTAATGATCTTCCAGCAGAAACCAGAAGCGAAGACGGAACGGTTCATAGTGCTGATCAGGACGCCTCGGACCTTATCCCACACGTAGAGAGTCCCCTCAACGTCTTCCGAAACCAAATAGTTCTCACAGAAGGGAGTGCAATGGTTTGCGTGGAAAACCCACACGCAGGCTTCACACGCCATTACGTCAGGTTATCTAGCATTGAAAAGACAAGCTTAACCGCGGCCTTGAAAGAGCGTCTAAATCCATCCCTTATGAATGGAATAAAAATCCCAGAAAACCACCTGCGACTTTTACAAGAGGTTTACTTAGAGCATTTTTTCTTATACAAAATAAGGATTACGCGGAGAATGGTCGAGGATGTTGCCAATGAGGATAGAATCTGTAAGATAATCGAGGATGAGCATAGAAGAGCTCATCGAAACTCTAGGGAAAATAGGGAGCAGATCCTAGAAAGATACTATTTTCCCAAAATGTCCAGTCGCATAAGGAAATTCACGGCCATCTGCGGGACATGCCTCGCCAACAAATACGATAGGCATCCTCCAGTACCACCGATCAAGGATACTCCGGTGCCAAAATATCCTTGCGAAATAGTGCATGTGGACATTTTTGAGATTCAGGGCGAAAAATTCCTCTCCAGTATAGATAAATTCTCGAAATTTGCAAAACTTTTCCATATAAAAAATAAATCTTCCATCACTCTTCGCGCCAAGATGGCTAAGCTCATTCACTACTTCACAACCCCTAGAATGATAGTAACGGACAACGAAAGGGGATTCATGACTCGAATTATACCAAACTCCCGTTCAAAGGAGCGAGGTCAATGGTCAGATTGAAAAATTCCATTCTACTGTCATTGAGATCTACCGATGCCTTCGCAATGAGATGACCAATGTTAGGCCAAAGGAGTTAGTCTATATCGCAGTGGATCGTTATAATTCAACTAGTCACTCAGTAACGAAAAGGAAACCTAGCGACATATTCTTAAACAGAACTGAGAGAATTAACTACCAAGGCCTGACCAATTTCAGGAGCCGGGTTCACGAAGAAATCAGGGAACAAATCAGGAGAAACCAAGAGCTTAGAAATCTCCGGCTAAATAAAAAACGAAAAGCAGCAAGAAAATTTAGACCTGGAGATTCTGTTTACATTAGAGATAAACAGATAAAGGCAAAACAGAAGGCTCTCTATAAAAAGGAAATAGTGGGGAAGGATAACAAAGTCACGGTGGTCACGGAAAATGGTAGAAAGGTCCATAAGGCACAAATAAACGGATAACAGATAAAAAAAAAAAAAAATTATAATAATAATAAAGACAAAAAAACACAAATACAAGAAAAACACACAAAAAAATATATAGAATGAAATTATAACAAAAAAAACAAAAGAAAAAAAAACAAAAAAATTAAGAAAAAGGCAGCACGGGATAGGCAACAAAATTTTATTGAGAAAAAATACAAAAGCAGCACGCACAAAAAACTACAATCAACAAACAATCATCGTTAAACAGGAAAATAAGCCCACCACGGAACTCTAAAGCAATACTAATTAAAAGAGGCATATCAACAATATTTATGAAAAAAGGGACAACATTAGCCACCACAAAAATATTAATTAAAGAAGCAACTCAGCCAACTACAAACACTTTAATCACTACAAAAACCACTCTTTAATCATTACAAAAAATACACTTTAGTCACCACAAAAACCTCTACTAAAAACACAAAAAAGAAGACATCTTATCCTCATAATTGGCCAGGGGCGGTATTTAAGTAGATAAATAAATTGTTTGTATTTTCTTTACATCTCTTCTAATAATCACAAAATTTTTCCTGTTTTTCAAAAAAAACATGAAGATTTTTCTCTCACATTAAACGTTTGTAAAATTGTTCACCGTCCCTGAAATAGAAAAAGAAAAAAGCATTAGTAATAATGATAAAAATAATTTTACTTTTTATTTCCGGTGCTTGCGGCCTCAATGTCTACAAGTACGACTCCCCCCTTATCACCATCGAACATGGTCGTGGCTGGATCCTGAATGGGCACTCCAGTCTAGTACACATGGTCGACCTCAGCTATTTCAATAACGCCTTGGAAATACTATCCGAATCAGCACAGCATGACATCCAGAACGAGGCTGTGCGTACGGTCCTACAATTCCACCTTAAACAAATAAAACTTCGACTCGACGAGCTCGAAATAAGTAAGCCGAGGAAAACACGTTCCATTGACAGGATCGGCTCCGCCTGGAAGTGGATCGCAGGCTCCCCAGACGCAGCAGATTGGGATTACATCTTAAAAAAAGTAAATGACGTTATCACTAACAATAACCACCAATACGTGGTGAACCAGAAACTCTTCAACGCAACTCGTAACGCAGTTGAAAAAGCGAACACGATGTTGCTTCACATCAATGAGATAAATAAGAGTATAAATGAAGAGAATCTCGAGCTTCTGGATCTAGGCAAAGTCCTAATCCTAAAGGAGCAGGTCTGAAGTCGAGAGGTTACTATTAGAAGAAGAGTCGCTACCCTATCAGAATTTTATTGAAGCTATCGAACATGGATCCGCCTCAGTCTATTCCAATGGCACCATGCTGTTATACGTTTTGTCAATGCCAAAGGTTAAGCCAAGTGCTTATCGACTCCTGATAACGCGTGCGGCCGTGATACGAGGGCAGCATGTTGAGTTAAACCACAAACAAATTGTAATAAGAGAAGAAGAAACCTTTGGGCTGAAAGAAGACTGCCTGTCCATCAACAACTCGACGATTTGTCCGCCAAAGTCGCTGGTTAAACTTCCGGAAGACGGATGCCTTGCCAAATGAATAAAGGGCGGCGACGCGAAATGTCATTTTGAACCGGACAGCAAGGAAATCATAGAGATGATCAACGAGAACACAATTTTTATAACCAATTTCCGGGGGCAGCTGAGCGGAAAAAACTACTCTAAGCCGCTGAATGGGACGTACGTAGTAATAATAAACAACGAGACGATAACGGTGGGGGACCAAACCTTCGTGAGCAAAACAGTGCGCACAGTTCAAGCCTTGCCACCGGCCCTAGTAAACGTCACAAACGAGGGCCTGAAGTTGAATCTGGGCTACATCCACAACCTAAGCTTGGAAAATATTCATCAACTAGACCAACTGGGTAATAACTTCCAAGCCACTTCGATTTTTGATGCTATCGGCTTGGTAATCCTAGCAGTCGTGTGCTACCTCATCTGGAAGAAACTCACAACTACAATTAATTTTCCAAAACTTAACCAAACAACGGATCAGGACCAGACACGGACCCAAAACAAGGATTTGGTTCATCAGCGGGACACCGCACTTCCCACAACACGCGCAAGCCAATTCGGGTAATTCGATCTGCAGCATATGCAATATCGATTGCATACGCAAGTTGCACTTATGCAACTGATCAAAAGGCAAACCATGGGAAGCGCTGTGCCAGCAGCTAGAATAAGTTTTTAGCTTTAGTTAGAAGCTAAGTTGAAATTTACAATTTGTGACTCTGTCATTCCATTTGCATAAGCGGACCAGAGCGGTAATTAAAAATTGTACTAATCTGATATTTTGTCTTTTATTTCTTTGGATCTAGGCTCAAGAGACGGCGGGGCGGTCTCCAACTTTAACTTTTTATTGGGCGGGAAAAGACCCGCCTTAACTTACATAATAAATTTCGGCCTTGGGATCTCTTGCTTAGAGCCCTAGCACAAGCCCTACCACGCAAATGTAACTTCAATAACCATATAAATGTACAAATACATATTTATTTATATACAAAGCCCGCGGGCGTTATTTCTTTTTTGCAACGGGCGTTATTTCTCATTTTATCTCGGCATTAGGTAGCGCTTATAAAAAATAATCCTTAGGCGATCCAACACAGCTTGTAGTTCGCATACTTTCCTTATATATGGAAAACGAAGAAGGGCCTAAAAAATAAACAAAAAATCAAGTTAAGGTAATTCTTTACGACCGTATGTAGCTGCTAATACACGTCCAAAAATATCGGGAGGGGTATCAAAAGACGCGTTTTGACCTCTGTAACAAGAATCCGAAACCGGAAAATAAATATTTTATTTCAGTGAAAAGTTATTAACAAAAAACCAAAAAATTACCTAGGTCAAATCCTGATTTAGGGGCCCGATCCATGTTTTTTCTGTGCAGAACACCTTCCCGCGTAGGCGGCCTTCGGCCGCGCTTCAAAAAATAACCCTGGGCTACGCCATTCCAACTCCGGGTGTGTGCCATAGCCGTGGCTACGGTGATGTCCTTCCTAAACATAGTTATAATTTTATTATAAATGGAAATTAGGCCCGCGGGCGTTATTTCCTTTCCTCGACGGGCGCTATTTCATTTTAGAAAAGAAATAATGCCCGCGGGCGCTACTTATTTCCTTTCAGAAAAGAAATAGTGCCCGCGGGCGTTATTTCCTTTTAGAAAATAAACAAAGCCCGCGGGCCTTATTTCCTTTTTTCGGCGGGCGTTATTTCCCCGGGCGTTATTTCACTGCCCCGCGTATGGGCATTTTTTGTTATTAAATTTTACCGATGAAAACAGTAAGCAGTTTCAATTAACAGAGCGAATGAACTGCAAGGCTCAATTATATGAAAGATTTCGAGTGTTTTCTGACCCTTTTTGTTGTAGGCGTAAATATAATTGTGAAAAAATGAACGTTGGAGAGCAGATGAGCGACAACGTTCAATTATTTGAATGTTTTCAAACATTTTCTGAGGTTTTTTTTATTTTACCTAACAGAAGATAAAGATCGCATTTTTCATGGACGTTTATCAATAGTCTGTGGAAAATAAACATAGCATATTTCATATTTTCCGAATAGTGTCAATAAAACTTCATAAACCTTATTTTTTATTATTTATAATAATAATAATAATAATAATTCCCAACGGATTATCCACCATATCCCGCCCGAACGGCGCGAGGGGCGCATCCGCAATACGCGCGGATTGTTCTTTCGTGCCGAGTCTTTGAAAGGCTTTGGTTTGTTAATCGTCGAGATCTGAAACTGCTCAGCTACAGAGAAAACCTCATCAGCCAAGTGAGGTAGATACAAAATAGATGACACAATTAATAAATAATTAGTTGACAGCGAATAGTTATTGTAAAGAATAAAGATAAGAATCAAAGGATATGAAAGCAAATTGTTGCTATGTATTTAGGATAGAAATAATTGACATTTTTATTCTGCATAGTGAGTCTGAAATATCAAACGTACCAGAATCTTATCTTGACACAAACAACGAAAAGGCTGATTTAATTCCAAATTAGTTCGCCACTGTTTCATGATAAGTGGTTTAAAATGTCTTGATGGACGAGAAGGTACATTGAAGTTCACTTCGCTCAAAAGAAACGGGCTTGTGATTGAACCATTTAGTAATTTAATCATGAAAACAATTCCAAGCATTTCCCTCCGGCTAGAAAGGCTGTGAAGATTAATTAGTTTTAAGCGACTCGTATACGATGGCAAATTACATATACAAGGGATCCCAGTGAAGATCTCTTAAGGCAAATATGAAAAATGGTTTTTGAACTGATTCTAAGCGATCCACGTGGACCTGGTAACGTGGGTTCCAAATTATAGAACCGTATTCAAGTATCAGTCTGACTAATGTAGTAAAGAGTTTTAGTTACATAAGGGTTGCTAAATTCCTTAGACCATCGTTTAACAAATGCTAGAACGCCTCTAGCTTTATTGACTTTTACGTTAATGTGGCAGTTAAAACTGAGTAAGTAGTCCATAGTAACCCCAAGGTCACCAAAATCATACATTTGCTCAAGACTATAATTGTTAATTGTATAGGAAGCTGGCTGTGAAATTCTTCTCGAAAAACGCATTTATTTACATTTCTTTAGATTAAGCGGCACATAATTTAAATCGCACCAAGTAACAAGTGTATTTAGATCTGATTGAAGCTTCTTCGAATGACATAAAAAGCTTTACATCGTCGGCATACATTCAAATTTTCGAAAATTATATTACTGTAGAAATATCAGTTATAAACAACAAGATGGCTTCCTTGAGGAACTCCTGAGGAGACATAAATAACATCGGATTCACAATTTTTAAACACTACTTTTTGTGCTCTGTCGCTAAGGTAAGAAGAGATCTAGCGTTTGAGACCCGGCTGGAAACCCAACTGATCCAGTTTATGAATAAGTAAAGAGTGACACACTTTATCGAAAGCTTTGCTGAAATCAAAGTAAATTCAAGTAAGTTTGTAACGGTGGACTTTCCCTTACAGAACCCGTGTTGACAGTCGAAAATCAAGGTAGAGATAGGATTCGTAAGCTGATTGGTAACAATAGCTTCACACACTTTTGGGATGGCAGAAAGCTTTGCTATGCCACGATAGTTCTCTATAGAAGCCTTGCTTCCGCTTTTATGAAGCGGTAGAAGAAACGACTCTTTCCATGCTTTTGGAAAAACACCACACTTTAGTGACAGATTGAACAAATTGGTAAGGGGTTGGTAAATATTGTTAGCACACTTATTCAAGAAGCATGTAGGAATCCTATCAGGACCGCATTTAAAAGGTTCATTCAAGGTTTTCAGATAAATAAGAACATCATTGGCGCATATAGTTGGACAATTAATTAAATTGTTCCCATGTAGCTCATAGGGATAATTTAGAAAGTCAGAGTTGGTGACGGCAGAATAGTTAGGAGTGAAAAATTGCGCAAAGAAATTATGACCCAAAAGAAATAAAAAACGACCCCAAATAAGCTTCAGAAAAACACCAATAAAAGGCTCCGAAAAGTGTCAAAAAACCCTCTGAATTGATGAATGAAAGAAAAGCACCAATTAAAGGGCTCCGAAAGGCGTCTGAGAAGGCTCCAGAAACCCTCAGAATGGAGAAATAAACGGCTCCGAAAAATGTTCAGAAAAGCACCAGCAGTTCATTTAAAAAGAGTCAAAAAACGCTTCAAATTCATCGAAATCGGACTCATTTCGGACTCTTTTTTATGACTTCGTTGGAGTGCCCGCGTAGAGCGATTTTTCGTTCCATTTGGGCTCTGAAAGAAACTCATTTTGGAGAGTAAAGTTCTGAGAAATGAGCGTTTTATGGCTCCGAAAGGAGTATTTTTTTGCACTTTTAGTTAGCTGGGATATGCCATCATATCACCAATTCTCTATGAAATACAGAAAAATATGTACAACAAAAAAAATAGTAGTTTTAGGCATCAGAGTATGCAAATTCAGGAAAGTTAAAGGACATTTAAATTTGTGATATATACCTAGGTATCTGTATATATATAGGTATCTGTTTCAGCAAATATGTTTAACTTAGTGAAAAATGTATGCGAATGCAAATCTAAATTAAAACCCCCCCCAAGGCCAATTCCTGCGCACGGCCCTGTGTTGTCGAATTAACAGTCCTTGGCCGGATATGAATCCGGTACCCTCCGGTACTGTCCGACTGTCGTGGTAGCGATTTGTTATGACCAGTGTAACCTTCCAGGTCATAGCATCCCTCCTTCCGAAAGGAAAGAGAAGATAGGTAATGAGAGGTGAGAGGCATCATGTCCGTAGATCAACCATCGAGTTGCACATCATTATCTTTGTGTAATTTGTTTCAGTTGCCATTGCAAATTCAAAGCGAACGTACGTTAATTTAAAAATTTTGTAATTTTTTTTTTTTCACAACAAATTGTTTTACTTCGTTTTTGGTTTCTCCTTAAATCACAAATAGATATGGAATGAACTAATAAATACAGATGTGTTATGTATTTACCATTAGTTGGCAGCCCTTTTCCTACTGTCATCTTTTGATAGACATGCATACATACTTTTCTTTATATATATATATCTCTGACTTGAATAAGCTATACAATGTTAACACGTGAATTACTTTTCTCATTAATAAATATAAGTCTTTATTAAATAGTATAACCTAAATCGCGTGCATCTTTATTTGTATTTAGGACTTAACAAATGGCGACGAGTGATAAAAGCAGAAAATAATAAATAAATTGCAATACACTCAAAAATAGTAACTAAACGTGCAGAACATTCATTATTCAACATAACCTCAAAGCAAAAATGGAGGCCCAAGTCCAGCAATTGCTGCAGGCAATTACAGCAATGACGACAACAATGCAGCAGCAGCAACAGCAAATCAGCAAACAACCAGTACGAACGTTAACATAATTTCAGGGTTCGAAGCATTCGACCCAAAAGTGGAGTCGTTCAAGACATACAAAGAGCGTCTTCAAAATCATTTTCACATCAAAAAAATTGTTGGGGACAAGGAGATGTGTGCCAAATTATTACTACAGTACATCGGACCAGAGTCGTATTCCCGGTTAGCAACATTGGCTTCACCGAAAAATATAAACGAGCTAAAATATGATGAAATAGTGGCATTACTTGAAAAACACTTTTGTCCCGAAAAGAACATTTTGGTAGAGCAACATAAATTTCTTTGTGAAATTCAGAATAACGAACAGTCTTTAGCAGATTTTTTAATTACCCTTCAGAAAAGAGCAATGGAGTGTGGATTTATATGTGAATGTGGGAAGTCTATCACAGATATTTTTCTAAGAGCCCAACTAATCAGAGGTATACGCGATGGGCACATCCGAGAACAGCTGCTACAAGACCCGAAAGCAACATTCAAACAAATAGTTGAAAAAGCAACAACGTTGGAAGCCGCTAAAATAAATAACAACGTAATCGCAAACAAAGCAACCGGTTCAACAAGCGATGTGCAACAAATCCGCCAACATGTTAGTAATCATAACTATCGTCGCGATAGAAATCGTAATAGAAGTTCTTCTCGAAATAGAAAGGCAAAGTCATCGACAAGAGTTAATTATAGCGAATTGGGCATAGAAGGCTTGTGTCTACGATGCGGCCGTAATAATCATTTATCAAAAGAATGCAATGTAAATAAAAGCAAATTAAAATGCAATTCATGTGGTAGAACTGGGCATGTGCAAAAGGTTTGCATTCAGGATCGAATAAAGCAAAAGAAATCAAAAAGTACTAGCAATAACGCCGCTACATCAAATGCTATTGAATCGTTCACAACCGAGGAGGAATATTTTGGTGTAAATCAAGTTATCGACATTTATGAGCATAGCACGGCAAAAATTACACCCATGGACGCAGAAAAATTTTATACAGACGTATTAATTAATGGAAAAAAGCAAAACTTCGAAGTCGACTCAGGTGCAGGCTACACGTTACAGCCGGAAAATCAATTTATGAAACTAAATATCAAAACACCGCTAAGGAAAACAAATATTGCATTCCGCGTTTATACAGATGATGTTTTTGTGCCAATAGGAGTCGTTACTGTGGACGTAAAGTACAAAAATAGAAAATCAAAAGAAGATTTGTACATTGTATCGTCGAAACGTACCGCCTTGTTGGGACGTGTATGGATACGCCACTTGAAAATCAATCTACATGAAATCGACCAAGACAGTACTAATAACAACATTTGCCACAATAACATAAATTCAATATTAGAAATCGAGCAGAAATTTTCTGAAATTTTCGAAGAACGCGTTGGATGCATTCCAGATTTGGTTTGTAGTTTAAAATTACGGCAGGGTGCAAAGCCAGTGTTCTTAAAGGAAAGGCCAGTGCCTTTTGCCATACGTGAAAAAGTAGAACGTGAACTGGATAATTTGGAACGAGACGGCATAATTACAAAAATTAATACTAGCAATTGGGGGTCACCTTTGGTGGTAATTCCAAAGCCTGATGGTAATGTACGACTATGCGTCGACTATAAAGTCGCTGTTAACCCTCAGCTGGAAGATGCTCATTATCCAATCAAGAGAGTTGATGAAATTTTTAACAGTTTAAAGAATTCTAAATATTTTTGCAAGTTCGATTTATACAAAGCATATCTGCATGTGCAAGTGGATGATGACAGCAAAGAAGTGCAAACTATTTCAACGCACCGAGGTACGTACAAAATGAATCGATTATCTTTCGGAATTAAAACTGCTCCGAGTGAGTTTAACCGTATTTTAGATCAAATATTACAAGGCCTCGAAGGTACAATTTCTTATTTTGACGATATAATTATACATGGTGCAACGTTGAAAGAATGTGAAGAGCGTTTAATCAAATGCTTTGAAAGATTAAATAAATATCAATTGCACGTCAACAAACGAAAATGCGAATATTTTAAAGAAAAAATTAAATACCTCGGGTATGTAGTGAGCCATAACAAAATAGAAAAATGTCCAGATAAAGTACAGGCGATTATTGACATGCCAAGACCTCAAAATGTAGAGCAATTAAGAAGATTTCTTGGAATGATTACATATTATTCAAAATTTCTACCTGATGTTTCATCACTAACATTTCCTTTACGCCAGCTTTTAGAAAAAAATAGGAAGTTTAATTGGACAACACAATGCGAAGATTCTTTTAAAAAACTTAAACAGGAAATTCTTAAAGACAGGGTTTTAGTACCTTTCAACGAAGCTTTGCCGATTACATTAGCATGTGACGCAAGTCCAACGGGCATAGCGGCCGTACTATCTCATATTGTCAAAGGGGAAGAGCGCCCCGTTGCATTTATATCAAGAGCATTAACAAAAGCAGAACAAAATTACAGCCAGCTTGACAGAGAAGTGTTAGCAATTATTTTTGCCGTTGATAAGTTTTTTATGTATTTATACGGAAGAGAATTTGTATTACTGACGGATAATCGTCCTCTAACAAGAATATTTCATCAGAGTGCAAAAACACCAGCTATGACTTCTGCAAGGCTACTTCGCTATGCTTCATTTCTACAGGGCTTCAACTACAAAATACAACATCGTAAAGCTGAAGATAATGTGAACGCAGACTGTTTATCGAGAGCACCTAATAAGGAAATACCGACGTTTAAACACTTTTTGGATGAAGAAGTACAAAATATCCAGGTCGAAAAGATCAATCAAATATCAACATTTTCAATTAACGCCACTACTATTTCAAACGAAACAGAGCGCGATGTGGAACTAGCAAGATTAAAGAAGGACTTACTGGATGGAAAAAACTGTGATCCAAGTTATTCGTTGCAAGATGGCGTCATATTTAAAGGTGACCGTGTCGTTATACCATCAAGATTACATGCAGACGTTTTAAAAGAACTGCATTACACACATGTGGGCATAGTAAAAATGAAACAGCTTGCAAGGAAGTACTGTGTTTGGAAGGGCATCGACGCGGATATAGAGCGATTGGTGAAATCGTGTCCTAGTTGTGCGGACGTAAAAAAAAGCCCTCCAAAGGTAGTAACTCACCATTGGGAAGAGCCGACCGAAAATTTTCAAAGAGTGCACATTGATTACGCAGGACCATTTCGAAATCACCATTTTTTCGTACTAGTTGATGCGAAATCGAAATGGCCGGAGATTCGAATGATAAGAGATGCCCCAACTTCTGAAAAGACAATAGATTTAATACAAGATATTTGCGCGACACACGGATTACCACAAGCCATTGTATCAGACAATGCAACGATATTCCAAAGTGCAATATTTAGAGAATTTTGTTGCGAAAATGGAATTATCCAGAAGTTTATAGCACCTGGACACCCAGCCACTAACGGACTGGCTGAAAGGTACGTCCAAATTCTTAAAAAGAAGCTAATAGCGATGGATGACGAAAAATTACCATTGAATATCAAACTACGAGAAATCCTGTTTCGCTACAGGGCAACCCCATTGGCAAATGGTCGAACACCAGCACAAATGTATCTAGGACGTGAACTAAGAATTAAATTGGATGCTATGCGGCCAGTCAAGCAACTGAAATCAACAGCATATAATCCAAAAGTGCGTCATCTAAGCGTAGGTGATAGAGTTCAAGTGCGGTGGTTTCATAGGAATAAACCTAAATGGAAATTTGGTGTTGTGAAACGAAAATTTGGAAATCTTCACTATCAAGTTAAACTGGATGACGGTTATGAGTTGAAACGTCATATAAACCAATTGTACAAGTCCGGTATTGAGCAACCCAAAAAGTCAGTAACATTTGCTGAACCTCCCGTGCAAGACAAATCAAAAAAAGAAGAAATCTACATTGAGCATACAGTTACAACTCCGACTACACAACCAAGACCAATAATACAACCCAGTCAAGTATCAACGCCTGACGAAACCGTAAGAAGATCGAGTAGGGTCCGAAGACCTCCTGTACGATTAGATGACTATGCTCCCTATTAAGCGTGGGAGACTGTTATGTATTTACCATTAGTTGGCAGCCCTTTTCCTACTGTCATCTTTTGATAGACATGCATACATACTTTTCTTTATATATATATATCTCTGACTTGAATAAGCTATACAATGTTAACACGTGAATTACTTTTCTCATTAATAAATATAAGTCTTTATTAAATAGTATAACCTAAATCGCGTGCATCTTTATTTGTATTTAGGACTTAACAAGATGTGTGCAGCTTAACCTGTTTTTATTCAAATTTTTTTTGCAAATTGTAAGTTCTCCAGGCGGGAAATGATGCGTTATGCTGTAAAAATAAGCTGTGCAAAATTTCACTCGAATTGGATAACTCTTAAAACTCGCGCGTTGCATTTGAAATTGTAAAAATGCACCTAGGGTGCAGTAGAACATAAAAAAAGTTGATAGCCGTAAACTTGGTTCACATTTATTACGAGAAAAAACTTGCAGATTATGATTCTAAAGACAAAACTTTAAAAAAAGCTATCGTTATCGTTTCTTACAAAGTGATAAAACGCCATTTTCGTATTATTCAAAAAATCCCCAGTTCTACATATCCGATGAAAAAACTCTTTTCACCTTATTAAAGATCTTTTATTGCCCTAACAACCTACCATATAAATTTTTCCAATTAGATTATAAGTTTAAGAGTTATGTGCAAATGCATTTCCGAAATTAGGCAAATTTTCCATTAGCTTCGTCATTATCATTAAATAACACTTAGAAGCAGTAACCTTTTTGCATTTATTTTGATGTAGTATTAGAGATGGATCGATTTCAAAAAATATATGTTCAACCCAAGTCGAAATTGAAAGTGAGGATTTACATGACTATAATTAAGTTCCAACGTGCAGCAGCTATACTTGAACGCAACGAACTCGTCGACAATATAAATAAGCATGTTATTCCTCATCTTGGAAGCCATCCATCGCCAATGAAGCGAAAATATTTGAAAGGGATTCATATTTCGGATTCACTTGGATATGGTTCACTGTCAACTTTATCAGAAGACCTAAAGAATATCATCCAGGAGCCATGGGTGGCCGGGCATAATATATGCGGGCTGAAGGCAGCAGGTTTTACACTGGTAAGTGGGGCTACTGTTGGGAAACCTAGGGCATGTATCCCATTAAAATCTAATATATGTACATGCTTTATTTCTTCCCCAAGTCACCGTTGAATTTTCATCAAAGTCGGTCGCTTTCATTTTCTTTCTCTGAAAATAATTTTTGTCAAAAAATAAATACTAATATTTTTTATATTTTTCACGCGTCATATTTTTCTATTTCTTATAAATACATTTATACATACATATATTGTGTAACTTATTTCGCGTGCTTTTGCAATGGCCCCTGGGGCCACTAATTTAGGGGATAACAGATTTACCCCTTTATCCCCTATGCTGAGAAAAAAAAGGAAAAAGTTAAATCCCATTCATTTGGACCAATTTCCAGAACTACCAATTGTCAATAAGGATGAACCTAAATATCTGGTGATGTCATCTTTAGATTCAAATAAGCCTCTTACATCTTTATCATGCTTTGCTGTTTACAAAGGTATTCAAGGTATTTGTAAAAATGTTAATAAGATCACAGAATTACGTGATGGCAGTCTTCTTTTACTGGTAAATAACAACAAAACTGCTGAAAAATTCATTTCCACAAAATCACTTCCGGGTGCTGGTGCAATAAAAGTACAACTTCATAACTCACTAAATTCAGTTAAAGGAACAATATATGCCCCCTTTCTATGTCATCTTGATGATAAGGAAATCGTTGAAGGCCTCAAAGATCAAGCTGTTTCTTCCGTATTCAAATTTACACGATTAGTTGATGGCTCTCGGAAACCATCTGGTGTTTTATTGTTAACTTTTAATAAATATTGTCTTGCTGATAAAATTGATGTTGCCTGGAGATCCCTTGATGTCCGTCCATACTATCCTAATCCTATGCGTTGTAAACAATGCCAACGCCTAGGACATACAATTAAATACTGTAAAAATTCTTTGACATGCGTAACCTGTAACCTTCCATCTGATCATTCCTCCCCAACTGAATGTAAAAGAATTATGTGTGCCAATTGTTCTGGTAATCATCCATCATCATCTAATATTTGTCCTAAATTTCAACAATCTAAAGAAATTCTTAAAATTAAAACAATTTATAAATGTAGTATGCGTGAAGCTGTCAGTAAATACAATCAGTTCCTACCCTCTTATACTATCCAAAACTCGTTTGCTAATGTAGCAAAAACTACTACCTCCATTAATAATACTATCACTCCTAAAATTAATTCTATTACAGAAATAAATAATAATAATAATAATGATATTGATTCTTCAATTAATTATACTAACATAAATTCTATTAATTATATCGAATCTTCTTCCTTGTCTAATCTAAATTCTAATGATTGTATGGAAGTTTCTTCCATTTCTAATTCAAATTCTAATAATCATTTAGAAGTCCCTTCCATTTGTAATACTAATTCTAATAATCATATTGAAATTCCTTCCACTTCTAACTCAAATTCTAATAATCATATGGAAGTTCCTTCCATATCTGATCTAATTTCTACCTCCATCAACATCCACTCTTCATCCAATAATTTTCTCCCATCTTTTTCTGAAACTCCTTCTGAATCTGATGTTTCTATTAATTTACTAAATAACTTATTACATTTGATATAATTTACTTTCTTAACTTTTTAAGTAATTACTTTTTCTTTTAATTTATTTTTGTTATGATTACTTTTCTACAATGGAATATTAATGGTTATTTTAATAATTATTTTAATTTAGAATTACTTATAAAATTACACAACCCTTCTATTATTCTTTTAAACGAAACTCATCTATCTCATAATGTTTCAGCTTGTTGTCCACATGCCTATATAGGATACTTTTACAATCTTCCTAATATTTCTTATAGCAAACAAGGCGTAGCTATCCTAATTAAGAAAAACATCCCTCACATTTCCCTTCCACTATCCACTTCTAATATTTCTTCTTTGGCAATAGAAATTCAAACTCCACATAGAATTTCAATTATCTGTGCTTACTCCCCTCCTAGCCAAATTTTCTCTACTAATGATTTCCTTAACCTTATTCCTTCTGACTCTCAATCTTTCTTTTTGGCTGGCGACTTTAATGCTTGGAGCCCTCTCTGGGGATCATCCTCTGTTAATTCAAGGGGACGTAGTGTGGAAGATGCCATCCTAGTTTCTAATTCTTTTATTCTTAATGATGGTTCTCCCACTCATTTTTCAACCCATACTACTTTTACGCATATAGATCTCGCGCTCTGTTCTTCTTCATTATCCTCAAAATTTTCCTGGTATTGTTTAAATGATCTTCATGGTAGTGATCACTTTCCTATCATTTCTAAATTATCCTTATCCCGCCCTTCTAATCTTTTCAAACCCAGGTCTCGTTTTAAAACTGATTTAGCTGATTGGAATAAATTTGAACATTTGTGTTTATATTACTCGCGTTTTTTCCCTATATCTTCAAATATTAATCAAGAATCTTCTAGAATTCAAAAAATTATTCGTTGTGCTGCTAATCATTCTATTCCTCAAACCTCCTCTAAACCAATAGTCCGTTCTCCTCTTTGGTGGAATAATGAACTATTTGTTCTTAGACAAAATAAACAACTTGCATGGCATGAATTCAAACGTAATCGTTCATCTGATAATTTAATAATTTATAAAAAATACAACGCCTTATTTCGCCGTAAAGCCAAGGCTTCTAAAATTCTCTGTTTTCAAAAATTTACTAGTGATATAAACTCTTCTTCTGATCCTAAAAAAATTTGGACTGATATTAAAAAATTAACTGGTTGTACTTCTTTTTCATCTATATCTTTTCTTAAAACTCCAATCGGTGACTTACTTCTGCCAAAAGACATAGCCCTAGAATTTGCCTCACATTTTTCTAATGTTTCATCTGACTCTAGTTTCTCTCCTGAATTTTCCTCTAGTAAATTGTCTTTGCTATCTTCCCCTTTTATTCCTCCTTCTAATTTATCATATTCTGCCAAACTTTTAGATTCTGACTTATCAATGTTTGAGTTTCAATCTGCTTTATCAGTTGTTAAAAGTAAATCTCCTGGTATTGATAAAATTTCCTACTCAATCATTAAGCATCTCCCCCATTCTCTTTTCTCCCGTTTACTCAATCATTATAACAATATATTTCAATCTGGCAACTACCCTATCCTTTGGAAGACTAGCACAGTTATTCCTATTTTAAAACCTGGCAAATCCCCTATTGAAGTCTCCAGTTACCGACCTATATCACTTTTACCTTGCCTTGGTAAATTGTTAGAAAAAATAATATCTGTCAGACTCTCCTGGTATGTTCATTCAAATAAATTTATACATAATAATCAAGTTGCTTTTAAAAAAGGACAAGGCACTCTTGACGTTCTTTTGCACCTAGATAATTTTATTTCTAATACTTTATCCTCTAAAAATCATGTTACTATACTCTCATTAGATTTTTTAAAAGCATTCGATCGTATTGGCATACATGTAGTTTTAAGACAGCTTATCAAATGGAAGGTTGGTTCCCGTATTTTTCATTTTATTAAATCTTTTCTTAGTAACCGTAAAATTAGTGTTCTTATATCTAATGTCCGTTCATCCATTCTTTCTCTTGATAATGGTACTCCCCAAGGTTCCCCACTTTCAGTTATACTTTTTGTTATTGCTTTTGATGAAATCAGTTCAATTTTAAACAATATTCCTAATATCAATCATCAAATTTATGCTGATGACTTAATAATATTTTCTAATAATTTGGATTTATCTATTGTTATGTCTTCTTCTTCTGAAATTTTATCTCTTTTATCATCTTGGTCTATATCTTCAGGCACCTCAATTTCTTTTTCTAAATCAAAATTGTTACATATTTGTAAAAAACATTATTGTATTTATCCTACACTTACATTTAATAATGAAACTATTTCTTGTGAAGATAGTATTAAATTTTTAGGTATTATCTTAGACTCTAAGTATTCGTTCAAACAACATTGTCAATATGTTAGAAGTAAACTTTTTACTAATTTAAATATTATTAAATATCTTTCTTGTAAACGATCGCTAATCGGCACGGCTCTTCTGGTTAATATCACCAAAGCTCTTATGTTATCTATCATCAATTATGGTTTGGAAATATATGGACACCATTCAAAAAACCATTTCAAAACTCTTTCTGCTCCCTACCATTCTGCAATTCGTCGATCTCTTCGTGCCTTTCCCACGTCTCTTATAAATAACATTTTACCTGAATCTGGTCTTCCTTCTTTAAAGGATAATATGGAAGACAGCTTATGTAAACTTTATCAAAAACTCATTTACAGTTCAAATACTATTCTTAAAAAAGATTTTAACACAACTCTATCTCGGAAACGTGCGCAAAAAATTGCTTCAGCTATTTATATTTGCTCTAAATTTGTTAAAGACAACAATTTACCATTCAATATATCTTCAAATCGCAATTGTAATAACCCTCCATGGTGTTTAAAGGATTCATCTTTTTTAAGTAATTTGGTTCATTTACGCAAATCAAATACTCCTAATGTCGTATACCAAGCACGTTTTAGGGAATTATATACTCAATTTAAGTCTTCTAGTTGGCAATTTATTTTTACTGATGGTTCTAAATCAACCAATACATCTTTTGCTGTGGTTGGAGAGAATGAATCCATAATATCTTATGGTTTACTATTTCCATTTTGTTCTGTATTCACAGCTGAAGCAACTGCGTTGCTCAATGCCTGCAAGTATGCTAAACAAAATAGAGGAAAATTTATCATCTGCACTGATAGTTTATCTTGCTTCCAAGCTATACAAAATTGCCGTAATTCTAATTTTATTATTGAAAATGTTAGACTTATTTTGACATCTTCTCCAAAAAAACTCAAAATTATGTGGGTACCAAGCCATTCTGGTATTATTGGTAATATGTTTGCGGATTCAACTGCTAAGATAATGCGCTTAACTCCCACTATATACTCAAATTTGTTTTCTAAAAGTGACATTTATAAATTTATTAGCCTTCAGAGAAATACTAAATTGGCTGTTTTTTGGACGAATTATAACCACCATTATGCAACTATAAACCCAAATAGAATCAAACCAATTTTTCCACTGTCATTGCCTACTAATTATATCACTCCGTACATAAGGCTTCGTATTGGCCATTCAATTATTACTCACTCTCACCTATTAGAAGGAAATTTTTCTAACCAATGCCCTTTTTGTGAAGTATCAGCTATTAGTGTATTACATTTTTTAGTTGATTGTCCTGCTTTAAAAATTTATCATCAAAATAATTTTGATAATATTAATCCTATTGATCTTCTAATTAATCCCTCAATCAATAATATCAAACAAATTTATAATTTTCTAAAAGAGTCTGACCTTCTTCGTCGTATCTAATTTAAATTAACCAGCCAGCCGAAAGCCTATGCCGCTAGCGCTGCGTTGTTTAGTTTGTATAATAATTTGTATTATTATGTAAGCTTTTTAAATAAATAAATATTTCTTCCCCAATTTAGTGACGAGGATACGACATCCATCCAAATAGAGGTCAATGGTATGGTCTGCACATTGAGCTGTTGTTGTTGTTGTTGTAGCACTACGTTGCCCTGCCTTGGTAGTCAGTATCTACCTTACCCAATATTGTCATCAAACTCTTCTAACGGAAGTCCTGGAAACCTAGCGGTTTCAACAGGGGAGGACCCCAGAGGGATATGGGTGTTAGAAGAGTAGGCTCGGTTGAGCAGCCAAAAAGATGGTTTGTATTATGGGGGGACAAGCCGCATGCCGGACAAACATTTGGCAAGTCGGGGTTCAGTCTGGATAGGTAAGAGTTTAACCTATTACAATATCCAGACCGGAGTTGAGCCAGCATCACCCTAAACTAACTAGGCAGCTATCGCTCCTCTTCGGCAACGGGTGGTGTTGTTGCCTGAAGAACGGCGTTCGCCGGGAGAGAGCCAACAAAGGAATTTACCGAATCGGTGTGGATGAGGGTGAGGGCCTGCCGGTGCACCTTAGGATCAAACGGCGTGGAAATCAGGTGCCGGATCTCATCGAAGTGTTTGCGTAGATGGCTCCTTATGCTCCTGGGGGCGGATTCTCGTTGACCAGGCGTCCGTTCGGATGCTGCGGTTTGCAACAGTTGAACAGGAATTGCCTGGGCAACATCTCGCTATGCTCTTTAACGAGGAGCATTTTCGCTTCTTTATGAAGGTGATGCTCAGGAGACGTACGAAGACACCCAGTGGCGGTACGAAGGGCGGTGTTTTGGCAGACCTGTAGCCTCGTCCAGTGTGTGTCAGCTAGCCCCGGCGACCATATTGGCGTCGCGTAGCTCAGTACCGGCTGGCCAATTGCTTTATATGTAGCTAGTAACGTTTACCCAAGTGCTGCCAGCTAGCGACTAGAGGATTTTGTTACTTTTGGACTTTATTGGCAATTGCGGTTACATGAGCGCCGTATTTGAACATGTTATCAAACGTCACCCTAAGATTTTGGGGTGTGAGACAGTTGGTAGCTTGACACTATCAACGTAGACGTCTAATTCCAAGTTCACTTGCGTTGTCCACGTCGTGAATAGGGTGGCCGAGGACTTATTCGGTGACAATGCCAGATTTCTCTCGGCGAAGAATTCGGACACGGCTAGGAGGTATGAGTTTATGCGAGAGCAGAGTTCTTCAACGGAGGGGCCTGTTGCCAAAATCGTACAATTGTCGGTGTAAGAGACGATCGAGACACCCTCTGGTGGGGGGGGGGGGGAAGTTTCGATACATAATAGTTAAACAGAAACGGGGATAGGACACCACCCTGTGGCACCCCTTGTTTAACTATTCTGGGTTTTGATCTGGCGCCTCTTACCTCAACCGACGATTGACGACCACTCAGGTAGTTGGCAGTCCAACGTTTAAGACAGGGAGGAAGGGACGAGTCTTCAAGGTCTTTCATTAGTTGCGCATGGTTGACCGTGTCAAAAGCTTTGGCCAGGTCAAGCGCAGCTAGCACTGTCCTGTGGTTTGAACGCTTTTGGTTTAATCCGTTCCCTATCTGAGTGGTTATGGCGTTCAGCGCGGTGGTGGTGCTGTGATTTTTGCGAAATCCATGCTGATGTTCGGCGAGCCGCAGGTTTGCGGTGAAATGCGGAACAAGATAGACTCCAACACCTTCACTACTGGCAAGAGGAGAGATATCGGGCGATATGACTCCCCTACGGCAGCTGGCTTGCCAGGTTTTAGTAGTGGGACCACCTTTGCTTGTCTCTGTTGTGGAAATGGCAATGGGCGCATCGCTGTTTTTCTGTTTGTGCGCTTCCCTGGTGGCTCGGCGAATCTCTTTGTTCAACGGAGGATGACGGTTTAGGCAGGGGGGTAGTGAAATAACAGCCCTTGGTCGGGGAGTCATTCCGGTACGTAGAACCGGCTGTCGTGGGAACGTGCACATTGACCTCGATGTATATGGCACATGATAGACCAGCACCTACGCAGGCTGTGCGTATGGTCCTGGAGAAGGCTAAGGGGCCCTCATCCTTGGAGGCGATACCAACGCTCACAACCCAGCGTGGGGCAGCTCCGATGTAAACGAAAGGAGTGAGTCACTCTTTGATTTTATATTACAACAGGATATCTGTATATGCAATAGGGGCCAGGAGCCCACGTTTATTGCTAAAAGTAGAAGAGAGGTTCTGGACGTTACGCTCTGCTCGAGAATCGCGGAAGGCATGGCCGGAAAATGGATGGTTTACGATGAGCACTTCTTCTTCGACCATCGCTATATTCGCTTTGATGTGGAAGATGTACCGTCCACCTCCTCCCCATATAGAAATCTTAAGAATGCCAACTGGCAAACGTACAGAGAGGAACTGGACAAGTACCTTTCCGACCATCATCCGGATGAACTCAGGGATACTAAAGAATTAGATGACATGGTGGACAAGTTCACCAAGTCATGTCAAGTAGCTTTAGATAAAGCCTGTCCCATTAAAAGGGCTAGGGGTAAGCAAAAACCACCTAGGTTACGGAAGATCCTATCAAAAGCACCTCGTAGTGAACCGGGGTGTTTGAAAAGGCCGGATGGGTCATGGACTTATACGGAGAAAGAAACGTTGCAACTCCTCCTTGGTACCCACTTTCCCGATGCGGAAAACGAGTATAGGCACCTTACAGATGCGGGTCAGGGAGTATTTGACCCAGGGCAGTACCTCACTAAGGAGAGAATTGTATGGGCCACTGGATCATTTAAGCCATTCAAAGCATCGGGGCTAGACAGCTTCAGCAATCCACAGAGCAGGTTATCCCGTGGTTGCAGGCTATATATAGGGGTGTGCTCACCTTTTGTTATATTCCCAACTCTTGGAAAAGCTCCATAATAATCTTTATACCTAAGGCCGCTAAGTCTGGCGTCCTTTTAACTCCAGGTATTGGAGCGGCTCATGGAACCGCACTTCAGGGAGAAATTAGAGAGTAAAATCGTAGCATCGCAGCATGCATATATGAAAGGTAGATCCTCAGACACAGCGTTACATGAAATTGTCACACACATAGAAAAATCCTTGGCAAGTGTGAATTCTTACATTAATAGCCTTCCTGGATATTGAGGGGGCGTTTAACAACGTCACGCCGGAGGCAATCACGGTAGCTCTGACGGTCTTGGGTATTGAACCTCGGCTGGTGCCTCTTGTGCACATAATGCTGACGAGCAGTAGGGTGCAAGCGGATCTAGCCGGAGTATCAGCAGACAAGGTCGTCAAAAGGGCACGCCGCAATGTGGGATTCTCTCCCCTCTTCTATGGGTAGCCACAGTCAACGGACTTCTGGAAACTCTGGGGAGAGAGGGGAGACTAAGGTCATAGCGTATGCGGAAACTCTGGGGAGAGAGGGGAGACTAAGGTCATAGCGTGTGCGGAGGTGGTGAGTGGTAAATACCCACAAACGCTTTGTGACATTATGCAGAGAAACCTAAGGTTGGTGGTTCCGACGCTGCGGTTACCAGTATTAGGTAACACTACCCTCAAACTTGGCGACTCCGCTAAGTACCTGGGTATTATCTTAGATGAAAAGCTTTCTTGGAAAGAGAATATCCAGGAGCGTGCTAGAAAGGCATTGGTGGCCTTATACTCCTGTAGGGCAGAAGTGGGGATTGACGCCTAAAGTTACGCTCTGGCTCTATACCACCGTGGTTAGACCGATTCTTTTGTATGGGGTGCTATCCTGGTGGATGGGGCTGGAGAAAAATTCCAATATTATCTTATTGCAGAGAGTGCAGAGAAGCCCGTTCATTTGTGTCATTGGGACGCTACGTACAGCAGCAGCGACGCGCTGAATGCAATCCTAAATATTTTACCGATTGATTTAATTGGTAAACTAGCTGCGGCCAGTTCCGCAAAGCGTCTTAGGAATCTATCTGGATGGGGTTCCCCTGGTATAGGTCACTCATCCATCCTTAACAATCTGCCCGTGTACAGCTCTGAATACTGTGCACCAAAGTACTGTTTTGGGAAAAAATTATATATCACGATTCCGGAGAGGGAATACTGGGACATCGGACCGCCCCTGGATGACGGCTCAATCCACATTTACACAGACGGTTCAAAACTTGATGACAAAGTGGGAGGAGGGGTGTACGCTCCTCAGTTGGACCTTAGTCTTAGAGCAAGCTGTAGAGCATCTGAGGACAGTGGACATCATCATCGGTGATGTCTATATCTTCTCTGATAGCCAAGCAGATCTCAAGGCGCTGGGGGCAAGTACATACAATTCCAGGACTGTGGAGGGCTGCCGCAAATCTCTCAACGAGATTGCTGAGCATCTCTCGATTCACCTGGTATGGGTGCGGTACCTGCTATCGTGCAAAGTTGATATGGCCGGAGATCAGTGCGAGTAGGTCGGAACACCTACTAAAACAAAGGAGAGAAGAGCTCTCTCTACTTATGGGGCTCCTAACGGGGCATACACTCGTGCTCATAGAATTAAGCCACAAATTGAAACTTGCTTTATTCGTAACGTATATTTACTTATGTGTTTTTTATAATTTTCATTTAAAATATAGCGTAATGTTTAGTAGAAACCGAATAATTAAAATCTCTATGACTTTCGCAGAATTCAGGACAATGGGTCAAACTTTGAAAAATGTTGATCAAAATTTTCAACTTTTTTAGCCACAATAAAGTCAAAGGACATTCTGCGCATCGCAAAATCCACAAAATGGGGTCGTTTAACATCCATGTGGTAACACAACGGGACCTCCGGGGCCTATGTGCGCTACATAATTTACTAGCAGCCACTGCAACCTACCTGCCTACCTAAAGAATATCAAAGCTTACTAGGAACAAATTTTGGAGAACATAAAATATCAAATCGAAAACTGCTCAAATAATTTGGATAAGCAAAAAATTGTACATATCTCTATTACCAAACACCATGACATCTAAGGAATTTAAAGACATTTTTGGGCATGATTTATCTTACGAATTGATAAAAATTAGCAAAGACATACCAAAAAATAAAACAAAGTTTTCGGACATCAAACGTTCTAGCATGGACAGACGCAGTTTACCTGAACAAACTTTAAACACATTAAAATTGTTTATGATGATGATAAAATCAGGCGAATCACAGGCTCAATTGTAGTAAGACAAGGGAACCTAAGTGAGAAAGTTCAAAAAATACTAATGCTGTCATCGCTTCGTGAGACATACTATGAATTTAGAAAAATACATCCTTCACTTCAATTAGGATTTACAAAATTTACCATGTTGCAACCAAAGAATTGGATCAATCTTTGTCTGAAGAACGATGATGTTGAATGTTACGAAACCAATTTGATTCAAGAAGTAGTTTATAAAAAAATGGAACACAACACTCAGATGTAATCTCGAAACCATTTCCCATACTACAAACACATTTGTTGACGATTTTGTACAACACATCAATAAGCTGGTGTTACATCATTTCATAGCTAAGAGCCAGTCCCGCTTCGTAAGTGAAAGAAAAATGACACTGCTGCTAGGATCAAGGATATTATTGGAATAATAATCAAGGCACGATACATCCGTTCGTTATTTATTACAAAGATAACGATCATTTAATTCATAGAAACTTTGCCATAGTATCCGATTGTAATAACCATCTATATATATTTCAAAAATGATTAATTTTGTTAAGATAACCAATTCAGTTACGAAAAATATCTATGTTTCAGATGGTGCAGGAGCACAGTACAAAAACAAGTACAACTTAATTAATTTATGTCATCATAAAATTGATTTCGAAATATTCGCTGAGTGGCACTTTTAGGTAACCAGCCACGGAAAATCTGCATGTGATAGTTAAGGTGGGACATTAGCATAGCAATCAAAAACCAAATTCAAACGGCGAAACACCCTTCTCATTGGGCTTCGCAGACGCGGATGAATACAACAAAACAAAATAAGAGCTACTTTGAAGATACTTTCCATTCTTTTGTACCTTTAGATGAAGCATCACTAAAAGTAAGAAAAAATTCCTAAAGTAAGCAGTATGAGCTGCGCAAAGTTGTATGTATATTAAATCTAAATAAATAAAAATAAAAAATTTACTTTATCAAGTGTAAGTCAATTTATTATGGGTGTCTGAAAAATTTGATAATACGATTCTTGTTCGAATCTATTAGAATACTTAGCCCTAGCTAGGTTAATTTTTTTGTCACACAACAATATCAAATTAAAAAAGTTATGGGATGGTTTTACTTAAAAAATTTTTAAATAGAAAAGAAAACAAAGAAATTCTACTTTTTAGATATGTTGTATATATTAAATCAAAAATTTCTAAAAAAAAATTTCATTTTTCAAAATCGCTTGACCTTTGAAGTGTTTTTTCAGTTAAAATTTTTATTTTGGGAAAAAAATTTTTAAAGTGTATTTTTCTCAAATCAAATTTCAATACCTTTCTAATGGTATGAAGGTCTTTAAAATAAATAAAGCCATTCCGTAGTAATCACACTTTAAAAGTACCTATTATAGTCATTCTTCGATTATTTCGATACCTTGCCACGCCCACAATTTTTCGAAAATGCAATTTCTAAAAATGAGGTTGTGTTCGGATCGGTAAGATGTGCCCCTATGCAAAATTTCATCAAATTCTGAGGAGATCGGGTTCAATGCATATGGGTTTTGCTATGAAATTCATCATTATTAAAATAGGAATAGAAAATTAACGCTTACCCCATGTTCCAAGGAATTTCGTCACCGCGATCTCGCATTTCTGTTAGACCTCGAAGTACATGAAAAACCATCGTAATTTCAACCCAACGTTTTTGTACTTTCTCTTGTTCTTCGTTAAATATTATGCCTACTTGGTAAGGGAAAGCAAAATATATGTCCGCTTTATTAATTTCTAGCTGCTTTCTCTGAGCCATCGATAGTTTCTGTATAGTAGGTTTGAGTTCATTAATGGCTTCATTGGTTACGAAGTCTTTTAAAGCACCAAATTCTCCAGTTACAAGTTTGGAGGATATTGTCTGAAAATTAATTGTATAGTGAATAGCTTTCTTTTCTGAGTAAAAAAAGTAGTTTCGTAAAATTATGTATATGAACTATATAGAAATATTCCATACTTTTAGGCAGGGCTTCGTAACGCGTTACTGTTTCTTTATTGTTCCAAGGGTAAGTAACGAAACTAAACCTGTATCGTTACATGCTATAACAAAACCTGTAACGAAACTGTGAGTAACGATACTCCTCTGTAACAAAACTTATAACAATTACCTTGGAACGGTTCCAGCAGAAACAAAACCTGTACCGAAACATCCTACAGATTTCATTACAGTAATAGAACAGTAACAGAAACGCTAGGTATAGAAACAAAACTTGTAACAAAATATCAGTAACCAAACTGTATAGAAACAAAACTTGTTATGAAACCTCAGAAACGAAATCAAAATAATACTAGTGGCATGCAATTTTTACAGTGTTTTTGATTTGTTCTTTATTGATGTTGAAATTTGGACTTCTAGTTTCCAAGTAATGCAGCATAACTAAAATCTAACATTCCCATTTCCAGGGTCACCCCACGTAAGTAAAAAATGGGCTAACTGAAAGTACATTGATTCTAAATTTAAACAACAAATAGTCGTTTTAGATGTAAGTTCAAGTCATAATGTCTAGTTTTCATACAATTTTCGGTCCCGAATTTATTGGAGTATGCTGCATGGCTTAAGAACTTTAAAGAAAGAAATTTTTATTTTTAAGTAGTGATAGCCTGTCGATGATTGAATGACGAAAAGTCGAAGCACAGGCTAATTGGTGTCGAAGCGCTACTTCTAGCGTAAAAACACATCAAACTCTGTTCAAATGAACAAAACGAAATATACATTTCCCATCCAAAACCGTTGAATTTTTTAACACCAAAAAATTAAAAAATATTTCGGGGGTGTGCGACCACAACCTCCGTTACGAATGGATTATTCATAGCCCATATCTCTGGAAGTATTCAGCCTTATCATGAATTTCATGGGAACAAATCTCTCAAAACTTTTTAGTGGGGAAACAGAAACAAAGTGGGAAAATTGTTAGTGTTTCCCATTAAAAAAATTTGGGAGATTGGGAACAAATGAAATTCATGATAAGGCTGATTTATTTTAGAATACTAAAAATTTGTAAAGAGTTGATTGAAGGGTACCACGAAATAACTCCCAAATAAAATAAGTCCCAAAAAAATGAAATAACTCCCAAATATTTTCCATAAAAATTGGGACTTATTTCATAATGAATGCGTTGGGCCTTATTTCATACCATTTTGTTGGGAATCATTTCATAATGAAATAACTCCCAAAAAAAATTACTCCCATCGTAATTCCGTTGGGAGTTATTTCATATTTGTTGGGACTTATTTCAAACGGCTTAAAATTTGCATCGATAGCACATTTTCAGTTATAACCGCTGGGATGTTTTAGACAGTTGATTTTGATCCATATTGAATATTATGACAAGGTAAGATATAACTGCGAGGCAGGAAAGAAATAGGCCAAAGTGTCAGTAAATAAGAATTACCTGTAAATACACACATACATATTTATATTTTTACATATTACCATGGCATACCCATGCATATTACATATTTATACTTTTGTTTATTTGAAATTGTCCTCTTTCTACACGGCTAAAAACTTGAGCCTACATTTTAAACCATTTATTGGTTTACACAATTTTTAAAACTTTTTGGTAATAAATTCCAAACCTTTCAATTACCGACACAAATTGTTGTTGTTGTTGTTGTTTTAACACTACTTTGCCCTGCCTAGGTAGTCAGTGTCAACCTTACCCAATATTGTCATCGAGCTCTTCTAACGGAAGTCCTAAAAACCTAGCGGCTTCAACAGGGGAGGACCAGAGGGATATGGGTGTTAGAAGAGTAGGCTCAGATGAGCAGACAAAAAGATGGTTAGTGGTATGGGGGGACAAGCCGCATGCCGGACAGACATTAGGCAAGTCGGGGTTCAGTCTGGATAGGTAAGAGTTTAACCTATTACAGTATCCAGACCGGAGTTGGGCCAGCATCACCCTAGTCTCCCTAGGCAGCTCGCGCTCCTCTTCGGCAACGGGTGGTGTTGCTGCCTGAAGAACGGCGTTCACCGGGAGAGAGCCAACATAGGAATTTACCGAATTTGTGTGGATGAGGGTGAGGGCCTGCCGGTGCACCTTAGGATCAAACGGCGTGGAAATCAGGTGCCGGATCTCATCGTAGTGTTTGCGTAGATGGCTCCTTATGCTCCTGGGGGGCGGATCCTCGTTGATCAGGCGTCCGTTCGGATGCTGCGGTTTGCAACAGTTGAACAGGAATTGCCTGGTCAACATCTCGCTATGCTCTTTAACGGCGAGCATTTTCGCTTCATTATGTAAGTGATGCTCAGGAGACATAAGAAGACACCCAGTGGCGGTACGAAGGGCGGTGTTTTGGCAGACCTGTAGCCTCGTCCAGTGTGTGTCAGCTAGCCCCGGCGACCATATAGGCGTCGCGTAGCTCAGTACCGGCTGGCCAATTGCTTTATATGTAGCTAGTAACGTTTCTTTGTCTTTACCCCAAGTGCTGCCAGCTAGGGACTTGAGGATTTTGTTACGGCTTTGGACTTTATTGGCAATTGCGGTTACGTGAGCGCCGTATTTGAACATGTTATCAAACGTCACCCCTAAGATTTTGGGGTGTGAGACAGTTGGTAGCTTGACACTATCAACGTAGACGTCCAACTCCATGTTCACTTGCGTTGTCCACGTCGTAAATAGGGTGGCCGAGGACTTACTCGGTGACAATGCCAGGTTTCTCCCGGCGAAGAATTCGGACACGGCTGGGAGGTATGAGTTGATACGAGAGCAGAGTTCTTCTACGGAGGGGCCTGTTGCCAGTATCGTACAGTCGTCGGCGTAAGAGACGATCGAGACACCCTCTGGTGGGGGGGGAAGTTTCGATATATAATAGTTGAACAGGAACGGGGATAGGACACCACCCTGCGGCACCCCCTGTTTAACTATTCTGGGTTTTGATCTTGCGCCTCTGAACTCAACCGACGATTGACGACCACTCATATAGTTTGCAGTCCAACGTTTAAGACAGGGAGGAAGGGACGAATCTTCAAGGTCTTTCATTAGTTGCGCATGGTTGACCGTATCAAAAGCTTTGGCCAAGTCAAGCGCAACTAGCACTGTCCTGTGGTTTGGACGCTTTTGGTTTAGCCCGTCCCCTATCTGAGTGGTTATGGCGTTCAGCGCGGTGGTGGTGCTGTGATTTTTGCGAAATCCATGCTGATGTTCGGCGAGCCGCAGGTTTGCGGTGAAGTACGGCAACAAGGTGGCTTCCAACACTTTCACTACTGGCGAGAGGAGAGATATCGGGCGATAAGACTCCCCTACGGCAGCTGGCTTGCCAGGCTTTAGTAGTGGGACCACCTTTGCTTGTTTCCATCTTTCAGGAATAACAAAGGTGGAAAGGGAAAGGTTGAAAATTTGTGTGAGGTATCTTATGCCTTCGTCGCCAAGGTGTTTCAGCATCAGCATGGAAATGCCATCGGGGCCGATATATTTGGTGTTCTTGGATCTCCGAATAGCCTCATGAACTTCTGTTGTGGAGATGGCAACGGGCGCATCGCTGTTTTTGTGTTTGTGCGCTTCCCTGGTGGCTCGGCGAATATCTTTGTTCAACGTAGGATGCATTACAAATTGTCGGCAGAAGGCGCTCGCGCATCTTTTTGGCTTCGACTGAACCTTATCACCGAAGGCGATGGATATTTTGTCGTTAGGTTTAGTCGGGTTGGACAAAGATTTCACCGTCGACCATAATTTGCCAACTCCAGCCGAGAGGTTGCAAGACCTTAGGTGCTCCTCCCACTTAGCGCGTTTGTGTTGATCTACTAAGCGTCTGATTTCCGCGTTAAGATCCCGTATTTGAGGATCCGTAGGGTCAAGGTGTCTAATATGGTCACGTTCATTTGCCAGGGCCGCTGCCTCTGCGGGGAAGAATGGACGCACTTCCTTTATTCTACCTGACGGAATGTGTTGGTGGGAGGCTGAAATTAGGGCCATACGAAACGCCTTTTCCCCTTCTCGTACGTCAGACGGGGTAGGAAGAGCAGCGAAGGCGCTCTCTGTGGTGTTGAGAAAACCCTCCCAGTCGGCTTTATTGAAGTTAGTGTATGTGCGTTTCTCAGCGGTGACAAAGTCGGTGGGGCGATCGATTGAGAGCACTATGGGTAGGTGGTCTGAAGCAAGCGTCAGCATCGGTCGCCAGTCAACGCAGTTTATTAGTCCAGCGCTGACTATGGTGATGTCTGGCGAGCTAGAGCAGTTTACCGCCACTCTAGTGGGGGCATCCCCATTTACCGTGCAAAACGTCGAATCATCTATTTGGTGAGCCAGCTCCTGTCCCCTACCATCGGCCTGCAGGCTGGAGTGCCACAGGTCGTGGTGTGCGTTGAAGTCACCAAGGATGACGCGGTTCTCGCCCCTGAGTAACGCACGAATGTCAGGGTGGTAGTCCCTGGGACAACAGGTGACAGGAGGTACGTAAATGTTTATGATTTCAAGGTCGACATCGCCTGACCGGACAACCATACCTTGACGTTCTAAGGTGGTGTCCCTCGGGTCGATGTCAGGCTCAAATAGACGATACTGCACAGATTGATGCGTGATGAATGCCAGACCACCCCCAAGCCCTCTCGCACGGTCACAACGGTGTACATTGTACCCGTTGCAGGTCAACAGAGACGACCTTCCACCTAACTTTGTCTCCTGGATAGCCGCGATCTTGATGTTCAGTCGCTTCATTAAATTTGTCACTTCAACAATTTTGCCAGTTAGGCCGTTGCAATTAAATTGCAGGATACCGAAGTGTGTAGGGGGAGCAGAGTTGATGCTGGGGGTCAAGGACTGGTGCGTATGCCTAGGTGGTAATAGGCTGGGTCGCGCACTACGGCGCAATCTTGAAGTCGAAGGAATCGCGTTACCAGAAGGTAGTGGCGAGTCGGACGACGTTGAAGGTTGCGTAGCTCGACAGCATGGCGCAACGTACGTATCAGTCCATAGGTTCCTGTTCGCGAGTCCAGAGCATATGAGCAGGTGACACAGGCCAAAGCAGTTATTGCACTTGACTGATGCCAACGGCGTATATAATCTTAACCGACAAACAGTGCACGTAGTATAAGGGACCAGGAGCTGATGGTTGTGGCTTATACTCGTGCTAATGCTGGAAGAAGAGGGGCTGACCGAGGGGGTGGGAGAGAGCGGACGCTCAGCATTGCTCAAATCCACTTGGGAAGTGCTACGTAGGGAGTAGCTGTGAGCTGCTGTGTGAGATGTTGACGCCTGTGGGCTTGAGCGGCCGCTCGAAAGGTCTACTTGCTGATGTGCATTGTTAGTGCTAGTCGTGGAGACTGATGTGACAGAGTCAGACATATGTGGCGGAGCGATACTTGATCGACGACGGCCACTGGACGTCATAGGACGTGAACAGCAAGGGGCCACAAAAGTTTTATAAAAACTAGCGGGTCTATGAGTAGAGGGATTTAGTCCGGAGCAACTAGTTAGATGCAACCATCTGCTACAGTTAGAGCATTGTACCGAATGTGAACGTTTCACATAAATTTTCTTCCAGCATACACAGCAGATCCATTCTCTAGGTCCGGGGTTGGATTCAATACCAGCCCGGAGCAGGAGAGTCTTGAGCAGTCCCGCTGCAAGGAGCTGCTCGGAGGATGACCTTATTGGGGGGAGGATTACTGACGGTTTAGGCAGGGGGGTAGTGAAATAACAGCCCTTGGTCGGGGAAACCCCGAGTCATTCCGGTACGTAGAACCGGCTGTCGTGGGAATGACCGACACAAATTCTAAATTTTTTGCGGTTTTTATTTAAAACTTAACTGGGGTTAACAAAAATACAACAAAAGTCGTATACACAGCGAATATGTGTACTTTTCGCACAAAATTCATGAGTGCGCCGTGGCTCAGTAGGTAGAGCATTGCGCACTGATTTGGGGCACGTCGGTTGGAGTCCTACCAATTTTTAAAAAAATAAAAAATTGTTAACATTTTCGGTTTAAAATTTAAATAATTTTTATTAGGCGCATTTCTATGACAACCGGCGTAAATTTAAATCTACACCAAATTTGGTTTGGTCATACACCTACACCAGTATGTCTGCGTTCAAAGGGTTTTTTTGGAATGTCCAGTCTAATTTCATTAATTTTGAATGAAAGTATGTGTAAATACACAATAAAAATACTTCAAATCAAAGTTAAGAACTTTATGGAAAACTCATGAAAATTCAAGAAAACTCGAAAAAATTTCATCAAAACTTCTAACTTTCAGGTAAAATTTGATTATTTTCGAGTATGCAGTTTTTTAGCCCGTTCAATTGTCAAGAGCCGACCAAGAGCATTTTCTTCAATATAAAAATATAGGGTGTTTTTTTTACAGGTTTGTTTTTCGAATAGAGATAAAACTGGCATTTTGTGGTCAAATCTGGCAACTCTAATGTCATTTATGTTCAGTTTGGGTTGCCATTTCATCATGAACAGGTTGACAAAAGAACAACGCTTGCAAATCGTGCAAATTTATTTCGAAAATAATGGTTCAAATTTTTTTTTCAAATGGCAAAATTTTGTTCAGTGATGAGGCTCATTTTTGGTTGAATGGCTACGTTAACAAGCAAAATTGCCGCATCTTGAGTGAAGAGAATCCACATGAGACCCTTGAAACGCCATTACATCCACAAAAACTGACTGTTTGGTGTGCTCTATGGGCTGGTGGAGTCATTGGGCCATACTTCTTCCGCAATAATGCTGGAGAGGCAGCTACCCTTAATGGAGACCGGTATAGAGCCATGATAACCGACTATTTTGTTCCCGAATTAGATGGCATGAATGTGGATGAGTTGTGGTTCCAACAAGACGGCGCTACATGCCACACAGCGCATGTCACAATCGATTTATTGAAGGAAACATTCGACGAGCGCGTAATTTCGCGGAATGGACCTGTCAATTGGCCACCAAGGTCGTGTGATTTGACACCATTGGATTATTTTCTTTGGGGATATGTGAAGTCGCTCGTCTACACCAACAAACCAGAAACGTTAGGGGAATTGGAAGTCAACATTCGTGGCGTTATTGCCGACATACGGCCCCATATGCTCGAAAAAGTGGTTGAAAATTGGACCTGTAGAATTAGCTTTATTCGAGCCAGCCGCGGCGGCCACATGCCCGAAATCATATTTAAACATTAATGGCATAAAATTATCCTTCCAATAAAGCCAAATTGATGGACCTTAAAACGATTTTCTTGTGTTTTATTTCAATTCGAAGTTCTATACCCCTAAAAAAAACACCCTATATTACGCTTATAAATTTGTATGTAAGATAATTTGGCTAGAAAAAAAATTGTCAAAAATCGAGTAACTGTTCTAGCGGTTTAAGATTGGTATCTTTGTTCAATTTAATTGAACGGGCCACAAAACTGCATACTCGAAAAAAACCTAAAAGTTTTCTTGAATTTTCATGAATTTTCCACAAAGTTCTTAACTTTGAGTTGCAGTATTTTTATTGTGTTTTTAGACATATTTTCATACAAAAATAATTAAATTAGTCAAAGGAAATTCCAAACAACACTTTGAACCCAGACATACTGGTCTAGGTGTATATATAGCCCCAATAAGTTTTAAATCTAGGCTAAAACTTTTAGCCGTGTACAAAACAATATTTATTTTTATTGTTTGTTTTGAAATTTTGTTTAGAATTTCTTCAGGAGTTACTTCAAAAGTAGAGTGGATATTGAGTAGAGCCGAAACGCTTAAGAAAAATTTCTTGTGTCAGAATCTCTTCTACGTTTCTACTGCTAATTTCGGTAAAAATTTTACAAAAAAAAAGACCTGCGCAACTCTGGCTTTGGTAAGAAGTAAATAGTTATCGCTTTGTTTCTTGAAGCAAAACTGAAGCTTCGGAAAAATAAAAACAAAAAATATAATAAACATTGAAATTCATATAAAAATCGGCAAATTGGATTTATTCAACATGCAGAACGGAACGTCAAAATTTCTAGGCTATTCATGACAATTTCATGGTCAAGAAATAATCGAAAATATTTCTTGAGCATTTTCTTTTCAACAGCATACCTACCGGGCTTTTACTTTTAAACTTGTATCCCCTGAGGAGTATAAGTACAATTTAATTGTTACTTTCTCTGATAAGTTGATCTTATGCAGAGCAAGTCTGATAGGTTTGCGCGAGTTTCTTAAAGCGCCAAATGAGTGAACCGTTGCAGGAATTTAGTTGTGACCTCTCAGACTTGCTCTGATAATTGATTAGCGACTACCAATAACTTCTCTCGGTGTGAAATATTATTTAATTTTATTCTTTCGTGTTTTCATTTTGCTATTAATGCTAATTTCTTAACAGGGGTTTTAAAAGTGAATAGAGTAATTATTCTAGTACAGACGTATATTGTTCAATTTTCGGAAATTTCGGGGGGTTTGAACCCCCGACCCCTGAATACGCGCCTGACACCGACCTTTAGCTATCGAAATTCTAACAAGAACATTGAAACTTGTTAATTTACAATTTTAAGAGAAATGAAATAAGTCCCAACAAATATCAAATAACTTCCAATGCAACTTTAAGATAAATGAAATAATTGGGAGTTATTTCATATTTCTTGGCATCTATTTCATTTGGGAGTTATTTCATATTTTTTTGTGATTTGTGGCCTCACTATGAAATAACTTCCAAATATTGGGACTTATTTCATTCCCTCCTTTGGTAGTTATTTCATTTCTAAAAGTTGGGGGTTATTTCATTTTTATTGGGACTTATTTCATTGGGACTTAGTATTTCATTTGGGACCTATTTCGAGGTACCGATTGAAGTTAGTATTTGACACTCCCAGAAAAAAGGGCTTAAATCAAAATAGGGATTAGATGCTGTTCAATTGTTTCCAAGTTTCTGGAAAAACGCCACATTGTAAAGATAGACTGAACTGATCAGTTAGAGGTTTGTAAATGCATTCCCACGACAGCCGGTCCTACGTACCAGAATGACTCCCCGACCAAGGGCTGTTATTTCACTACCCCCCTGCCTAAACCGTCAGTTATCCCCCCCCAATAATGTCATCCTCCGAGCAGATCCTTGCAGCGGGACTGCTCAAGACTCTCCTGCTCCGGGCTGGTATTTAATCCAACCCAGGACCTAGAGAATGGATCTGCTGTATATGCTGGAAGAAAATTTATGTGAAACGTTCACATTCAGTACAATGCGCTAATTGTAACAGATGGTTGCATCTAACTAGTTGCTCCGGACTAAATCCCTCTACTCATAGACCCGCTAGTTTTTATAGAACTTTTGTGGCCCCTTGCTGTTCACGTCCTACGACGTCCAGTGGCCGTCGTCGATCAAGTATCGCTCCGCCACATGTGTCTGACTCTACCACATCAGTCTTCACGACTAGCACTAACAATGCACATCAGCAAGTAGACCTTCCGAGCGGCCGCTCACGCCCCCTGGCGTCAACATCTCACACAGCAGCTCACAGCTACTCCCTACGTAGCACTGGACTCGCGAACAGAAACCTATGGAGTGATACGTACGTTGCGCCATGCTGTCGAGCTACGCAACACCCCTATCACTTTGGTCCAACCCTGTTGAAACTGCGCGTTTCCTTGGACTTCCGTTAGAAGAGCCCGATGACAATTAGGAGTGTACTGGCCCTTTGGGCAGGGCGAAGCACTGCTAACAACAACAGTAACAACAAGGAGCACAAACTGGAGACCCCTGCGGGTAGGGTTTTAGAATATGCCCGCGGTAGGCATACCGGTCGTAAGAGGCGACTAATATGCACGAAGGTAATGATGTGCAGCTTGATGGCTGATCTACGGATATGATGCCTCCCACCTCTCATTACCCATTATTTCTTCGCCTTCGGAAGGAGGGATGACATGTCCTAGAGGGTTCCACTGGTCATACCAAATCGCTACCACCACAGTCGGGCATTACCGCAAGGGGTACCGGATTCATATCCGGCCAAGGACTGTTATTTCGACAACTCCCCGAAGGTTTTGGGGAGTGATTTTGTTGCTAAAACAACAACAACAACCCCTTGTCTAATTCTTCTAGGTCTACATCTCTCGTTTCGAAACTTCACTGACGCCAGCCGACCGTTTAAATAGTTGGCGGTCCATCGTTTTAGGCCGGCAGGAAACGGTGTATCCTCCAGGTCTTTAAGGAGTGTGGCATGGTTGACTGTGTCGAAGGCTTTCGACAGGTCGAGTGCCACGAGAACCGTCCTGTGGTTTGGTTGGTGTTGGTTCAAATCACAGAAATACACTCGGATAGTTTGCCAAACCACTAGCCAAGGTCGGCCCTGTTTTGAAACAATTAATAACCGGTACCAGGACGCGAACCTTGGATATTCGTTGTGGTAGACCAACAACACTACCGCCACACCAGGGCGGTATTCCATAGCTCCATCTGTTTAACTACTTTGAGGCTACCTACGTTTAGTCTGCAGACGATTGTACAATAAATAATAATAATAATAATAATAAACAAAGATAATAACGTGCAAGTGGATGGTTGGACTGCAGATATGGGCATATGTTTTCTTTAGAAGATAACTGCTAAAACGCCTCCAGAAATTTCAGAAGAGGTATCAATTATCATTGATCATAAAGCAGAATTTCGGTACCATTGTAGAATGCGGTTCAATGCGTAATATTTATCGGATTTGCCAAGTGGGGTATCAAAGCGCGTCTTAACACCACATCCACTCCAGAAAGTGTTCTGCGCGGAAATACTTTGGATGGCGTAGCCGGTGTTGGTTCGGCTAAGGTGTCTTGCACACAACTACCACGGAGCAGGCTCCCAATTGCGGACCGATGTAGGGCAATCTTTTGGTTTTTTGCCGATAACTTTTCATAGAAATATAAATTTTGGGTAATGGTGCAGTTTATGGGGCCCACCCAAAACTAGACCAAAAAAGTCGAGTGGGGTGTCAAAAGACGCGTATTCACGTCTAGATTTAGAATCTGAAATGAGATTTTTGTTTTTTTCGAATGTTCAAAAGTTAAGAGAGTAAAACTTTCCAACTCGTCTTTCCGCGTGACACTTTTTCACTTTTTTGGCTCAGCCTAATGTGCCATTACAACAACCACATGAAAATGACAGAAAATTGTGAACTTTAACTGCTAATAACTTTTGAACGGTTGAAAAAACAAAAATCCATTCAGCTTGTTTGGTCTAGTTTTGGGTGGGGCCCGTAAACTGCACCATTACCATCTTTTCCTTGAAACAAATACCGACCTAGGTCTTTTTTCATACCACTTTACTAGGTAAATATCCGACCAAGGACTGTCAATTTGACATCACTCCTCATTCGCTAATATATCTAGATAATTCTTTACGACCGTACGTAACTGATAATACACCTCCAAAAATATGGAGGGAGGTATCAAAATAAGCGTTTTGACCTCTTTAACAAGAATTCGAATCAGGAAAACCAATATTTTCAGTAGTTTGCGAGTTATTTGCAATCAAAGTTCAGAATTTTCTGTGATTTTCATGTGGTTGTTGTAATCACATTACCCTGTGAGAAAAAAGTGGCACGCGGAAGGACATCACCGTGGCGGTAGCCACGGCTATGACAACCACCAGGGTTATTTTTTGAAGCGCGGCCGAAGGCCGCCAATGCGGAAAGGTGTTCTGCACATAAAAAACATGGATCGGACCCCTATATCAGGATTAGACCTGGGTCATTTTTTGGTTTTTTGTTAATAACTTTTCACTGAACTAAAATATTTCTTTTCCGGATTCGGATTCTTGTTACAGAGGTCAAAACGCGTCTTATGGTACCTCTCTCGATATTTTTGGAGGTGTATTGGCAGTTACGTACGGTCGTAAAGAATTGCCTATATCTAATGTCAGAAGTACCATCTAGATCACCTGAATAGCATGCTTTGCGCCAAAAACGAAGTTCCTTATGGTAAAATCTCTATCAAAATACGGCCGAATTATAAATTGTATCAAGATCCAATTTTTCAAGGTGTTCATTGTAGAGGGCCATAATGTCTCGGGAATATCCATTAAACGTGGTAAACAACGAGAACCATTCTGCTGAAAGTCGCTAAGATCGGGATTGGGTGCATTGGAAAAGCAGCGCTGAGTAGAAATGGGGTCCTTGTAATTGCATAATTTCTGTAAATTATATCTTGTTTTGCAATATGTAATTAAATATCAAAACTAAAAAATACTTTGATGTTACAGGCGCTGAACACACTTTGGTGGGATCGTACAAGTCTTAACATTTTTCTCGTTAAAATTCTTTAAGCTTATATTTAACAAGCATTTAGCACGATGACGATGTATCCAACCGATACAAGCAGTACTATCGGTTATATTGTGCCTAAAGCGGCAAATACATTACACGAACATTCCGATATCTTGTTCGCAGCTTTGGCCATCCACCATCAGTGTTGCCAGAGGAAGTGGTCGAAAAATCGGGGAATATTTTAGATCATGCACCGAACCTAGGAATTTTTTTTTTTTTTTTGAGGGGTAGAGGGGGTCGCACAGAACACAAAACAAAAGACCGAACTTGGAGGCAACTCATATATTCTGAGAAAAAATCGTGTTTAAATTTGCAATATTGTATGTAAGGAAGCTTCAAAATTTACCAGACTTGCTTATAATTATTCACTTTAAAGAATTAAAAACACTTCACACTGAACGATATGTCTCACCACACTGCATATTTTGGTAATACTTTACGGTTTACGTCAAGTGTTAATACACGTCCAAAAATCTTGAGAGAGGTATCAAAAGACGCGTCTTGACCTCCGTAACAATAACCCGAAGGGGGAAAAGCAATATTTTGTTTCTGTGAAAAGTTATTAGTGAAAAACCGAAAATTGACCCGGGTTAGATCCCAAATTCGGGGCCCGATCCACGTTTTTTATGTGCAGAACACCTTTCCGCGTAGGCGGCCTTCGGCCGCGCTTCAAATAATAACCCTGGGCTACGCCATTCCAACTCCAGGTGGTTGCCCTGAACGGTGGCAACATGCCACCGTTCCGACTCTATGGGTCATTTTTTTCTCACAGGGTAATGTGATTACAACAACCACATGAAAATGACAGAAAAATTGTGAACTTTAACTGCAAATATCTCGCAAAATTCTAAAAATATCGGATTTCCCCCTCCAGATTATTGTTACGGAGGTGAAGACGCGTCTATTGATACCTCTACCTATATTTTTGGACGTGTATTAACACTTGACGTAAACCGTAAAGTATTACCCATATTTTTAATATTTTAGCCTTCTAAAATACATAACACGAAAAAAAAAACATTCAAATAAACTGCTTTCTATTTTTGCCGAATCACTTGTGAACAACAATGGCGGTTTGGTACTAGTTGAATCGTCAGCGAGTAATAGGAGGTGCCAGACATGTGTAAATGAATATGCACATTTTTCAAAAACTGAAGTTGAGGACTGAGACAGGTTTTTAGCAAGAAAACATTACATGACAGGTATTTTCAGTGTAATAGCGCCACAAGTGAACATTTGGGATGAATTACTTTGGGTAATACTGCACATCCATACCTTATATCTGTGTCTACCATAACCACATGAAAATTACAGAAAGTTTTTAACGTTAATTGCAAATATATGTATATTGACCGAAATAAAATATCAGATTTCCCCCTTTGGATTGTCTTTCGATACCCGTCCCGAGATTTTTGGACTTGTTTTAGCATTTGACGTTGAATGTATGGTAATACTTTCCATCGAACGTCAAGTGTTAATACACGTCCAAAAATCTCAAGAGAGGTCTCAAAAGACGCGTCTTGACCTCCGAACAATAATCCGAAGGGGGAAAAGCAATATTTTGTTCCTGTAAAAAGTTATTAGTGAAAAACCGAAAATTGGCCCGGGTCAGATCCCCCGATCCACGTTTTTTATGTGCAGAACACCTTTCCGCGTAGGCGGCCTTCGGCCGCACTTCTAAAATAACCCTGGGCTACGCCATTCCAACTCCGGGTGTGTGCCATAGCCGTGGCTACCGCCACGGTGATGTCCTTCCGCGTGCCACGTTTCCCACTCTTTTCTCACAGGGTAATTTGTGATTACAACAACCACATGAAAGTGACAGAAAATTCTGAACTTTAACTGCAAATATCTCGCAAAATTATAAAAATTTCGGATTTCCCCCTCCAGATTATTGTTGCGGAGGTCAAGACGCGTCTATTGATACCTCTCTCGAGATTTTTGGACGTGTATTAACACTTGACGTTGGATGGAAAGTATTACCGTTTTACCGAATGTATAGTTTAATCTAATTTTTATAATAATTCGACTTCTGAGTATGGGTTTTGTGACCTGATGTACATTAAATTGTATTGTAAATTACAATTTTACAAACATATTCGCATAATTTTCATAATATTTGATAAAGTTGTAATACAATGTAAGAAAATTTTGGTAATTATGGTACTCGATAAACACGGATGAAGAAGAACTAGTTCAAATTAATCTCGTTGAAAGCTGTTTAGTTTTCGGCATTTTATCTGTTCGTGGTTAATAAACGTGATAAATCTCCGCGTTTCTTAACAATTATTAAATAAAATCTATTAAATAACTCATAAAATGAAGAATAAACAAGGTATGTTGCAGTGAACGTGCCATAACATAGTTTGTTTATTCCTTCAGAGTCATCAGCAGTTGCTACTCGCTGTAACTGCAACTAATCCGAAGGCATTGTTGTTGCCAAGTGAAAAAACATGTCGGGCTTTGTGTGATAAAAATTTTAAATGTTTAAAGCGGTTATTCGCGCAAAACTCGGGAAAAAAACAGTGCGGGACTGTGTGGAAGCTGGTTTTTGTGTAATCTAATATAGTTTTGTGTGTATAGTGTTATCAAATTGTTTTAAAATTTACACATTTTGGTTGGGAAAATTCGAATCTTCAAATTCGATTTTCTCTTAAAATATGAGCTGCCTCCAAGTTCGGGCTTTAGTTCTGTGATTTCTGGGACCCCCTCTACCCCTCTAAAAAAAAAAAACATTCATAGGCACGGTGCACTCAATAAAACCCAACCCCAAAAATCTTCACTTCCCATGAACCCATGAAAATGAAATGATATTGGTATATTTTCAAGTTTTTATAATTTAAATCGTATACTTATCAGATACAAATGTATAAACGTATGTATGGATTTCATAAGTACTAATGTATGCATATATAAAAATAAAAGAGCTAAACTAGCTAGATTGTTACGTGTTTAAATTAGTTTCCATACTGTAAAAATAAACAATATATTAAAAAAAAAGAAAACGACCGATTTATGTAAACATATTCACGTAGAAAATGACTTAATCTATCAATTAGAGTATATGTCGTTTTTAATATATGAAAGCAAATTAATATCAAATGGCATATTGTGGCAATTGATCTAGTTTCTTTTTAAATAATCTTTTGTAAATAAAATTCCGTTTAATGTTCCCACATCTAGTTTGTTTCTAATCGATGTTTTCTTTAAATTGACTTGGGAAAATATTCTCTCGACGGTAGCCGTACACTAGCCGTGTTTTTTTTTATCTGCGTCTGCGTTTGCGCTTAATGTTTGTATGGACCGCTAAGCGCACAACTTTATCTGCAACAACGAAATAGTGGCTGATAAAATCAGTACTTCCAAGAAGTTTCCATTCATTTTACAAACTGCCTTACCAACTTCCAGCAATCTGTTTATCATCCCTTAATAACAAGCGGAATGTCAACAGAGGAAATGTATGTATGTATGCGTGTTGATAATGGAATAACCGCAATTGCGGATGACCGTTTTTTTTTAGTCGCAGACGCAGACGTATATGCGTGTAAAAAAAAACAGGCCTACTGACAAAAATTTTAGAGTTGTATAGTACTTTTTCGAAAACGTAGTATGTAGTCGACATAAAAGAAAAATCTTTTTGCCAATATAAAAATCTTCATTTTGAAGATTTTTTCAGTGCAATTTTTGGATTTCTGAAAAATCTTCATTCGAAGATTTATAACAAAAAAGATCCAAGGAAATCTTCATTTTGAAGATAAATCTTCACTTATGGCAACGCTGCCCACCATACGAACTTTTGACCAACATTAGTTCTCTTTCAGATAGCGATGAATACGGACAACAATTGTGCTGCAGCAATATTGCTCGCTGTGGCAATTAAGCGTAACAAAAAAGAAAGAAAATGGCAAAAAAGAATTTGGTGCAAAGAATGGAATGTATCCTTTGTGGCATCAGGATCTACTTCTTTTAATTTTTCTATTAAAGTCGCATAATCATTATTCTTTTTAATTCTATTACAATAATCTTTGCTTTTTACTTGCCACAATGATGGAAAAGATTTATACATTTCAATAAATTCACTCAGAAATTTTTTATCGTCCATTTTACTTTTCCGCGCACGTCTGTTCCGTTCAGAAATTACTACGATTATGAGCTATTTCGCCATACACACACGAACAGTTCGCGCAAAAGCTCGCCAAAAATTAAAATATTTTGATTTTTGGCGAACTTTTGCGCGAACTGGCAAACAACACCATACATGAGAGAAAAGTTCGCACAAACATGACATAACGGGAATGTTCGCGGAATAGTTCGTGTAATCTATCATTGTGTACCTTGTCAAGTGTGATATCTTAAGATTAGACGTCAAAATTTTTAAATAAATTAACACCTGTTTTTTTATATTCTATTTTGGATTCATCCTGCATCTCGTTCTATCATTCGTTAGAAGATAGGAGCAGCGGATGCGTCGCCATGCTGTAGTGCCTCAGATGTAAACAAAAAACTGAAAAAAACTCCATTTTGAAGTGCCTGTCAAACGTTTGACAGATAACATATCACACTTGTACTGATACACAATGTAATGTATTTGCCGCTTAACATTCCAAGCCTGTACCGCCCCTAACTCAATAAAACTGCCCCTACCTCTACCGGACATTCCTGATGCACACCAAAACATGCAGACATCTGAGGTCTCAATGACAACTCAGCTGGGTAATACTTTACGGCTTACGTCAAGTGTTAATAATGTGATTACAACAACCACATGAAAATGACAGAAAAATTGTGAACTTTAACTGCAAATATCTCGCAAAATTCTAAAAATATCGGATTTCCCCCTCCAGATTATTGTTACGGAGGTGAAGACGCGTCTATTGATACCTTTACCTATATTTTTGGACGTGTATTAACACTTGACGTAAACCGTAAAGTATTACCCTCAGCTGAAATTAAGGTCTTAGGTTAAGCACATCACACATACACGGGCTACAGGTACACAAATGTTTTGATAGCTATTTTAACACAACAGTCCTACCCAACCGGACAATCCTGATGCACACCAACACATGCAGACATCTGATATTCAAGTCTTCAGGTGAATCACATACACATACACAAGTGTTTTGATAAGATTTTGGTAATCGTTTACATGGGGTACTGAGCGCTAATACACAACCAAAAATGTTGAGATATGTATCAGGAGACGCGTTTTGGTCCCAGGAGCATGAATAGAACTCCGCTGTACCAACATTTTTTAGTAGTTTGCGAGATATTTGCAGTTAAAGTTCAGAATTTTCTGTCATTTTCATGTGGTTGTTGTAATCACATTACCCTGTGAGAAAAGAGTGGCACGCGGAAGGACATCACCGTGGCGGTAGCCACGGCTATGGCAACCACCCGGAGTAGGAATGGCGTAGCCCAGGGTTATTTTTTGAAGCGCGGCCGAAGGACGCCTACGCGGAAAGGTGTTCTGCGAATAAAAAACATGGATAGGGTCCCTAAACCCGGGCATTTTTCGGTTTTTCGCAAATATTTTCCAAAATTATGAAAATATTGGTTGAGCGGAGTTATATTCATGCTCCTGGGACGGAAACGCGTTTTTTGATACCTCTCCCGACATTTTTGGACGCGTATTAGCGCTCGGTACCCCACGTAAACGATTACCAAGATTTTCCACCACCGCCATAGAATCTTTAAACATACACAGTTCCCTACCAGAACCGCTGATTTTTTTAACTAACACACTCACACTCAAAATTTCAGTGCTGACCATGTACTGACCAAAATAGTGACAATTAGGGGCGCTGTTATCAGTGTGAGACGGATATGTTATGGCAAATGTAATTGTATGTATGCTAGAATAGTTCGTCCAATTGAATCATATGGTCATTAGTGACTGTCATTTGACCATCAAATGATTATCAGTAGTGGTGCATTTTCAAAATTCCTGGAAAATTTTCAACCGGCACGCATTCTAAGCGAAAACTGTTAAAAATGCAGTGTTACGAGGTAAATTAAATGTTAATGGATAGTAATATCATTTCTAACAAAAAATTATTTTCCAGAAGTGTTGGAGCAAGGTTTCCTGAACTTCGGGGAGGCAACTATTTCCAAAAGCCACCACCCCAACGTACAACAAATATGTAAAGCGAATATTTAGTACTTACCTTTGAATTTTTGTAATGTTTTACTTAACGCCCTTATTTTAGTTACATAAATCATAGAAAAAGCAAATGTTCCAGTAATTTTCAGATGTAGAGAAATAAATTTTTTCGGTAATACTTTCCATCCAACGTTAAGTATTAACATATCCAATCTTGAGAGAGGTATCAAAAGACGCGTCTTGACCTCCGTAACAATAATCCGAAGGGGGAAAAGCAATATTTTGTTTCTGTGAAAAGTTATTAGTGAAAAACCGAAAATTTACCCGGGTCAGATCCCCAATTTGGGGCCCGATCCACGTTTTTTATGTGCAGAACACCTTTCCGCGTAGGCGGCCTTCGGCCGCGCTTTAAAAAATAACCCTGGGCTACTCCATTCCAACTCCGGGTGTGTGCCATAGCCGTGGCTACCGCCACGGTGATGTCCTTCCGCGTGCCACTTTTTTCTCACAGGGTAATGTGATTACAACAACCACATGAAAATGACAGAAAAATTGTGAACTTTAACTGCAAATATCTCGCAAAATTCTAAAAATATCGGATTTCCCCTTCCAGATTATTGTTACGGAGGTGAAGACGCGTCTATTGATACCTCTACCTAGATTTTTGGACGTGTATTAACACTTGACGTTGGGTGGAAAGTATTACCATTCTATGTAAAAAAGCATTGGTACATTCTTACATTTGTCAGTAGTGACATTATTATGGTCAGCACTGGTGTAAACAGTATTTTATCATATATGACAGTAAGGCCCGCTTTCATAAAAGCCGGTTAAATAATTCCTAATCGGCGATTCCTTAATCGCTGATTTTCTGAATCGACAATTTGGTTTTCACCAAAGCCTGGTTAAGTTATCGCCGATTAGACACATCATTGTGAATAAATTAGCAAAAAATTGCATTGTGAATTGGCAAAACAGCTGATTTTCGTTTTGTTTACGTTTTCACAGAAAGTAAATTAGTGAATTGGCTGAATTAATATATTATTAATGTTCTTTAAATGGCAAACAAACATGTATGACCATACATGGTGACCTGTATTATGAGGGTAAAGAGTATGACACACGTTTAAAAGAGAAAAAATCAGGCCATTCATCTGAAGAGCTGCGTATAGGTCTTGGTTTGCCTGTTGGACCGAATTCCCATAAAATTCCACCACCATGGTTGATTGCACAGCAACGATATGGTCCACCACCATCATATCCGAATTTAAAAATTCCAGGTTCCAACGCACCCATACCAGAGGGTACATCATTTAGCTATCATGCTTTGTTGGTATCAAGCATTGATGGTACAACAGCGATATGGTCGAAGGCAACTGGTATGTGTTACGATGAACAAAATTAATTTCCTAATCTAAATTATTTTGTTTAGGAGAATTTGAGTGCGTTGCTACATTGGAGGGACATGAAAATTAAGTAAAAAGTGCATGTTGGTCAAGTTCCGGCAGCCTTTTAGCCACATGCTCGCGCGACAAATCGGTATGGATTTGGGAATTGGCTAGTGATGATGAATTCGATGTTGTTGTTGTTGTAGCGCTACTTAGCCCTACCCTGATTAATTCGATTGTGCTGCTGTACTCAATTCACATAACCAGGATGGCATCAGCTTCCTATGGTAATACAATAAAAATGTATGCTGAAAATGCCACAGATAACGTTTGGTACACAACGGCTACATTAGATTCTCATACGGTGTGGAGCATCGATTTCGATGCAGATCGTAACGTTTGGTTTCTTGCAGTGATGATAAGACTGAAAATATGGCGTGCTTATCATCCGGGTAATGAGGAAGGTATATACACACCAGAAGATAAAACAGTTTGGAAATGTGTTTGTATCTTATCTGGCGACCATTCGCGAACTATTTATGATGTGTCATGGTGCAAAAAAATTGGACTAATCGCTACTGGTTGTGGAGATGATGCAATACGCATATATAAAAAAAAGATGCAAATTCAAAAAAGAATGAACCAACCATGATTCCATCGAAGGATAAGGCGCACACACAAGACGTCAATGCCGTTAAATGGAATCCAGCACATGAAGGTCAACTTATTTCATGTAGCGATGATGGTACAATTAAATTATGGTATCTTCAATTAATTTAATAAAATCAAGTTTGATTAAAATATTGTATCATTTCATTGAGTTTCTTTAAAGATGTTGGTATGTTAATTTGAAATAAACCTGAATATTTTAGGAAAGGTATTTTAGTATGTATACTAAGGTAGAAGTGCCTTGTTTTATGTTTACGAGCCGATAATACCGTGGAATATTGAAGGGATTGGAAATCTTGTACTCGTTGGCTGAGTGTCCTGTTGCAAACAGTCAATAATCCAATATAATTCACATATTCTGATTTATTCGTTAAATAACAAAGCAGAAGAGAATGTTCAGAAAATTCGATTGGATTTTGTTTAATTGAAGCTGTGTTAAGCCATGGAAACAATATGTAACAATATCAAATTCAGATCATTCAACATTCAATCACAGAATAGGTAAGCTTAGAAGATATTCCATTTTTGCAAATAATTTTATTCAATAAATATAAATTGCCAGTTAATAACTTGTTTACTTGGTAAGAAAATGTTCATGCCGAGTTTTGTAAAGCTTTGCAGCTTTTCGAGGCCCCAGCTTAATTACAAGCGATAGTCGCTCTTCGCTAGCATTTATGAAGTTCTCCAATTTTCCAAAATTCTGTAGCAGTGTTACGGCATCGGTTTTGTTCACGGGCTTAATGCTAGTCAAAGCAGAAACCAGCTAAAATAAATATTTAATCAGAATCAAGAGTTAAGGTAAAACTATTTCAGACAAACCTGATGTGGACTTGATTCAACCCGTTCCATAATCCATTCCCGCGAACGTTTTTCAAATTGTTTGTAAGTCTCTATGATTTTGCCTGCCTCTTCTTCGAATACATTGTCGATAACCATTGTTTTTAGGCACGCTCCTGATATAAACTCATGCTCAAATCCGCCAAACAGCGTATGAGTGGAAAACGTAGTAAATATGCTTTATACATGCATTTTATAGCATAACTGCTTACAGTGGGATCATCCCAATTACTGCGTCGTAACATTTATGTTTTGTTTACACAATTCCTCGAATATTAAATGGCGAATATATTCATGGATGACTGACTCGTTGGTGAGCAGACGTGAGTCACGGCAATTGTACGAATGTCTTGCATAGTCCAAACTTAACCATTTCACAAATGAAGCGTACAATTTTAATTTTTGATTCGATAGTGGGTATCAGTATTGCATAGGTTAACAATGGCAACAAAGCGTGAAAGAAAGGGCAGTAAATCCAAACGTGTTCTTTAATAGGAATATAAATGCATTATAAAAGTGATACTTTTTAGGCAAGAAAAATACATACCTCTGTACTGTAAAAATTGATTTCGTCAGCTTTTTCCGATTGTTCTTTGTATTGAAATTTAGCAGGAATTCAATTGCTGCCGAATCTATAAGCTCCTTGTTGACACAATTGTTTAAGTTATTCAGAAACTGGTCGAAATGTTGTTTGCTATGTGATACTTGGCCTGAGATGCGTCCGACTTCCATGAGTTGCTGGCGTTAGTGGCAGTTGCGCTGCTTGGTGCACCAACAGCTCCACGTGTGGCATATGGGGCGCCCTTCAATTTGCTTGCCTCACGCCTTTGCTTGCTCTGCTCTGATGGGGATGATGATGATGGTGTTTCGCGGTGAGCTGAAAGTAAATGAAATATGGATTACTAAGTCAAACTTTATAAGCCAACAAATTTTAACTAACCTGTACTCGACGTGCCAGCAACACCACTTGTGGCCGACGAAGCTGATGTGCTTGGTGCCTCAAAGCTTATGCGCGCACCACGACTATACTGCGGTGTGGCGCTCAACAAATCATTCAATATATGTTTAACTATAGAGAAATCGCGTTTGGGACGTCCATAACGATCTTCTAAAGCTGGATTCAATTTGCCCGAGAAGATACCCGAGTAGATGCCCTTACCATGATTCTTCATAGATTCCATAACAGCGCCGGATAAATCAAACTTATTAGTGAAAACCTCTTTGGAGAGTTGGTAAGTCCTTATATATTTATTACACACCGAAACGCTTTTGGTATTTGCATTTAACCAATATTATAGGTGAATTCGAGAATTCAATCACTGCCGCAGTACTGCAGGTATAGTCAAAGGAAAAACTCTATTATTTTTAAACTGTAACTTGTGAAAAATTCTAGTTTTCTTGAATATGCTCTAATTCCATTCTGGAACATATCTCAGAAAAAAAAGCGTGCCGATTCTCTTCAGTTTTGGATTAAAATTATACCTTTTTGGAAGTACTGCGGCAGTGATTGAATGCTCGAATTCACCTATAATATTGATTAAATGCAAATACCAAAAACGTTTTGGTATGTAATAAATATATAAGGACTTACCAATTGCTTCCGCTTTTTTATTTTGTTTAATAATATTGCTGAATGACACAGGGAACTTTGAAATAAATTTATGATGCACTTCAATTACACAAATCCACGCAAATTTTATTTTCTACACAGCTGACAGACGTCAAAATTTGCTCAATCAGCAGTTAACCGGCCATCCATCGCCGATCAAGTTAATCGGTGTTTAATCGGCTGATCCATGATAACCGGGCATGGTGAAAACGAATTTTCGCCAAATCACCGATTAAATTCCGATAAAGCGCTAACCGGCTTTTATGAAAACGGGCCTAAATGACAGTCTTATAGACAGCGGTGATGCAATAAAAAAGGTGGAGTGAACAGTACAGCTCTATGCTTAATTTAAAGGCGATTTCACTGTGTTAGAGTGAAATAAAAAGTCACACGTACACAGTTGTTTACATCAGCTTTGCGCAAGCTTCATCAGCTTGTGTCCGTGATGTAAAGTTTGTATGAAGCGCTGACAATTAGACTGACAGTACTGAAGATCAGATGTTGTGTCAAATGACAGTTAGTGTTCTGGTAGGGTTGTTTACATCAGTTTTCCAAAAGCCCCCTTGTGTCCGTGATGTAAAGTTTGTATGAAGCGCTGACAACTAGATTGACGGTACAGAAAATCAGATGTTGTGACAAAACGACCATCCCTAACCGGTTTAATTTATATGTATATGTCTTACCATCGCTAGTTGTCAATTTCTTTTGCTTACTCGTTGCACTTTCGAATTTCAATATCATTAGTGTTCGTGGATAAGCAAGAGGAAGGCACAAACTGCGGTAAGCATTTAAAATTTTCCTTTTGTAAAAACCTTTGTGTTATTCGATGTAATTATAATATTCTTTGTCATATAGAAATAAATAGATGCAGATGCTAAATACATGGTTGCAATAGACAGTTGAATTCTGCGTTTGCATTATTATATTTCACCGCCCCACGCCACGACACTACAGCTTTATTTCGCAGCCTTTATTTGTGAGTGTATTGGCCGAATTACTCTGGATATAGCGGGCACTCATAACGGTTTATTCGCAGATCCGTTGTTTGCCATACAACTTTTGAGAGATTTTTCGGTTGCACATTTTTTTTCAACGCGCTAAAACTTGTTGCGCAAATAGTAATTGCGCTAATTTTGAAACGTATCACTTTTGCAAACTATGAAACGTACTCCGCCGAGAAGTAGCCCGCGCCTGCAAGAGGGAACACCAGAACTAGCCGATACTTCCAGCGTGATGAGTGCCTCATCAGCCAATGCAATATCAGCGCTTATGACAATGTCCGCTATGCAAGCCAATCCGGCCACAGAAATTTCAACAATGACCACCACCGCCGCTACCACCTCAACATCAGTGGTCACACAAATTGCATCCGCCGCCACAGCCCCTATTACAACTACCGCCACCCCTATAGTCACGCCAGTTAACAATGCTAATGCAGCTGGAACAACAACAGCAACATTTATTGCCACTGCCGCCTCAACAGTAACCACCATGCCAATGGGAACAAACGTTAGCACCACATCATCAGCTGTTACTATTTCGACTGCAAATAACAACGCACACACGTACAACACAGCCGCCGTTTGTAAGCCATCAGGGTCAGAAACTGAAAATAATTTAATATCAGCACAACAGGTGAGTCTCTTATTAGATAAAATACAATCATTAGAGAATCAGCTTCGAGATACGCAAGCGCAGGTGCACAACTGCAACCAACGTAGATACCTTGACGAAAATACCCGCCAATCCGTCGAGCCCACACCTTGTAGCCTTAATCATATGGTGCCATATGCACTGTTAAACAGTACCAGTGGTGGGCAACCGTCAACTATATTAGGTACTTCGCCAACGTCCTTATATACAGGTGCTTCACAGCCAGCAACAACAATACCTAACGTCAACAGTGGGTATCAGTCGAACGTCGCCTTTAGCGCACTGCCTTGTCGTCCTCCTACAACAACAACCAATACAGATTATTTGTCAAATGGGTTTCGCACACCGCAATCGTTAGCTACTGGTGTTAATTACCATGTTCTGCGTAAACTTCAAGATTTGCCTGAATTTAGTGGTAAACCTGAACACTGGCCATTATTTTCAAATGCGTTTAGCCAGTCTACTGCCGCCTACGGCTACACCAACTTAGAAAATAACCAACGTCTTTTGAAATGTTTAAAGGGCGAAGCTAGGGAGGTCGTCAAATCGTTGCTTATACACCCAGATAATGTCAGTACTGTCATGGAGCAACTACTTTTTAGATTTGGCAGGCCTGAGTACTTGATACGAAGTCAACTCCAACAGCTGAAAGAGATTAGTCCCATACCAGAGTCTGCTATAGAGAAACTTATTCCGTTCGCAACGAAAGCTAAAAATTTATCTGTTTTCTTACAATCTGTTAATGGCACACATCATCTGTCCAACCCAACGTTGTTGGAGGAGCTGGTTAGTAAGCTTCCAATCAGCAAGCGAATGGATTGGGCCAGAACCGCCGCCGTCATTAAACCGTACCCAACTGTTGTCGATTTTAGCGACTGGCTCAGCGAATTAGCTAGTTTATGGCCGCGTCACAATCAACTTTCGCAAGTACATGCATTTAACGCAAACTTATGCGTCACAGGAACAGCGGCACAATCATCACGCAAGGTTTTGCATTTGTAAACAGCTGATTTTTATTTGCGCCAATTTGTTATATTAAGCGCGCACCAAAAGCCAAATGTAAAATGCTTCTTCTTATGCTTTTCATGCATCAAAAGTTGAAAGTTGGCAACTTTTGTATGACAGATGTCGCTAATGATGCGCGATGTGTCGTTCTCCACTCAAATGAACATTTTCAACTCATCTGTCAATGCATGATGCTGCGGCAAAAATTGATTGTGACGGGGCTATTAGTCTTCACCTTGCAACAAAGTGATAGCCGTCGTCGAGTAGTGTTGCATGCCACCGAAAATAAGTCTGGTGCGTTTCAACATTTTACTGGGTGCCCAATATGCAGAGGGCAACATAAAGTAATGGCATGCAAAACGTTTTTAGATTCCGACGTATCTAATCGATGGGCACAGGTTAAACAAAACCACATTGTGTATGGTTGATGGTTGTCAACGTAGGCACAACAAACTCTTGCACGAGCCAAGTCGTAACGCTAGTACGACGACCATATCACAACGGGGACAACAGCTGGTAGGCACCACCAACGTAGTAGAACCAATTCTAAGCTGCTCCTCCAACACATCCAAACAAGGTCTCCTATTCCGCGTCTTGACAGTCACCCTGTATGGGCCGCATCGAAGAGTTGACACATATGCCATGTTGGACGAAGGCTCCTCCATCACCATGATGGACAAGAGTCTTCTGGGAAGGCTGGGCATCCGCGGATAAGAATGCGATCTGAACATGCAATGGTTCGGTGGAAGAACCGCCAAGGAAGCAGCATCATTGGTCAACATCTATATCAGCGGAAAAGGAATAAGTAAGCGCCATGAATTGCGTCGGGTCTACGTTTTGCCGAACCTTAATCTTCCAGTGCAAAGCTTGAGCAGCAATGATCTACGCGGAGTTTCTCTCAGCGACTTGCCCAGCTGGCCTTTGCCGTATACCAATGTAACTCCAATGATTCTCAATGTAATACCAATGTAACTCCAATGATCATTGCCACTTGGGTTTGCCGTCCATCACCATGCCACTGGAGGATCGAGGTCCGTATGCAGCCAACACCAAGCTCGGTTGGGTAATCTTCGGTCCGACTGGACACAATGTCACTCCAAACGCCTCGTGTTTACATGTATGTAAGGCGAGTGATGATTTACATGCGCTAGTACAGGAATAAATATTTTGAGATTGATAGCTTTGGAGTACGACCCGCTCCGGCAGTGAAGAGCGATGCTGACAAACGCGCCGAACGCATACTTAGGGAAATCACGGTTCGTATAAATGGTAGGTTCCACACAGGGCTTCTCTGGAAGAGTGACCATATTAGGTTGCCTGATAATTATAAAATGGCCGAAAACAGACTTTTTGGCATCGAGCGAAAATTTAAAAGGGACCACATTTTCGTCGCGGCATATAAAGAAATTATACATCGTTACGTTGAGAAAGGGTATAGAAATATTTAATTCGAAGTTATGGTACTTGCCCCATTTTGCTGTGGTAAATCCAAATAAGCCAGGGAAGTTACGTCTTGTATTTGATGCTGCCGCATCCGTAGGGGGCGTGTCACTAAATTCATGTGTACTTAAAGGGCCACAAGAGTACCAACCGATGCCCTCCGTGTTGTTTAACTTTCGTATTGGGTCAGTCGGCGTATGTGGAGCCATAGCCGAAATGTTTCATCAGGTGTACGTTAAGCAAGACGATAGGTGTAGTCAGACTTTTTTATGGAGAGATAACGACAAGGGTCCGCCAGATGTATACGAGATGCAAGTAATGACTTTTGGTGCCGCCTGCTCCCCGTGCGTAGCGCAGTATGTAAAGTCGTTGAATGCATTGGAATATGCAGATCGCTTCCCTCGCGCAGTAGAGTCAATTTTGCAGCACCACTGCGTTGATGATTTTGTGGACAGCTTCGAGTTGGTGGAGCAGGCGGTGAGTATAGCCAAACAGGTGTCCCAAATACATGAAGCAGCCGGGTTTCATATGCGTGGGTATATTTCTAACTCAATAGCCGTAATAGAAGCAATCGGCAGCGAAGCGGAAGCGAACAGTATGAGGAGTACATACTTCAGCGCACAAAATCCATCAACCGAAAAAGTCCTTGGAATGTTTTGGCAGCCTCAGGATGACACCTTCAGATACGAATTACGATTCCCACGGTTGGGCGCTGATGTCATCAGTGGTAGTAGGCCGCCAACAAAACGCGAAGTACTTAGCTACGTAATGTCGATATTTGACCCACTGGGATTCTTAACCCATCTAGCCGTTGGAGCTAAGCTTATAATGCGTGAAGTATGGCGGCGTAAAATCAATTGGGACGAGCCACTCCCTGATGACATCACCACCGCTTGGAGAAGTTGGCAGAAGGAGGTTCGAAGAACGACCTCGGTTAAAATAGATCGGTTTTATTTCAAGTATGGTGCACCGAAGCGCTTGGAGCTACATGTTTTTGTCGACGCCAGTGAGGGCGCGTTTGCTGCTGTTTGCTACTGGAGGTATGTCACCGATGATGGAGCTATCAACGTGTCATTCATATGCGCAAAATCGAAATGCGCTGCCATGAAACCAATGACGATACCAAGGCTCGTGCTGCAAGCCGCCGTACTCGGAACCCGACTGGCCCAAACAGTTGTCGACGAGCATCGAATCGAAGTCTCCTCGCGTATATTTTGGAGTGACTCAACAACCGTGGTCAGCTGGATTAACTCAAATCATAGACAGTATAAGCCGTTCGTAGCGCACCGGATAGCGGAGATTCTATCGTAAACGTCGACGAAAGATTGGAGATGGCTCCCTACAAATGAAAATGTCGCTGACGCTGCAACACGTCGAACGAGTGGGGTAGATCTTGACCCGTCATCGCGTTGGTTCTCAGGTCCAAAGTTTTTGTATATGCCCGCAGAGTCTTGGCCGAGCGCTTCAACCATTGAACGCGCAGAATGCGACAGTGACGACGAGAGCCGCAAGAAATATGTATTTTTTACCAACAACAACAGTATTATTGATTTTAAACGTTTTTCATTATATATTAGACTAAAAAGAACTACGGCCTGGATGCTAAGGTTCATACAACGCGTACGCAATCGAATTTCTAGTGGTGGTGACCATGGTCTTACGTCGCAAGAGTTACATGATGCTGATGTATATTTATGTCGCGAAGCCCAGTCTGCAATATACGGTGCGGAGATAAAAATACTACAAGATCGAGAGGTCATTCCTAAGGAGAGTCAGCTCTGCAAATTGTCGCCGTACTTGGACGAATCTTCAGTAATCAGAGTGGGTGGTAGGATCCAAGCAGCCAGCTGGCTACCACTGGACGCCATACATCCGATAATACTGCCGACAAAGCATCGCATCACAACGTTGATTGTCGCGTATCATCACTGTAAAATGAAGCACCAGAATATAGAGGCAACGATTGGGGAAATAAGGCGTAAATTTTGGATAATCAACTTGAGGCAGGTTTTACGACGAGTTGTTAGTGAGTGCATGGAATGCAGGCCAGTGCAGCCAATTATGGGTCCGCTTCCCAAGGACAGACTAACACCTTATGTCCGGCCGTTCAGCTACACGGGTCTGGACTACTTCGGTCCTCTAAAGGTTTCGATCGGTCGACGTACTGAGAAGCGGTGGATAGCCCTCTTCACTTGCCTCACAGTCCGCGCAATCCATTTAGAGGTGGCTTTCGATTTATCCACCGACGCCTGTATTTTAGCTATTAGAAATTTCATCAATCGACGAGGCGTGCCAGTGAAGTTGAGGAGCGACAACGGGAAGAATTTTGTTGGTGCTGATCAGGAAGCGAAACGGTTCTATGAAGTGTTCGACTGCGAGCGTGTGAGTGACGAGTTATCATCGAAAGGCGTTGAGTGGGCCTTTAATTGCCCACACAATCCAGCTGAAGGCGGTATATGGGAGCGCATGGTACTTTGCGTGAAACGAGTGCTAAGCCACACGTTGAAAGAAGTTGCTCCTCGCGAACATACCCTGCAAAGCGTAATCATTGAGGCGGAAAACATTGTAAACTCGCGGCCGCTCACTCATCTACCGATCTCCGTGGACCAAGAGGAGCCACTTAGCCCGAATCATTTTTTGTTGGGTTCATCTAACGCGATGCAGACACCTTGCTTGAGGGAAGCAGAAGAGAGAACGTGCGCATTGAGGAAGCAGTGGAGGATTGCAAGGCAGCTGCGTGACAGGTTTTGGAAGCGTTGGGTAATAGAGTATTTGCCCACTCTGACAAGGCGAGATAAATGGTGTGTACCGTCGAAGGAGCTGTGTGTGGATAATCTCGTCTTCATATGCGATCCAAATATGCCGAGGCGGCAGTGGTGCCGCGGTGTGGTTGAATGCGTGTATAGGGGTGCAGATGGTGAGATAAGAAGAGCGGATGTACGAACGAGCAGAGGGGTACTTCGAAGTCCAGCTTCCAAGTTGGCCGTTTTGGACATAGAGTGTGGTGAATCATAGCGATCCACGGGGGTGGTGATGTGACAAAACGACCATCCCTAACCGGTTTAATTTATATGTATATGTCTTGCCATCGCTAGTTGTCAATTTCTTTTGCTTACTCGTTGCACTTTCGATTTTCAATATCATTAGTATTCGTGGATAAGCAAGAGGAAGGCGCAAACTGCGGTAAGCATTTAAAATTTTCCTTTTGTAAAAACCTTTGTGTTATTCGATGTAATTATAATATTCTTTGTCATATAGAAATAAATAGATGCAGATGCTAAATACATGGTTGCAATAGACACTTGATTTCTGCGTTTGCATTATTATATTTCACCGCCCCACGCCACGACACTACAGATGTCGTGTCAACTAACCCATAATGTTCTTGTAGGAAGAAGGAATTCTATCCGGAGATCACAAATCAAGTCGCACACATTTTTGGTATACTTCAGCAACAGCTCCACCCGTTGCCGAAGAGGAGCGTGAACTGCCTAGGGAGATAAGAGTGATGCACATTCCCACAACAGCGGGTTCTACGTACCGGAATGACCCGGGTTTTATTCGCCCAAGGGCTGTTATTTCAGTGTAACCCTGTCCAATTTGTCCAGTCCCACTCCTAAATTGCCATCCGTGGAGCAATCCCTTGCAGCAGGGTTGCTCCAATCTCTCTTGTTACGGGCTGGTATCGAATCCAACCCCGGACCAAGAGGCTGGATCTGCTGCGTCTGCTGGAAGAAAATATATGTCAAACGTTCACATTCCGTTCAATGCAGTAAATGCAAGAGATGGCTTCACAGATCTGGATGCTCAGGGCTTAACCGTGCCATCCCCAGAACCCGTACTTTTTTCAGTACGTATGAGGTACCATCCCTACCAGAACACTGACTGTCATTTGACACAACATCTGATCTTCAGTACTGTCAGTTCAATTGTCAGCGCTCCATACAAACTTTACATCACAGACACAAGGGGGATTGCGCAAAGCTGATGTAAACAAATGTGTACGTGTGAGCTTTTATTTCACTCTGACACAGTGAAATCGCCTTTTAATTAAGCATAGAGCTGTACTGTTCACTCCCACGTGCTTTATCTTAAAATTTCTTGAACATTTGTTTTCTTCTATGTTTCAGCTAAAATAAGGACGCTCATTAAACATTACAAAATTCAAACTTAAAGTACTTAATGGGCGCCATACTTGTTGTATGTTGGGGTGGTGGCTTTGGAACGGTTGCCGGCATATCCTCCTCGAGGTTCAGGAAAGCTTGCTCCAACACTCCTTGAAAATAATTTTTTTGTTAGAAATGATATTACTAGCCATTAACATTTTATTTACCTCGTAACACTGCATTTTTAAAAGTTTTCGCTTAGAATGCGTGCCGGTTGAAAATTTTCTAGGAATTTTGAAAATGCACCACTACTGTTGGCGGGGTTTAGTTTAAGTATAAAAAAATAAAATTAAAAAAAAAATATAAATATTTTATATCACATTTTGCACATGCGGAGGCGTAAAATATATGTATGCAAATACACATGCCGACACATATAGGCAAAATCGACGTTCAAATTGAATAAGGCCGTACTTGGAACATATTTTCCAGCAAAAGCAGTAATAAGCAGCTACGATCCGGGCATATGTATGCACATAGAACACGACATGGTCTCATCAGTGCAGCTTGCAACCACATCATCTTGCCACAATTAAACGATCATCAAGATATATTCCGGAATCGGGTGAGTACCTAAAAGAGAGTTTTTGGGGGTTGGTTCGTTTAAGTGGGAGGTAGTGGTACAGAAGACATAACGGTCTACGAATAACGGCGGTAATTCCAGTCAATTGGTGCGCAACAGTGGTATATACATATGTACGTAGAGAATATACATAGTGCATAGAAACACATATACGAGTACATACATAGCTAAACTTGGAATAATTTCGAGGCGGTGAACCGCGGTAAACGAATGTACGTGTTTGGAGGTGCCGTGTTGAATATCGTATTTTGAAGAAATCAACAATAATAATTTCGACCGAAGGGACTGCGGAGCAGTTTTGCGTTGAATAGCGTTTAGCTTATATTTGCAACTTCATTTCATGAATATCAAACTAACAATTTATACGTTTATATATACATTGACATGTTAATAAAATCGTGCGATTAGGTTTGCGTTTAAATAATTGATTTGCCTCTAACATTATTATATCTCTGAGATACATTTGCGAACCTCGTATTAGGATTAGTAGGCTCTGATATTGCGCTGCGTTTAGTAAATACATATTTATTCTACAAATTTGGTTTGCTCGATTGATTATTGTAATCAATACGTCGAATTTTTGTACGCCGGGGGTATGGTAATGCGGTAATTTAATAACAACGTTGGCTTTTCACTATCGATCCTGAATTGAATCTGCGTTGCACGGAGGAGCTGCTCCAGCCGATGAATATTGCCTTTAACTGCGTTGAACGTTTATTGCTACGAAGTTTGTGTTGAGTCTATCACTACGTCGAAGTTTAATTGGTTCGGTCGAAACATTTAGCCTAGGAATAATCAACGTACGTGTAAACATGCCGAATACGCGGTCTGGAAGTAAGAGCAGTGCAGCTACAGCTGAGGGCGAATGGCTAGATGACCTCAATTCAACCATACAGCAACAACCAGCGGAAGAGGTCGTAGTACAATCAATGGGACTGGAAGCAAAGTTGAACGCGATGATGCGACAGATGCAGGAGCTTCAAGCGGAACTTAAGCAAAGTCAACAGAGGCAAGAAGAGGCTATAGCGGCTAACTCTAGAGCACCTAGTAACGTGGGCGTTGAAAGCATTGGCGGTTCATTGGCAGATGTGTTAAGTGACCTTAACAGAACACTGACAGATAATAGAGGGGGGCAGGGGCGTAAATTATACGACCTACCTGAATTCGATGGGCGTCCTGAAGACTGGCCCATGTTTAGAGAAACATTTTCAATGACCACAGAGGAATATCGTTATAGCGAGCGCCAGAATATGATGCGTCTGCAAAAAGCCTTGAAGGGGAGAGCAAGAGAAGTTGTTCAGTGCCTGTTGATCCACAGCAGCAATGTTCCGCAGATTATAAGTACGTTGGAGGATCGTTTCGGTAGACCGGATCAGCTGGTGAAGAGCCAGATAGCAAAAATTCAAGGAGTGGCAGCTATATCGGAGAACAACATTGAGCAGCTGATTCCGTTCGCTACCAAGGTGCAGAACTTGGCATCCTTCCTGTAGTCTGCCAATTGTGATCATCACCTGTCGAACCCAACGTTGATGGACGAGTTACTAGGGAAGCTGCCAATGCAGAAGCGGATCGACTGGGCTAGACATGCGGCGACAATTGTACCGAGACCAAACATCTGCCACTTTAGCAATTGGTTACAAGAGCTGTCGAAGTTGGTAGCCACTGCTTGCGTCAATGTGAATACAGGGTCAAGGCAGAACGGACGAGCCGAGGGTCGCACACGATTTTTCCACACAAACGACACGAACAATAGCGGACGCGGGACCATCGGATGCGTGGTATGCGGCGAGAGACATGCGGTAAATAAATGCAGGAGGTTTCAGGATATGCAGTGGGGTCAGAAATGGCGTTTGGTACGGCAGAAGAGGCTGTGCTTCAACTGCTTGAGAAGTGGGCACAATAGCAACGAATGCACAGAACAACATCGATGCGGCGTAGATAGGTGTACCAAAAGACAGCACGAGCTATTGCATCCGAGCCAACGGAATTCTTCGAATGAGCAGCGTCCAAGGGAAGCAGCAACACGGCAGCAGGTCCTGACCAGCGCAATTGTACCGACTCCTGGCACGACATTGCTATTCAAGATACTTCCCGTCCGGCTCTATGGGAATGGTTGAGTAATTAATACATTTGCACTTTTCGATGATGGTTCGGCGATAACGATGATAAATAAAGATCTAGCAGATAAGCTTGGCTTGAAGGGGCGGAACGAGAACTTGACGCTTCAATGGTTTGGCAATACCACCGTAACAGAGAAGTCTAGCACAGTCGACGTGAACATTTCGGGCATGGGTCGGTACGACAAAAGGTTTTTAATGCGCAATGTGAAGACAGTATCGAATCTGCAACTTCCTGCACAGACGCTTCAGCTTTCGGACTTACCATATAAGTATCGTCACCTGGCGATCAGGAGATATACTGGAGCTGTTCCCGAACTACTAATTGGGCTGGACAACGCGCATTTAAGTATCCCGAAGAAAATTGTCGATGATGGAGTGCATGGATATTCCGTGACATGTACGAAGCTTGGCTGGATTGTCTACGGTGGGAAGAACGCAGGCGGCGGGCCGCGGTGCAACTACGTACACTTCGCGCACGTGGAAAACAACATAGGGCGGTTGGAGCAATTGGTGACTGACTACATAATAAACGAAGATTTGGGCGTGCGCGATGGTGGGCAGATGCTTGACAGCGCAGATACGATAAGTGCAAACGAGTTGCTAAGAAGCACTACCGTGAGGCAAGGTACACGATTCGAGACAGGATTGCTTTGGAAGCAAGACAAGGTTGCGTTACCAGACAGCTATAAGATGGCCGAAAACAGATTTCTAGCACTGGAAAATAAATTTAAACGTGACAACGATTTCAAGGCGGCCTACGCTCGTATGATGCAGGCATACGAGCAAAAAGGGTATTCACGGAAACTCGGAGAGGATGAAGTCCTGGCAGGCGGGAAACGAACCTGGTATCTACCCCACTTCGGGGTTTGGAATACTAACAAACCAGGCAGGATGCGATTGGTATTCGACGCAGCTGCGAACGTGGGCGACGTGTCATTGAACTCGGTGCTATTAAGTGGGCCGGACTTGAATCAGTCGTTAACAACCATACTCATGAAGTTTAGACAAAAACCAGTGGGCGTATGTGCGGACATAGTAGAGATGTTTCACCAGGTGAAAATCCGCCTAGAGGACCAGCACGCTCAGCGCTTTGTATGGAGAGCCGATCCCAATGACCGCCTAGGAGTATACGTTATGCAGGTGATGACATTCGGCGTAACATGTTCGCCCAGCTCAGCGCAATTTGTAAAAAATAAAAATGCGGAAGAATTTAGAAACCAGTTCCCGGATGCAGCAGATGCCATTGTGAATAATCACTACGTCGACGACTTTGTCCACTGTTTCGACACGGAAGAAGAGGCGATTCGAGTTACTGAGCAGGTAGCATACGTACACGGCAGAGGAGGGTTCGACCTACGGCGACTTGTATCGAACTCCGAGCAGCTTAACAAACGAATGAACGACGCAGAAGAGCATCCATCCTGTCTCAATCTCGATAGGGACAATGCAAGCATTTTTCAAAAGGTTCTTGGCCTGCACTGGGACACCAACAATGATATATTTAAATTAGTACTATCCTTTTCTAAGGTAGATCAAGCAGTGCTCGAGGGGAAGCGTAAACCGACAAAGCGCGAAGTGCTTAGCGTCACCATGTCGGTTTTTGATCCATTTGGTATGGCGGCTGAGTACACCTTAGAAGCGAAGCTATTGGTACAATCGACTTGGCGGAAAAATATCGGATGGGACGAGTACATCGATGGAGAATCACATGGCGCTTGGTTGAGTTGGTTGGAGGCGATCAAAGGCCTGCGCAAAGTAAGCGTTCCAAGATGCTACGGAATAAACTTCATGAGGACGACGGCGGAGCTGCATATTTTCGCGGACGCAAGTGAAGTAGCGTATGCTGCGGTCGCGTATTGGAAACTATTGGATGGGGTAGGCCAGTCTCCTGCTATATTCATCACAGGTAAAACAAAGTGTGCGCCTCTAAAGCTTACGTCCATTCCTCGCCTCGAGCTGCAGGCAGCGGTCATAGCAACAAGACTTCGGCAGAACATCCTGCAACAACACGACAAGGTTCCACAAAAGGTTGTGATGTGGAGCGACTCGAAGACAGTTTTGGCCTGGATACGATCGGACCATCGACGTTATAAACCATATGTGGCTCACCGCGTGAACGAAATATTGGAATCAAGTAGTATGAACGAGTGGCGTTGGGTTCCAGGGACCCTGAATCCAGCCGATTTCGGTACCCGTCAGAGAGCAAAAAATAGAACGTCGTTGTGGCTCACTGGACCGAGTTTCCTCGAAGGAGGTGAAGACGCGTGGCCACAAGAAGATGCGCAGCTGCACACGCAAGAAGAACTTAGAGCCAAATATGCGGTACTATCGATAAAGGTCAACACGTCGTGGTTTATGAAGTTCTCTACGCTGATACGCTTGACAAGAGTAGTCGGTTGGATGTTGCGATTTTGTAACAACTGCATGAAGAGAGTTAACGACAGGAAGTGCGGGGGCCTAAGCGCGACGGAAATGAAAGGCGCTGAAATGGCAATTATTCGCACAGTTCAAAGGGAATGCTTCGCGGACGAATACAACGCGCTATCAACTGGAAATCCACTCGATCGAAGCAGCTCGCTGAGAAGCCTCACGCCTGTACTAGACGAAGTTGGCATCATTAGATTGGGTGGACGAATAGACGCTGCAACAGCCATACCCCTGCATACACGTCGGCCGATAATCATACCAAATCGTCACCATATCACGGAACTCATAGTCGATTACTATCATCGAAGCTGGAAACATCAAAATGAAGGAACAATTATTTCAGAGATACGTCGACGGTATTGGATACCGCATATCAGAGCCGAAGTTCGCAGAGCGGCCAAGAGGTGTAACAAGTGTAAAAGAGATAGAGCAGAACCGAATCCTCCACAAATGGGTCAATTGCCGGTTGACAGGCTCACGCCGTTCGTACGAGCCTTTACATACGTTGGATTGGATTACATGGGACCAATTACCGTTGTCATAGGGAGAAGAAGTGAGAAACGCTGGATCGCGCTATTTACGTGTCTCACAATACGTGCTGTGCATTTGGAAGTCGCCAGAGACTTGTCGACCGATACTTGCCTCATGTGCATCAGACATTTTATGAGTCGCCGAGGGACGCCCGTACGTATCCGCTCAGACAACGGCACAAACTTCATCGGGGCCGACAAAGAACTACGACGGCAGCGCTTAGACTTCGAACATGGCAAAATATTTGATGCATTAGCGGTAAAGAACGTGGAATGGGTATTCAATTGCCCGTTGAATCCTCACGCTGGAGGATGCTGGGAAAGACTTGTTCGCAGTGTGAAGAGAGCCATGGGACATGCGCTAAAAAACGAAGCGCTTCAAGAACATAGCCTCTACAGTCTCATGTGCGAAGCGGAAAACATCGTCAATTCGCGACCGTTAACGCATATACCATTAGACAAACCCACTGACGAACCATTGACCCCCAATCATTTTCTTCTAGGTACTCCTAACTCGGAGCAGACACCACATCCGAACGGGGAAAAGTATATACCAACGAGAAAGCAGTGGTTCAAGGTTCAGCAGATGCAGCACAGGTTTTGGCTGAAGTGGATCGACGAGTATCTGCCCGACCTAACGAAACGAACGAAGTGGTACGACGCACAAAAACCACTGGCGGTAGATGATGTTGTACTCGTTTGCGATAGTAACCTGCATCGCATGAAGTGGCCAATGGGGCGAGTCGTGGAAGTATATCCGGGAGTCGATGGGCAGGTGCGATCTGCGCGAGTAAAGACTAAGGACGGCATATTCAAGCGCCCAGCCTGTATTTTAGCCCGATTGGACGTTGGTGAATCCGGTCAGATTCACGGAGGCGGGGATGTTGGCGCGGTTTAGTTTAAGTCTAAGTTTTTGTGTTCAGTATGGTAACCTCCTTTTGGAGAGTTGGTAACATTTGCTAGTGGCAATGCCAAGCCAATATGCCGCTATGAAACGCCGTTACTGTCGACTTGAAAATTGTAGTTTCGGCATTCGTGATCAGCATATTGGGGAAGCCACACAAATGTGTAAGTAAATTTGCCATCATCGTTTTATATGTAATTTATTGTAATTTGATTGTAATGTTATCGTTTCCTTTATAAAGGATATAAAACTCCACATTTACGAACAGCAATAGTGAGTTTTTATTTGCCCCGGACATCACGAATCAATAACTACTGATAATCATTTGATAGTCAAATGACAGTCACTGATGACCATATGATTCAATTGGACGAACTATTCTAGCATACATACAATTACATTTGCCATAACATATCCGTCTCACACTGATAACAGCGACCCCTAATTGTCACTATTTTGGTCAGTACATGGTCAGCACTGAAATATTGAGTGTGAGTGTGTTAGCAAAAAAATCAGCGTTTCTGGTAGGGATGTTGTTCACACACAAGTGCGTCTCGCTGTTCTCGTCGCTCCGGCGTACATACACCGCACCTACCACGGCTATGGCACACTCCCGGAGTTGGAATGGCGTAGCCCAGGGTTATTTTTTGAAGCGCGGCCGAAGGCCGCCAATGCGTAAAGGAGGTCTGCACATAAATATCATGGATCACGCCCCGAATTGGGGATCTGACCTAAGTCAAATTTTCGCCTGCGGCACTACTTCGTCGAATCTCAAACCCAAATGCCTCAATGACATTAATTCGAATGTCCAAAGCGAACTAAATTCAAAATATTATACGAATTAACGGCAATGACTTTAATTCGTTTTTGGTCATGCGTCTTAATGTCACTGACATTACTTTGCTTTTTGGGTGCGTTGCGGCCCGGCGCGATACCGCCTTGCTTGCCATTTATTTTAAGTTTTACCTCCGTAATTCCATATTATGGCTTTATTACTTATTTGAGAGTATATTCGGCATGGCGTTATTTCGCTTTGCGATTTAACCGAATTGGAAATATCGCCATATGGCCTTATTTCCATTTGGTTTGAGAAATAAAGCCATATGGCGTTATTGCGTATGGCTTCATTGCACCCCACCTACATTTATAGCCCCTTGCTGCAGAACTCAGCCGTCCTCCACGCCACATAACATCGGCCAAGGCACGCTGAGCCCTAGACTGCGACCACAGCTTGGGACTAAGCCTACCTCCATCTAGGCAACCACATCCACCCCTTACTCCCAGCATGCCTTCACCTTCCCTCCCGACACACTTCAAAATCCTACAGCTGAACTGCAACGGATTAACTGGAAAGATCGCGGAGATAACATACTTTATGAAGTCGAGCAACCTTAAACTGGCCGCCATTCAGGAGACCAAACTGAACGCTAACTCGGACTTACGTACTCGCAATGGGTACAATGTTCATAGGAAAGACCGTCCCAGCGGTCATGGGGGCGCCCTTGTATTTATCACACACCATACTGTACAGTATAACCTATTTGCCACGGACATTGACCCCAGGGGCTCTACCCTTGAATGCCAGGGCATAGCAGTCCGGACAGGCGACGTCGACGTGAGTGATAAACATATACATCCCCCCTGTTACGTGCTGTCCCGGTGACTATCGCCCTGACATTAGTGCGTTGCTAAGGGGCGATAACTGCCTCATCCTAGGTGATTTTAACGCACACCACTATCTCTGGCACTCCGAACTTGCCAGCAGACAGCAGAGGGCACGCACTCACAGAGCACATAGACAACTCGGCATTCTGTACACTGAATGTAGATGCCCCCACTAGGGTGGCAGGTAACTGCCACAGCTCGACAGACATTTCCATTTCAAGTACGGGCCTTATCAACCACGTAAACTGGCAACCAATGCTTACATTGGCATCAGACCACCTACCCATCCTACTAAACATCGAACCACCGTCCGACTTCATAACGACAGAAAAACGAACGTACATTAACTTTAGTAAAGCGGACTGGGACCGCTTCACGGACTTTACAAAGCACTCCTTCGCTGACCTACCCACACCGACGGACGTATGCAAAGGTGAGAAAGAGTTTCGCAAAGTCATCGATTCAGCCTCTCGCCGCTTCATCCCTGCTGGCAGAATCGCGGAAATTCAGCCGAATTTCCCTGTGGAAGCAGCGGCAATGGCAAGAGAACGTGACCAAGTGAGACTCTTGAACCCCGCAGATCCAAGAATAAAAGATCTTAACGCGGAAATCCGTCGGACTGTCAATGACCACAAATTGACAAAGTGGAAAGAACACCTAGAGTCATGCACAGCGTCAAATCGGACCCCAGGAAATGCGCGAGCTCATTTTGCCGGCAATTTATACTGCATTCTCCTGCGGATAGGGCCAAGAGAAAAGCCATCCGACGTGCGCACAAACACAAACACCGCGCCCATTGTCGTCTCCGTCGCAGAGGTTAAGGAAGCTATAAGGAAGGCGAAGCCTTCTAGATCACTCGGACCCGACGGAATTGCCATGAAGATGCTGAAACACCTCGGCCACGAGGGGCACAAGTACTTGGTGGCTCTATTCAACCTCTCACTGACCACATTCGTCATACCAGATATCTGGAAGCACGGGACTGTGGTCCCCCTCCTAAAACCTGGGAAGCCGGCGAATCAACGAGATTCTTATCGTCCGATATCTCTCCTCTCGCCGGTAGTGAAGTTGTTAGAGGCTATCTTGCTCCCATACTATACTGCAAACCTGCAGCTGGCCAATCATCAACATGGCTTCCGGAAAAATCATAGCACAACATCGGCATTAAATGCCATCACGACGCAGATTAACTTCGGTTTGAACCAACACCAACCAAACCACAGGACGGTTCTCGTGGCTCTCGACCGGTCGAAAGCCTTCGACACAGTCAACCATGCCACACTCCTTAAAGACCTGGAGGAGATACCGCTTCCTGCCGGCCTTAAATGATGAACGGTCGGCTGGCGTCAGTGAAGTTTCGAAACGAGAGATGTAGACCTAGAAGAATTAGACAAGGGGTTCCGCAGGGTGGTGTCCTTTCACCCCTTCTGTTTAACTTCTACATCTCGAGCCTTCCTCCCCTACTAGAGGGGGTCTCCATCGTTTCGTACGCTGACGACTGCACTGTGATGGCCACGGGCAAGGGACCTTCCACGGACGAACTATGTACAAACTGAATAACAACTTGCGCGATCTTGCCAGCTTCTTCACAGAGCGGGACCTGACACTGTCCCCGACTAAATCGACAGCGACCCTTTTCACCACGTGGAATGCGCAGATCGGGCAGGAGTTGAATGTCCATGTAGATGGTGTCCCGCAGTCAACCACCCCAAAATTCTAGGGGTTATGTTAAGAAAGGTGTGGCAGCATCGTAGCCTATAGAAAACGTATGGCATCATTGGGGACGTTTCCGGCCTTTTTGACATTTCGCTCAACCTGCTTACATCTTTCTTCTCACTATTGTAAAAATTTATAAAGACGTGTAAGACCTAAATCAGAGGAATAAGGATATATCCCTTGGTTACTAAAGTAAGTTAGTTACTTATTGCAAATTGTCGACATTGAATTTATTGTACTATACATACTTGCATTTTTCATACATTAATTAACAATGTACTATTAATGAACAATAAACTCACTTCAGATATTTTAAACGACACAACAATACAATTGCGTTCTACAATTTTGGGATTCGGGATTAAACTTGGCTTCGCAACATTTTTAAAATATTTTACTTAACTTCCAATTGAAGAATGTCGCATTCGAAACAACTTGTAAGCTACAGCTGCAAGATCTGCAACAAGCCCGATGATTCACAAATGGTCTCCTGCGACACGTGTGAGAAATGGTTTCACTTTCAATGCGTTGGTGTTGCAGCCGAAATCGAGCACGAGGATTGGCAGTGTGCAGTTTGTACTAATATGGCGGAGAATCAGAAAGGCGCCAGAGGCGATCCTAATACGGTAGGTAAGGTAACGAAAAATACTGGGCGAGGAAATGTCTCCGGCGGTTTGCTTGTTCACGACGGCGAATTCACAGGCACTGGTCAGGCAGGCGCAATTACACCGGCAGGTGTAACGCAAACAGGAGTTGCTCACAGCAATGCCAGCGTTAAATCTACAAGAATACGACGTCAACGCGCCGAAGCTTCTCTCATTGCAGAGGAATTAGAAATTCTACGCAAACGAGAAGCGCTTATCGAAAGGCGCCGTAAACTTTTACACAGTCTGGAAACTGAAGACGAATGTTCGGACTTGGAAGAAGGTTTCGACTCCATCGCAGTTGATAAGTGGCTAAACGCTACGGGGCCTGCTGTGCCGAATTTACCACCACCGAGAGCTACGCTTGTAGGTCACAACACTTCAGTTGCACAACCAACTGGCGATTCTGCTACCCTAGCACAACCAAAGGAAGTAACCGAAGATGTCAATATTCAGCGTCAGATCACGACATCACATGTACAGTCTCCGGCGATCAAACAAGGCCACGACACTAAAGGCGGTTCCTCGTGGATACCCCTCTGGCCTCTGTTTTTAGCCACCTACCAGCAAACAACAGAACTTTTGCGGATTTTCTGAAGGCGAAAATCTATTACGCTTACGTCATGCGCTAGAGGGCGCAGCTCGAGATGCTGTACGGAACCTGCTCTTGCACACTTCCTGTGTACCGCAAATACTTAGCACATTAAAAATGAAGTTTGGACGTCCAGAACTTATTATAGCAGTACTGCTTGCGCGAATCCGGGAAATACCAGCCGTAAAAGAAAATCGTCTTGAGACCCTAGTCGACCTGGCTTTGGAAGTTCAAAACGTGTGCGCTACCATGAAGGCCTCCAATATGCTGGGCCACCTCAATAACCCAGAGCTAGAACAAGAGCTGGTCAATAAACTTCCCGGGCTCCTGGCAGCCTTTTGGGGTATGCACAAATTGAATTTAACATCCTGCAATCTCGAAAGCTTTGCTGACTGGTTATTCCAACTCGCTCAAGGGGCTAACAGTGTGATTGTACCGGCGACCTCATCGAAGGGGTCAACGAAGCGTGGGTACTTAAACGCTCACGCCGGCGATATCGAAACCAAGAAGCATACGTGTGTTATCTGCTATGAAATATGTGGCATGGTTGAGAACTGCAACACGTTTAGGGCTGCAGACAGAGCTGAGCGCTGGGATTTAGTCAGAAAGCATAATTTATGCCGCCGTTGCTTAAACGTACATTGTAGGGTATGCCCATCTAAGGCTACATGCGGGGTTGAGGGATGTGTTTCCCTTCACCATCCGCTACTCCACAAGCAGTCCAGTCCAACGGTTTCACCTCGAATGGATTCTGCCCACAATGCCCACAGTGGTGATATAACATCGATACTATTTAAGGTGCTGCCAGTCACGCTACACGGTAACAACATTAAAATAAAAACATACGCCTTTTTCGATGATGGATCTTCTCTTACGTTGATGAACGCTGCCTTACTAGAAAGGCTGAAGCTTTCTGGCACCGCACAGCCCTTATGCTTGAAATGGACCGCGAATACTCACCGCTATGAAGACGACTCGCAGGTACTGACTTTAGACATATCTGGATCAAACACCAAGAGACGTTTTACGTTGAGAGACGTTCATACAGTAAAGGTACTCGATCTACCGAAGCAGACTATTGATGTTAGACAGCTACAAAATAAGTACGCGCACCTGCGTGGGCTACCATTGTCCTCTTATAGCGACGCCGTACCTCAACTGTTAATAGGCCTGAACAACAGCCGAGTAGGCCTGACTCGTACACTTCCTGATAGTCTACCACTTGCCTTACGGAGAGCTCAGTGTCTGCAGGCTAAACTTACACGCGATCCAGAGCTTGCCGATAATTTATCAGCTAAAATCGCGGACTACGTCCACAAAGGATATGCTACGCCACTATCACACGAGTCGCTATTAGACACCGGGTGCTGGTACCTGCCAATATTTGCAGTGCGCAACCCAAATAAGCCAAACAAGACTAGAATCGTCTGGGATGCGGCGGCTAAAACAAAAGGTGTATCTTTAAACACGGTACTTTTAAAAGGGCCGGACCAACTGGCTTGCATGCTATCCATTCTTCGTAGATTCCGCGAACGCCCAATAGCCTTAACTGGCGATATAGAAGAGATGTTTCATCAAATACGAATCAGGAGTCACGACCAAAACTATCAGCGCTTCGTATGGTTGCCACCTGGAGCCACTGAGCCTTCCGTTTTTAAGATGAACGTAATGACCTTTGGAGCCACCTGCTCACCCAGCACCGCACAATACGTGAAGAATCTGAACGCCGAGGAGTTCCGAGGTCGTTATCCGAGGGCCGCCGAATGCATTATAAACAACCATTATGTTGATGATATGCTGGATAGTGTGAGCACAATAGAAGAAGCAATAACACTGGCGAAAGACGTGATATACGTTCATGGAGAAGGCGGATTCCATATCAGAAAGTGGCGTTCGAACTCTGAGGAGGTGCTGCTCGCGTTAGGGGCTAACACCGATAACTCTGGTATGAACTTAAACCCGGATCAAGATTTACAAGCCGAGAAGGTGTTAGGCTTGTGGTGGCTCACAAGGGAAGACTGTTTTACATTCCGTGTATCTAAGCACCACAAAAATGGAGACCTGTTACACAGCTGCCGTTGCCCCACCAAGAGGGAAGTACTGAGCGTCATCATGAGCATTTTCGATCCTTTGGGGCTACTCAGTTTTTATGTTGTTTATGCAAAGACTTTATTTCAAAAGATTTGGCGCTCAGGTATTGGTTGGGATGACCACATCATTCATGAACATTACTCGGAATGGCTTAGATGGGTACACCTCCTTCCTGAAATTGAGGCCTTGAAAATACCACGATGCTATTTTAATAACTTGCACAACGATTCCGATCTGGAAATGCACATATTTGTCGACGCTAGCGAGAACGCCTATGCCGCCACATGCTATCTACGTCATACCCCGGAAAACAACGTCAACTGTAAGCTGGTCGGCAGTAAAGTAAAGGTGGCTCCCTTAAAGATGCTATCAATTCCTCGACTGGAGCTTCAAGCAGCTGTGCTAGGTGCTAGACTGGCCACGGCTGCAATCGCCTCTCACACGCTAAACATTCGAGCCAAGACGTTCTGGACCGACTCTCGTACTGTGCTGGCATGGATTCGCTCTGATCACCGTCGTTACTCACCATTCGTAGCATTTAGAGTTGGTGAGATTTTAGAAATAACAGACACGGCAGAATGGAGGTGGATTCCTTCGGCGGAAAACGTGCAACACCTAACGTGTCAGGCGAAAGTCCCTGGTTTAACGGCCCTAAATTTCTACAACGCGATCGCAACCCTTGGCCAATCGACTCAAAAGAGGACGAACACACTAATGAAGAGCTGCGAGCAAAATTTCAGGGCCACCATAATATTGGAGAACGAAGGCATTCTACTCTTAGCATACACGAGCGCTATTCACGGTGGTCTCGACTCGTACAAGTAATGGCGACTGTAGTAATGACTATCCGCATTTGGAGGCTGTATCACAAAGGTGCAAAAATGAGCTGTCGGGTGGAACAAAGAGATGTTGATCGCGCCCAGAAGGTTCTTTGGAGGGAAGCACAATACGACGCATTCGCGGATGAGATCGCTTTGCTTTCAAAAGGCAAAGCCGTAAATCGTAGTAGCTCAATCTACAAACTTTCGCCATACCTCGACGAGTGCTCTCTTATACGTATTGGAGGTAGAATCAATCGGCCCGGATGGCAGGACCAAATCGTATTACCAAAGGTTCATAATATTACTAGACTGATCGTGTCTGACTTCCACATCAGGTACCGTCACGGGAACGCAGAAACCGTCGTAAACGAAATACGGCAGCAATTTTGGATCCCGCATCTTCGCACGATGGTTAAACAGGTTCGCCGCGATTGCCAAATCTGTCGCCTTCAAGATGCTACGCCACAACCGCCTAAAATGGGAAAGTTGCCTGCCGCGCGAGCCACTCCCTTTGTGCGGCCATTTACCTACGTGGGAGTTGACTACTTCGGACCATTGTCAGTGTCTGTACGCAGAAGCACCGAGAAAAGATACGGCGTGCTCTTTACGTGCTTAACAACCAGAGCGATTCACTTAGAGGTCGCCTGTTCGTTGTCTGCCGACTCCTGTATCCTTGCTTTTCGAAGTTTCATGACAAGACGTGGTGTTCCGACTGAGTTCTGGAGTGACAATGCCAAGAATTTTAAAGCCACCCAACGAGAACTCGCGGAAGCCTTTGATCTGATGGACAAAGATAGCCTCATACGTGCCTTTACTAGCTCTTCCATGAAATTTATATTTATACCTCCATTATCGCCGCACATGGGAGGTGCGTGGGAGAGACTCGTCTGATCCGTTAAGGACGTCCTCTAAAAAATACTACATTCTCAACGTCCGTCCGAGGAGCTTTTGCGAGGCGCGTTAATGGAAGTAGAATCAATAGTGAACTCTCGTCCACTCACTTATATACCACTCGACCATCACAATGACGAAGCTCTCACATCTAATCATTTTTTAGTGGGTAGCTCGAACGGTATGAAGCCCCTACTTTACCCGTCCGACGAACCATTTTATCTTAGAAAGGGTTGGAAATGTGCTCAGAACATGGCAGACGTATTCTGGAGACGATGGGTGCGTGAATACCTACCAGTTATAACAAGGCGCTCAAAATGGTTTGAAAATGTACAGCCGATCAGAGTAGGCGACGTCGTTTACATTGTCGACCCAAACGGGCCCCGAAGCTGCTGGCCGAAAGGAATAGTTATATCCGTCAAGATGGCTGCAGATGGACAAGCGAGAAGTGCCTTGGTGCAGACTAATGGTGGCATATATGAGAGACCAGCTACTCGGCTTGCCGTACTTTCGATAGGTACCTCTGCATACAAGGTAAATTCAGTGGATATACCGGGGGGGAGTGTTAAGAAAGGTGTGGCAGCATCGTAGCCTATAGAAAACGTATATCATTGGGGACGTTTCCGGCCTTTTTGACATTTCGCTCAACCTGCTTACATCTTTCTTCTAACTATTGTAAAAATTTATAAAGACGTGTAAGACCTAAATCAGAGGAATAAGGATACATCCCTTGGTTACTAAAGTAAGTTAGTTACTTATTGTAAATTGTCGACATTGAATTTATTGTACTATACTTGCATTTTTCATACATTAATTAACAATGTACTATTAATGAAAAATAAACTCACTTCAGATATTTTAAACGACACAACAATACAATTGCGTTCTACAATTTTGGGATTCGGGATTAACCTTGGCTTCGCAACAGGTTACATTCGACAATAGCCTCACCTTCGCTAATCATGCTACCGCAATAGCTTAAAAGGTACAAAGCCCAACAAGATTGACACATGACGCAAACGTCATTTCTGCTGTGTAGCTGTGAAAATTTCTGCTGTGTTTTAAATTTCGAAAAATTATAAGTTCTTCTAGCTTTTATTTATATTTTGTGATAAAATTAAGTGCGAAAATCTAGTGGTGTGCTGTAAAGTTTAAAGTGAATTGTTTTACTGGTGTTTTTCATATTTTATGAATGTGAATAATTTAATTGTTGACGCCAACGTCTTCATTCCCACAGTTTGTTGGAATGCATTGCAACGAATATGATACATCTCCAATTTCGTCTGCATTTTTGGATAAACTTGTGACATCAACGCACGCTTACGTTGCAATAAAAGCGTGCGACCGGAATACATGTTTATGTATGTACATATGTATATACCTACATATGTATACACGTATATCATACAGCGTGAGAACGCTGTATGTTAATGATAATTCCTATTAGAATTTCTTTTGTATAAATAGAGCAACATTTTGTAAAATAAAGCAGTTGTAGTCAACAAGCAAAACAAACCACTATCGTAATTACTCAACATTCTGGTGACCCCGAGAACAATAATGGCAGCCTTCATGGACTTGGTAAATCAACAAAAAACAACAGGCAACAACATTCCGGCCATTATACGAAACTTCAAGAAGGACTCCGCTGCAAGAAAAGAATCGGCGGAATACTATAAGGAGCGGCTCAATAGACTTGAAAAGGAATGGGCAAACTTCGAATCCACAGACAATGAAATTCGCTGTCTAGAAAATCCGCCCTTGGAGCACGATTACTTCAGCAATGACTACTACAACTCGATTATGCAATTGGTCTTGGAGTATAGAGACATTTTCGAGACTGCGGCTGCTCAGTTCACTCCAAAACAAGCTCAACCCAAACCTCAGGTGGCACAAACCCAACCTCAGATGGCCCAAACTCAGCCCCAGCAGCATGTTGTACTGCAATCAGAAGCAAACAGCTTCATCAAATTAGTACGCAGGCAAGGGGTAATGATGGCGTCATTACAACGCGCATTGGATGACACAGTTTCACCAAGATGCCAAACGGTGATTGAAAAGCTATGGGCAAATATCCAGGACATCCATTTTCAAATTTATGAGATGTTCGACGATCCATCTCATGAGGGTTACAATGAAAGCCAATTTTTGACCCTGGAGGAAAGGGTACGGGGGAGTTTCAAAGCGGGGGAAAGTAACCCGCAAACAATGCCATTCAAAAATCAATCGGTCACATTGCCGAAGATCACAATCCCAAAATTTGATGGCAGTTATCTTAAGTGGCAGGAGTTTTACGACTTATTCACACAGCTTGTCATCAGTCAACCACTTTCAAAGGTTCAGAAGATGTACTACCTGAAGACTCACGTGGTCGGGGAGGCTGGAAATCTCATTAAACATTTTGCCTCAACAGAGGATAATTTCGAAGCCGCCTGGTCCGTACTTCTGGAGCGGTACAACAACAAACGCCTACTCGTTAGTAAGCTTATAAACGAGCTCCTCAGTTCCATAGGAGGTTCATCAATGGACAGCATTAAGAAGCTGCATGACACTACGAAAGAGTGTCTGTTAGCGTTAAAAAATCTTAAAATAGATACTTCAACATGGGATCCACTGCTTCTTCACCTGCTATTGAAGAAATTGGACCAGCCAACACGTTTACGCTACGAGCAATCCTTGTTGAAACCCCGTGAAGTGCAAACAATTCAAGAGTTCCTGCAATTTCTTGAGAAACATTTCCAATCCATGGAAGCTATGGGTAGCAAAATTTCTATCCCTCATGCAAAGGTCTGCACTTCGGTTACGGCAAAGAATAATAACAACGACGCTTGCAGCCTGTGCAAAAAGGGAAAGCACCAATTATTTTCGTGCAGAGAATTTCTCCAACAATCTCCATCAGCGCGCTTTCAATTCATACAGAAACAGAAGTTTTGTCACAACTGTCTCAAACCCGGACATTCTGCAAAAACCTGCGCACTTAGAAATTGTTTAAAATGTAACAAAAAGCACAACACCTTGTTGCATTTCGAGGATGCTAGCAAAGACACAACAATGTCAACCATTCCAGCGGAATCAACTGATTTGAAAACTGCCAAACCATTCACAATCAAAGCAACAATTTCAAACCAGGAAGCCACGTCACTAGCAACCTCCAAACTCTCACGAGCAACCACATATGTACTACTCAGCACTGCAATGGTAAAAGTCAAGGGAAATGGAACAGAAGTGCAGTGCCGTGCAATCTTAGATTCAGGATCTCAAGTGAATTTTGTTACTGAGAGACTGGTAAAGCGACTGGGTATCTCAACTAAGCCATCCTCCATTTCTATCAACGGCATAGGCTCGAGTAACACTAAGGTACAACACAGAGTCAATATTGCGTTATATTCCCGAATCAACACTTTCACCACACGGCTAGAGGCAGCAGTGTTACCTCATATCATATCCCCACAACCCTCACAGGACATCAATATCGAAGAATGGAAAATTCCAGCGAATATCACGCTAGCTGATCCAGTATTTAATCGTCCCGACAAAATTGACATATTGTTGGGAGCAGAATTTTATAACCAGTTGATGGCGGTGGGACAAATTAAATTATCCGAAGACTTACCCATTCTGCAAAATACGGTTTTAGGATGGATCGTTTCAGGAAAAGTTGGTGACAACTACATCACAAACGCAACATGTGGAGTATGCACCGAAGATGACATCAATTTAGAAGCTGCATTTTCTAGGCTTTGGGAACTTGAGAAAGTTGCATCACGAGGAAAACAATTATCCACTGCTGAAAAACAGTGCGAAACTCATTTCGCTCAAAATACAACAATCACTGAAAGTGGAAGGTTTATGGTCAAATTGCCGTTTCACGACAACATAGAGGCCTTAGGAGAATCGTATGGAATCGCATATAATCGATTCCTTGCCTTGGAACGCCGATTATCAAAATCTCCTGAGATAAAAAATCAATATATCAAATTTATGGAAGAATATGAGAGGTTGGGACAAATGACGCAGGTGAAAATTGACTCCATCGGGAAGCCTAGGTACTTCATTCCTCATCATTGCATCATGAGGCCTGAAAGTCGTACCACGAAATTGCGGGTAGTATTCGACGCATAAGCAAAATCAACTTCCGGAATGTCCCTGAACGACCTCATGTATACCGGCCCTACAGTCCAGAGCGAACTGTTCACTATTTTGCTTCGTTTTCGTCTACCTAAATTTGTGTTCAGCACAGATGTGGAAAAAATGTATCGCCAGATGCTAATTCATCCGGAAGATAGAAAATTCCAACTCATCATCTGGAGAAATAATCCAAGTATGCCAATAACGCATTATCAGTTAAATACAATCACATATGGGACTAGATCAGCTCCATATTTGGCGACGAAATGCCTACAAAAAATTGCACAGGAAAATATGTTACAATATCCTCTCGGTGCTCAGTTTCTACATGACAATTTTTACGTAGATGACAGAATTGGTGGGTCAGACAGCTTAACCACAACTATTGAGATTCAACAGCAGTTAATACACATTTTAAAGCAACATGGTCTCAACCTACAAAAGTGGTATTCCAATAATGCACAATTACTGCAAAATGTTGGCATGGAGGACCAGGAAGTCGATGTCGACTTCGACAATGATGTTAACCAAACCATTAAAACCCTGGGCTTAATATGGTTGCCCAAGATCGATCGATTTTGCGTCAAGGTGCACCTGGGAAGTTGCAGTGTAATCACTAAACGGTCAGTCAGTGCAGATATAGCCCGACTCTTCGATCCTTTGGGAATACTGGCACCAATAGTAGTCACTGCCAAAATCTTTATTCAAGATCTCTGGCAACTTAAATTAGAATGGGACGAAGCATTACCACCGACTTGAGTGCAAAATGGGCATCATTCCGGAGCGACTTAGAAAAGTTAAACAACATGCAAGTTTCAAGGCACGTGTTCGAAGGATACATTCCAACGAAAGTTCAAATTCATGTATTTGCAGATGCATCCGAAAAGGCATATGGGGCTTCGATATACATAAGATCAGAGCTGAACAACGGACAAGTAATCGTAAGGCTGTTGTGTGCCAAATCACGAGTAGCACCTTTAAAGCGGCAAACTCTTCCACGGCTGGAGCTCTGTGCATCAGTGTTGGGAGCTCAACTAAGCACAAGGATAAAGACGGACTTAAAGCTAGATGTTCCTACGTACTATTGGACTGATTCACAAATAGTCCTGGCATGGATTAACTCACCTTCATCATCGTACCAAACATTCGTAGCGAACCGAATAGCTACAATTCAGGAGCACACTATTTCTGAACAGTGGCGGCACATAGGCTCCAAAGACAACCCGGCCGACATTATGTCAAGGGGATTACCGCCGGGGAAGCTTGAAAATTGCAGCCTATGGTTTTATGGGCAAAAGTATTGCTTGGCGAAGAAGACACCTGGTCATCAAAATATTCCAAGGCAATATCAACAATAGACGAAACTACTAACATGGAACGCAAGAAGCTGACATCAGTACCTGTAACAAGTACCATTGTTCAGGAAAGCATGCTTCATAACATCCGACATAATGGCTCTTTCAACATATTACAAAGAGTTGTAGGATACATGTTAAGATTCATCAATCGGACCCGAAAACGATCACAGCAATCGGCCATTTCATTAACAGTACTTGAACTAAAAGCTTCGCTTATGGTCATAGTTCGAACAACGCAGCAGTTAGACTTCCAGGACGAGCTGAAGCAGCTCAAAGAATTCAACGTGGTTGGCAAGAACAGCCCATATCGCAGCCTTTCTCCGTTTCTGGACAACGATGGCATCTTACGCGTGGGAGGTCGCCTACAAGAATCAGTACTAACGTTCGATGCCAAACATCCAATGCTACTTCCTTATAAAAATCCAATAACCAAGTTGCTTATTCAAATGATCCACAAAGAAAACCGGCATTGTGGACCCCAAGCACTATTATCTTTTACAAGGCAACGATTTTGGCCAATAAAGGGAAGACTATTGACTCGGTCAATTGTGGCAAACTGCGTTAGATGTAACCGAGCTAAACCAAGGCTGCTGGCCGTAATCATGGGTAATCTTCCATCAACAAGGGTAACTCCAGCACGACCATTCATCAACTCTGGCGTAGACTTCTGTGGACCATTCTCGGTTCACTTCAAGATTAGAGGAAAACGACCACAAAAGGCATATATAGCCGTGTTTTGCTGTTTTGCAACAAAGGCAGTACATCTTGAACTAGTAAGTGATTTAACGACTGCGGCTTTCATAGGCGCTTTAAAGCGGTTCATAAGTCGAAGAGGACATTGCCTAAATTTATATTGTGACAACGCAACAAATTTCGCAGGGGCAAGAAACCAGCTGGCTGAACTCAACGATGCGGTGCATGCCGACTCTGCACGTGAATCCATCATAAATCAATGTGCCACAAAGGTAATCACATTTCATTTCATTCCACCTAGAAGTCCACATTTTGGTGGACTATGGGAAGCAGCCGTAAAATCGGCAAAGCATCTCCTAGTCAGAAGCACCTCGACAGCATCGCTGACTTATGAAGAATTGGACACGGTTGTCGTAGAAGTGGAAGGCATCCTTAATTCCAGGCCCATCTGCCCAATGTCCGAGGACCCCAACGATCTTGCAGCTCTAACTCCAGGCCATTTTCTCATAGGAGAACCCATTAATGCGCAATTAGACACAAATTCTGAAACACAAAAAATTAGCCTACTAACCAGATGGAAATTAGTCTCCCACCTCAAGCAGGCCTTTTGGAAGCGATGGTCAAGCGAATATTTGACTGAGCTTCAGTCAAGGCACAAATGGAAGATCGAGCAGCAAAATGTCAAAATAGGTGACATGGTGATAGTAAAAGAAGACAGCTCACCAGTACTTCACTGGCCGCTAGGGCGAGTCGTCAATGTATACAAAGGAAAAGACGATGTGGTGCGGGTGGCAGATGTGAAAACCGCAACTGGTACTTGTAGGAGGCCAATTCATCGGCTAGCTCCCCTACCTATCGAGACAAATAGTGAGTCAGAAGAAAAAACAACCAGCATACCGGTCGAAAAAATTACACCAAGGAAAGAAATCCATTCCTTGCACAAAGGATTTGCTACGCTACTCATATCACTACTGATCCTCCCCATAGCTTTGGGAGCTCAAATTGAAAACAGGAGATTTGGGTCAAAGCTTGGCATTCACTTTGAGGGAATTGGATCAACCGCTATATCCTCATCGGAGTGGAACCTTATAATTTACTACGACCTGAAAGGATTCACAGCAGAACTGGCAGCACTGTCAAATGGTACAATGGCGTTGCAACATTTGTGTCAAGAGATGAAGCAAAAAGGCATATGCAACGCTTTGGTAAAGCACTTTGAACAGAATGTAGACGCTCTACAACTGGATGCCTCAATAGTGAAATCCAACAGGCAGAAAAGAGGTGCAGTGGACATAATTGGAAATGTGGCGTACTCATTGTTCGGCATCTTAGACTCACAATATGCCGAACAAATGTCGAGCACAGTCGCAAAAGTACAAGAAAATGAATCTCATCTACTTAACCTGATCAAAAACCAAACGTCTATTGTGGACTCTACAATCAACATTTTGAAGCAAGACCAAAATGCAGTTGCCAAAAAATTCAGCGTAATAGATCAGCAGATTAGCCTCATACTCAATGGAATGCGCAGTGACACGGATGAGAGACTCGAAGACAAATTGTTTCAAATGTTTTCGTCGCTGGCAATGCAGCTAACGCTTATCGCAGGGAATTTGCACAGAATTCAGTCTTCTATTTTGGACGTTCTGATGGATTCTCATCATGGGAAAATAAGTCCTCTGCTCCTTACGCCCAACCAATTAAAACGTGAAGTGAGTAACATTAAAACTCACTTATCAGCATCATTGGAACTGCCGGTACAACAAGACGAGTTGTTAAAACTATACCAGCTCATGAAGGTCAAAGGAGGAGTCACGCAAAAGCATTTGGTGTTTAGTATCACTTTGCCGCTTGTGGAACGTGATAGATACGACCTATTCAACATCGTACCGATTCCCAACTTGACCAATGGTACAATGATTGAGATCGTGCCATGTGCCTCAGTTTTTGCAATCAATACGGCTCTCGACAAATACTTTTCAATGACGGTGTCCGAATTTCAATCATGTGTGGACATCAAGCCGGGCAGTTACATATGTCCAAAAGTTCAAATCCTTTATAGCCGTGGATCGGCCAAATGCGCATGTGAAGAAAATCTTTTCCGTGATGATACGCAATCAAAATGTCTACTACGAAAAATAGCAAACGACTTTGCGTGGATACCACTACGGCATGACAACCAGTTTATATATGCCACATCAGTTTCATCTCGTGCCACTGTGGTATGTGGAAGAGATATCACCGAGATCAATTTAAAGGGATCAGGACTGCTATCACTTCAAGCAGACTGCATCCTTAAACATCGCTTTGTATCAGTTCACTCGCATCAGCTAATATCCAGTAGTCTGGCTTCTTCCTACACAAGGCTTGGTGAAATCTCTAAGGTCGCTTCTGCAGAGCAACTAGAGCCCCTACTTCGGAAGCTGGACGACGTAAAATATATACCACAAACACAAAACCTGACGTCATTACAAGCCGAATTGGTCAATCATAATCTATTAGAGCTACCAAACAAACTTGATGCTCAAAATACTCATCATATCACAGTTGGTTACACAGCGCTGCTTTTAGTTGTGTGCCTTCTGGTGTTTATGCTCGTCAAATGGAGATGTAAAAGGAAACACCAGCAAGCTTTGCCCATTAATACAGATCACTCCGAAAACGAAAAACCGACACCAGCCCCTCGTCATCGTCATGTAAATGAAGTTTTGGATTTTACCATTAACATTTAATCGAGCTGCGCTCATCGGGGGGAGGATGTTGACGCCAACGTCTTCATTCCCACAGTTTGTTGGAATGCTTTGCAACGAATATGATACATCTCCAATTTCGTCTGCATTTTTGGATAAACTTGTGACATCAACGCACGCTTACGTTGCAATAAAAGCGTGCGACCGGAATACATGTTTATGTATGTACATATGTATATACCTATATATGTATACACGTATATCATACAGCGTGAGAACGCTGTATGTTAATGATAATTCCTATTAGAATTTCTTTTGTATAAATAGAGCAACATTTTGTAAAATAAAGCAGTTGTAGTCAACAAGCAAAACAAACCACTATCGTAATTACTCAACATTAATTTAATTACTTTAGTTTACATTTGCCGAGTCATTTTGCATATTGTTATTGTTGCGTTTGATTGGCTTTTGTTATTTATTGTTTTTGTTTCTTGTGCACACTTTTTTCATTTCCCTCATTTTCTTGCCTTCTTTTATCACAGCTGTTAGCGTTGTGCTTATTGAGTGTCACAATACAGTGTATCTCAAACTGCTCGCTACTATTGCTTTTCAGTGTTGCCTTTTATAACTGATTTTTCCCTAAATCTTTTTGTTTTTTATTTTATCAAAGTTGTCAAATTAAAAGTGAGTCAGAACGCTATTTGGCGTGTTGGCTCTGTGATGGGCTTTCTCATATTAAGTGTGCTGGGTTGACTGGTCGGATCGTGTACTTGGTGCACGATGATGAAGGCCTTCGTTGGTCTTGTTTAAAGTGCCGTTCAAGACTTTTAAGTGTCTGGATGAAAAATCTCACGATTTAAACATCATTTCTGGTGAAAGCAATCCCAAAATTGCTGTTGATATCTCGCCTGATGTAGGAATTACTAACACAATTCCGAGTGTTCCTGCACCTTTGTCAATAGAACTTATTGATTTAGCCTCTCCCAATCCATCAGCCCAACAATCAACTTCCAAAGCTGCTTCCTCGAAAAAGAAAAAAACTGAGCCTCAATCTATTAGGTTGGCAACTGAACCAACCGCTAGGAATCTGGTTGTCGTTCCGCGAAATAAAACCGTTTTTGTGTCACGTTTTGAGGCGGATACTACGGAAGAAGACATAAAGTTGTACATTCTTTCTAAATTAAAACCCGATAGTTTAACTATAAAAAAATTCAAATCTAATTACGACAGAAACGTCTTTTCCCTTAGAATTGATGTTTCTTTAAATGATTTTGACTCAATTTTGAAGAGTTCGTTTTGGCCGTCTGGCGCTTTCGCCCGTGAATTTGATCACAAACCAAAGAAAAACGTAGAGACTTTAGCAAGAGTCCCTAGTGATAGTGCAGAGTCAAAAAACTAAATTTAAATACTGTAAACGTTTATTATCAGAATGTAAGAGGGTTAAATACAAAACTAACTAGTCTTTATTTGAAATCTCTTTGCTGTAATTATAATATTATTTGCTTTATCGAAACGTGGCTAAAACCACATATTTTTAACGCTGAAGTGTTATCTGATGATTACCAGGTATTCAGAAATGATCGCATTAACAAAGTCGGGGGTGGCGTTCTGATAGCTGTTCATTAGTCAGTGCCCTCTGAGGAGGTTAGTGTTCCTGTATTGGATTCAAGTGAATTCAAGTGCGTCAGTATACTTCTAGAGAATTCGTATATATACTTAGTGGTTTGTTATATTCCTCCGTCATCAGATATATCAAGTTATATGCAACATGTCTCACTGTTCAAAACTGTAAATTTAATGACTAAACTTTCCGACTCAATGATCGTACTGGGCGATTTTAACCTACCCCATATTTCGTGGAATATCTTTGACGGAGGCATTGTGCCAATTCCATCTAAAGCGGGGTATAACGACTTCTTGGATGAAATATCGGACCTCTGTCTTAATCAAATAAAGGTCATACCTAACAATTTCGGAAAGATCCTGGACTTAGTTTACGTCGATGGTTTATCTAAGTTCTGCTTAAGTCGATGTGATCCTCTGGTTTACCGGATGATGTCTACCATCCTGCTTTGGAGATCGTTTACGAAATCAGAACTAACGCAAAGGGTAGTGATACTCAACGATACAATTGTAGCAGTATTTTTGATTTTGACTTTGCAAAAGCCAACTTTCATAAATTAAATAAAGAGTTGTCTAAATTAACTTGGCCTGAATATTGTGGCGATATCGAGCTTAATCTTTCACACTTTAATAACACTATTTATAAGCTCTTTGATAAACATGTACCTAGACGTAAATCTTTTACCAAAGAATTGAAAACCTTAAAAAATAAAAAGAACCGTTCATTCAAGCTTTACAAGAAATCCGGTTTAAACAAAGATTACCTAAAGTACTCGAATTTGAGTTGAACAAAAAATGTTACAATGCTTATATTCGCAAAATAAAAACCAACATTATCTGCAACCCAAAGTCATTTTATGGTTTCGTAAACTCAAAACGTAATGTAAAGAGTTTTCCTTCTGCTATGAAATACCAAGACTTTATATCAAGATATTGCAAATTTCTTTGCTCAGTTTTTTAAATCTAATTATTCTACTACAGAATTTTCTCAATTAATCGAGTATCCATACCTGTTGGATACAAACAACTCTATTAATAGTCCAATAATTTCTCCTGAAAATGTCTTATACTATCTAAAAACCTTAAAAGTGTCATTTGAATGTGGTCCTGACATGATTCCGGCATGTTTTCTTAAAAACTGTGCGAACTTCATTTACCAGCCTCTTGCTGGTATCTTTAATTTGTCTCTGAAAAGTGGCGTATTTCCATTAGTTTGGAAAGAATCTTTCCTTACGCCACTTTATAAAAGTGGGAGTAGATCATCTGTCGACAACTATCGCCCCATAGCACAGCTTTCCGCGATTCCAAAATTATTTGAAGCTATTGTTACAAATCAGCTTACAGATTCTATCTCCACATTGATTGCAGATTGTCAGCATGGCTTTTGTAAAGGAAAATCAACAAATACTAACCTACTAGAATTTACAACACATGTGTCGAACGGGTTTAGAGAAAATATGCACACAGATGTTATATATACAGATTTCAGTAAAGCGTTCGACAAAGTGAGTCACTCAATACTCATTCATAAACTTGTCCTACTCGGCTTTCCACCCAGTCTCACCCGCTGGATATCCTCTTATCTTCTTTACAGGACACAAAGAGTAATTTTTAAGAATGCGCTATCTAATGTCATTGATGTATCTTCAGGAGTTCCTCAAGGTAGCCATCTTGGCCCGATTCTGTTTTTGCTGTTCATTAACGATATATCCAGTACTAATAAGTTTTCCAAAATTTTGATGTACGCTGATGATGTCAAGATTTTTATGTCCTACACTCTGAGCGAAAATAGATCATTACTTCAATCTGATCTTGATAGACTGGGTGCTTGGTGTGATTTAAACTTTATGCCACTCAATATTAAAAAATGTAAATATATGTGTTTTTCGCGCAGAAAAACGAGTCAGATAACCTCTCGGCCTAACTTGCGCTTGCGTTATTTTTACATATATTTCTCAATTAGTTTCTGCAGAGCAGTGTGCCAAATCTAACTGCATCTCATTCTAGCGCATGTAAAACCATATAAATCCGCACTCTTCACTCATGTTATCAATAACGAAAAGTCTGGTTAGCGCTAACAGTCAGGTATAATGCAAACACAAGCCAGCACTAATGGTTATGAATGACGCAAACTTTATATATAGCTAACTATGAAAAGACAATTGTTTGTATTATTAGATTTGCTTTTTATTGTTTAATATAAGTCAAAATTCCACAATTTTCCCGTTCACAATAATCAGTAAATTCTTCAAATACATATTTCTATCACTAAACATTTGCAAAAGTATAATTTTATTCCATTTGCCCAAAGGTTCCTTGATTTGCTCGTCCCTCTGAAAGTATAAAAATTTGGTGCATAAATATTCAAAACAGTACTTCACTTGTTAAATAACAATTATAAGCACTATATACTTTCCTTATCAAGGCGTTTTAGTTGTAATTTCACTGCTAAACTCGTTTTTAATATTTTTTACATTTTTTAAAGACGCAGTTGCATTTTGCTCACATTCAAGAAGAAGAAACATAAAGAAAAAGCAAAGTTTGAAAGAAGGCTGTGTGTGTGTTGGTATTTTACAATTTTCGCTTGCATGTATTAGTGAGTGTGGTTAGGCCGGTCTAGTAGGGAAGGCTATTGGCCGTCCGGTTATTGATTATGCTGCGCCCATATGGTCGCCAAACCTTCATGACAGCAACTGGAGGAAATTGCAGGTCTGCCAAAACACCGCAATCAGAACTGCGACGGGCTGTTTGCTTACGTCGCCTGAGTCTCACCTTCACCAGGAGGCTAAAATGCTCAACGTTCGCGAGCATGCGGAACTTTTAAGTAGGCAGTTCCTTCTGAAGTGTCATAGACCCAGCCATCGAAATCGAGAACTATTGGATGAAACTCCGCCCCCTAGAGACATACGGAAACATCTCCGAAAGCATTATGATGACATCCGGCATCAAATCTCGTTGCCGTTTGATCTGCGGGACCATAGGCGGGCCCTAAAGGACCTTCACACCGAGTAGGTGGACAGATCCCGGCCTGTGAACTCCGTTATTGGTACCCAACCACCTGCTCTTGCTGAGGAAGAACGTGTCCTTCCGAGGGAGACTAGAGTCATGCTGCCACAACTCCGGTCTGGATACTGCAATAGGCTGAACTCCTATTCATTCAGACTGAGCCCCACCATACCGAACACATGCCCTGCATGCGGTATGACCCCTCATGACACACAACATCTCTTTTCCTGTTCTACTGAACACACTCTTCTAACACCTTTATCACTCTGGTCCAACCCTGTCGAGACTGCGCGTTTCCTTGGACTTCTGTTAGAAGAGCCTGATGACAATTAAGAGTGTACTGGCCCTTTGAGCAGGGCGAAGCACTGCTAACAACAACAACAAGAGTGATGCTAGCCCAACTTCGCTCTGGATATTGTAATAAACTAAACTCTTACCTATCCAGACTGAGCCCCGACACTCCGAATGGGTGTCCGGCATGCGGCTTGTCCCCACACTACACAAACCATATATTTGTCTGCTCAAGAGAGCCTACTCTTCTAACCCCCTTTTCAAAGTAGCGCTACGACAACAACAACAATCGCGAAACTTCCCACGGCCATTTTATATACCCCTAACGCGCGCACCCTGTTGTTGTTGTAGCGCTATTTTGGCCTACTTGGTAGTCAGTACTCTACTCCTAACGGAAGTCCTAGAAACCTAGCGGATGAGGTTCGGGTCAGTCGGTGCACCTTAGGATCAAACGGCGTGGAAATCAGGTGCCGGATATCGTCAACATGTTTGCGTAGATGGCTCCTTTTCATTGACAAGGCGCCTGTTTCGGATTATGCGGTTTAGTGCAGGAATTGCCTGGTCTCGCTATGCTCTTTTACGCCGAGCATTTTACCTTCATTGTGAAGATGATGTTCAGGAGACATCCAGTGGCTGTTCTGTGTGCGTGGTTTTGACAGACCTGAAGCCTACTTCAGTGCGTGTTTACAAGCCCCGGTGACCATATTGGCTTCGCGTAGCTCAGTACCTCCTGAACAATTGCTTTATTTTAGCTAGTAAAGTTTTTTTGTGTTTATCCCAAGTGCTTCCAGCTAGCGAATTGAGAATTTTGTTACGGCTTTGGGCTTTATTGGCACTTACGGTGGTTACATGAGCGCCGTATTTGAACATGTTATCAAATGTGACCCCTTAGATCTTGGGGTGTGAGACAGTTGGTAGTTTGACACCATCAACGTAGACGTCTTGTTTCCATGTTTAACTGCGTTGTCCACGTCGTGAATAGGGTGGCCGAGGACTTGGTCGTTCAGGGCTGGGATGTATGAATTTATGCAAGAGCAGAGCTCGTCACTGAGATGGAAACGCCATTGCGGCCAATGTATTTGGTGTTTTTAGATCTCCGAATTGCCTCGCGAACCTCTGTGGTGGAGATGGTAATGGGCGCTTCGCTATGTTTGGGCTTGTGCGCTTCCCTGGTGGACCGGGGAATTTCCTTGTCCAAAGAAGGATGCACATGTTTTATGTATGGACTGAACCTTATCGTCGAAGGTGATGGATAGAGTATTGAGCAGCCCTGCTGCAAGGAACTGCTCGGAGGATGACATTATTGGGGGGGGGAGGAATATTTTCGAGGTTGCGCCGAGCCTAGGAATTTTTATTTTTTGGAGTGGTAGAGGGGGTCGCACAGAACACAAAACAAAATACCGAACTTGGAGGCGGGCTATGTATTTTGAGAAAAAATCGTGTTTAAATTTGCAAAATTGTATGTAAGGAAGCTCCAAAATTTACCCGATTTGCTTATATTTATTCACTTTAAAGAATTAAAAACACTTCGCACTGAACCATATGTCTCACCACACTGCATATTTTTAATATTTTAGCCTTCTAGATGATTTTTATAGCCTTATATGTAAATATTTAAAGTATTTTTATGAGCTCAAGGCCGTTGCGTGAAAATATAAAACACAATGTTTTAATATGTTTGTCGATATTTCGGTTTTAGGAAACACAAACAAAAAAATAACAAGTACAATTAATTATATATGTAAAATTTACATTAAATACAACTTACACATATGAATATGTTTGATCGACTGATCATATGTTCGGAAACAAAACAATTGGAAAGCTTAAACATGAAAAAAAAAACATTCAAATAAACTGCTTTCTATTTTGTCCGAATCACTTATGAATAACAATGGCGATTTGGTACTAGCTGAATCGTCAGCGAGTAATAGGAGGTGCAAGACATGTGTAAATGAATATGCAGATGTGAGGACCCCAAAACCACCGGTTTTGGAGCCCCATACGCGAACACACTCGTCCCGACTTTACAATTTTTATACTTTGAATTTATAAAAACAATATATTTTTATGAACACCCCAATGTACATATTTGCATACATATTTAGGCTGTGTGCCAATCGGTTGAAAATAGCAAAATTTTGACAGTCCGGGAGAAAATTCTGACATTTATTGTGGTGAATACGAATTTCATGCAGAAAGGCTTCTGGTAATTAAAAGACGCAAGGAGGAAGAGGCACTCTTCAGTGGCAAAACCGCCAATTTCAACGAAGGTTGGAAGTAAGTAAGATAAATACATCAAATAAGTTCCGACAGTGTTTTTTATGTAAAATTTTATTAATTTTAAATGACCTCTCCACAGCAGTGTTCTAGTGCAATGTCGAATGTAAACATTGGTATAAAATACATATTATTTCACATGTCACTGAATATTTTTGTTAAAAATTGTTTAATATCAATGATTTAATGTATAATCATGATAATAAATACATTAAATAAGTTCCGGCAGTGTTTTTTATGTTAATTTTGACTAATTTTAAATGACCTCTTTAATTTAATTTAAAATATTTATTTACAGAAAAGTGGCGCAATCCTTTCCTGAATCCAAGGATGGGCCGACGTGTAAGTCCCAATGGAATGGGTGAAACTGAGACTGTTAATTTTAAACTGTTGTGCCTTACCTACCTGTATTATTTTCAATGAATATATTTAAATTAAATAAGTTATTGTTATAAATTTTCAGAGTTTTATTGTTGCTCTTTTAAGTGTTACATTGATGATTTTCTTACATATGATAATAAAATATGGAATTTTCATGTTCCAAAAATGATGAAAAAATTTCAGATCTTTCTCTCAAACCATCAGCAGAATCGAAAAGCGTTACTTCGTTTCGATCATGCACATAGTTAGACTCGTCCACTGAAATAATAGACAGATCCAAATCTTCGTTCAGTACACAAAGGTTATGCAGAACATCTAGGTTATGCAGAAATCTAGCTCTAGATCTCCATTGAAAATATTTCTCCATCTGCTCTTCACCATCCCGAAATCCTTAAATGTGCACGAGTTTTCGTTCTATAAACATAATATCGCTCAAATCTTCAGACATAACTCACCGGTGAAGGTAAACAATATCCTTGAAATATTTATTCAAAATCAAACAAAGATCGAGCTTCTCTTAACGAAGGTATTACCTGACGGCTTACACGTTCTCTAAGGATCTGAATTACAGCCACATCATTTCCATCATCCATTCATAACGAAATAAGCAACGAAAAATATTTTCGCAGTAATCTATTTATTTTCAATTAAAAAAATAAATTTTATTAGCAAAATGTTACTTTTCGCGAGATCATTTACATATGTCAAAATTTACAACTGTCAAAATTTCCCATTTCGTTTGGCACAGCAAAATGGAAAATATTTGTACACCATAGAAAATTTGTTCACCTCATTTTTCCTCTGAGTAAAATGTTACCGATTGGCACACAGCCTTATACATACAAATAACCAACTGTTGCCGCCGATAAGTTTAGCTGAGTAGTATTTCTTCGTATTACTTTATAGATACTTATACTTCTATGTATGCATACATATTTACCTAACACATAATTTTGGTACTTCAGCTGCTGTGCTCCGAAATAGTAATATGTATTAACACTGTTAAATAATAATATGTATTAACACTGATCGAATTAGTAAACAGTTATTGTGAGCGATATTAATGCACATAGATATTTATATACGCATTTGATATACTATGTATTTGCTTTGTAAAAGAATAGTTAACGGATTTCCCATGCGATTTGATCGCCCTTCTTCAAGTCATTTTGAAGAAAAGGAAAATTAGAGTTGTACAGCACAGCGGTTGATAAAGTGGTGTAAAGAAATACAAAGTTTTTAAAAGTAAAGCATTTTAAAGCATACAATTACATACTATAAAAGTTGTGTGTTAACTTCTTTATTTTAAAACTGCTATCGCAAGCAACAATTCTTTAAAAAACTTTACAAATTTTGCAAATAAAATAATCCGAGTTAAGATGGAACATAATTGCAAAAAGTGCGACGAGGTGGACAGTGATAATATGGTCCAATGCGAAAGGTGCCACAGTTGGTTCATTTTGCATGTGTCGGAGTCAATAGCAGCATAGCCGGCAAAAGTTGGTACTGTGACGCATGTGAGCTTGCGGCAATACCTGTATCGACATCGTCGCCCACAACCTCAACTGGTGGAGAGCGCCAAGTACGTTTAACAACGGCCGTCACCACTGCCGTCACAACTGCATCGGTGATCAATAACGCAATCGCTAATTTATATGGTGATCAAATATTTACCAAAGCACATGCAACGACACCACAGCAAATTACCCAATGCTTACCTGGGCCAATATTGACGGAAAAAGGTGATTCAACGATGGCACAAAGTGGAAGTAACAGAATGGCACCACAGCTATCCCATCAAATTCCAAATAAATTAACAATGGATGCGAACTACAACGTTGAGGCGGTAAGAAATTTCAATCCTATTATGAATGAATTTGGCAGAAACCCCGATCCATCAATAAATGAACGCAATTTACAACTCGAGCGACTGGAGGAGGAGTTCAAAATTCAACAGCAATACCTGGAGAACAAATATAAAATTCTTGCGAAATCTTCAGAACCTATGACATCGAACACCTTTAGTATGCTCAGCGCTGGACCAACAGCCACACAATTAGCAGCAAGACAATCGATACCCAAAAAGTTGCCCTCATTTAGTGGTGATCCCGAGGAGTGGCCACTATTTATCAGTACGTTTGAAAACAGCACTGCAGTTGCCGGATATTCAGATGCCGAGAACCTGATTCGTTTGCAAGCTTGTTTGAAAGGTAAGGCTCGTGATATAGTAAAAAATAAATTCTTCTTGCCTTATATGGTTGCCGATATAATTAAAACACTCAAAATGTGTTTCGGTAGACCCTACCAGATAAGTTAGAATCACTTATAGATTTTGCTCTTTGCGTGAAGAACATTTGTACAAATATGGAAGGGTGTCAAATGTACGCACATTTACACAACCCACTACTCGTAAAAGAGCTGGTAGACAAGCTTCCGAATAATCACAAGCTAAAATGGGCAATGTTTCCTAAAGACGAATCAATTCCCGCTGTTAAATTATTTAGCGATTGGCTTTACAAGCTTGCCGAAGCCGCTACCACGGTCGTATCGTTTGCTCCGGGCAAAATTAGCTCTGCAATGAATATGCACACTATTGCAGCGCCTGAAGAAGAACCTATCGCTGAACGAAGCCCAGTTAAAAATAGGCTGTGTAGCTGTTGCAAAGGCACAGGCCATAATTTATCACAGTGTAGCGCATTCAAAAAGCTCCCATTAAATCGCAGGTGGGACATTGTAAAATCAAACGGGATTTGTCGATTGTGCTTGGGTGCACACAAACGCAGATGCTTTATTGATAAAGTATGCGGCATTGACGGTTGTGCTATTAAGCACCATAAAACGTATGCATCTTCAAGTGTAGAGCAACCAATTGTCGCGCCTAAAACATTTTCACAAAATCAGGCTCAAGTTAACACCCATTGCACGAATATCGTCAGGAATCAACCATTTTTCAGAATACTCCTAATTTTTGTCCACGTCAAGGGAAAATGGTAAACGTTTTCGCCTTCCTAGATGAAGGTTCTGCAGTTACGTTGATCGACAAAGAATTATTTGACGAACTCGGTCTAGAAGGCACGCATGACCCTATATGTCTGCGGTGGACTGGTAATACAGTACGCACCGAGAACGACTCAGTGCGCGCAACAATTAAATTTTCTGATTCCTCTAATAGTCACACGTACAAATTGAATGGAGTTCATACAGTTGACTCTCTCGACTTGCCAGCGCAATCTGTTGATGCCAAAATTATAGCAACAAAATATCCACATTTGAATGGCATACCAATTGAGTCTTATAGCAACGTTAAACCGTCTTTACTGATTGGCGCTGACAATTGGAAATTGGCTGTTTCCTTAAAAATAAAAGAGGGTAAATGGGCGCAACCAATTGCATCGAAAACGCGTTTAGGGTGGACGGTTCAAGGTGGACAGAATGACCACATAACCGATTATCGGCTCAACATTCACTTCTGAGAATGTCAAAAGCGATACACTAAACTGCATGAGACAGTAAAAGACTTTTTCAAACTAGATACATGCAGCTCAAAAGAGTTGCTATCCAAAGAAGATCAAACGGCTATAGACTTAATGAATGCTACTTGTCACAAAATCGGAAGTTTTTACAAATTTGCTTACCATGGCGAAATCCACAAGCACCGTTGTCAGATAGTTATGCAAACGCGCTTAATCGGTCTATATGCCTCAAAAAGAAATGCGATCGTGATCCGAAGTTAAAGACAGAAATTCAGCAACAAATTGATAATCTGATAACCAAAGGATACGCCGAAAAACTTGTATCTTCTGAAACTTACAATCATATGGAGAAGGTGTGGTATCTTCCAATATTCGTCGTAAAAAACCCGAACAAACCTGGCAAGGTGCGCCTAGTTTGGGACGCTGCAGCCAAGGTTAATGGCCAATCATTGAATGACTTCCTACTAAGCGGACCAGATATGCTCAATTCCCTATTTGAAATGTTATTGTCGTTTAGAGTTGGTAAGGTGGCCATCTGTGGGGACATCACTGAGATGTTCCACCGCATCAAAGTCAGAGAGAGCGACAGACAAGCCCAACGTTTTCTGTGGTGGGACGACAACGATTCGCAACAACCGAGCATTTACGTTATGCGAGCATTGACGTTCGGAACAAGCTGCCCGCCGTTTATAGCACATTTTGTGCGCAACAAAAATGCAAGCCGTTTTAAAGATGAATTTCCCAGAGCGGTAGAAGCAATTGAGAAGCACCATTATGTCGATGATTTCATAGACAGCGAAGATGACGAGCAAGCAGCTTTAAATTTAGCTATTCAAGTCAAGCAAATTCATGCGTCCGCAGGATTTAACGTACATAGCTGGGCTTCCAATTCAAAGTTCGTTCTCGAGCAATTACAATCAAATGAGGCCGAAATCGAAAGTCCCAAGGAATGGGGATCTGCAACAAAAGTGTTAGGTATGTTTTGGGACCCAGTAAATGACACATTTAGATATATTTTCAGATTCATGCGGTTACGCCGTGACGTCCTGAATACCACTATAGTGCCCACGAAAAGAGAAACGCTTCAAGTCCTCATGTCAATTTTTGACCCTCTCGGACTTATAAGTTGCTTCACCATAGAACTTAAAATTTTAATTCAAAACATTTGGCGCTCTGATATTGGATGGGATGATCCGCTTAACAAAGAGTTATATGAAAAGTGGAGTCAATGGAAAGCAAACATTCAACTTATAACCGCAGCGAAGGTTCCACGGTGCTGCTCACAATTCATTAAAGAAGCGAAAGAGGTGCAACTTCATACATTTGTTGATGCTGGCGAAAATGCATATGCGGCAGTGTGTTATCTGCGCGCTGAATATTCCCATGGCGTCTCTGTTGCACTTGTCGCTGCGAGGTTGTTGTTGTTGTTGTAACACTACTTTGCCCTGCCTAGGTAGTCAGTATCAACCTTACCCAATATTGTCATCGAACTCTTCTAACGGAAGTCCTAGAAACCTAGCGGCTTCAACAGGGGAGGACCAGAGGGATATGGGTGTTAGAAGAGTAGGCTCGGATGAGCAGACAAAAAGATGGTTAGTAGTATGGGGGGACAAGCCGCATGCCGGACAAACATTAGGCAAGTCGGGGTTCAGTCTGGATAGGTAAGAGTTTAACCTATTACAATATCCAGACCGGAGTTGGGCCAGCATCACCCTAGTCTCCCTAGGCAGCTCGCGCTCCTCTTCGGCAACGGGTGGTGTTGTTGCCTGAAGAACGGCGTTCACCGGGAGAGAGCCATTATAGGAATTTACCGAATTCGTGTGGATGAGGGTGAGGGCCTGCCGGTGCACCTTAGGCTCAAACGGCTGGGTCGCGCACTACGGCGCAATCTTGAAGTCGAAGGAATCGAGTTACCAGAAGGTAGAGGCGAGTCGGACGACGTTGAAGGTTGCGTAGCTCGACAGCATGGCGCAACGTACGTATCAGTCCATAGGTTCCTGTTCGCGAGTCCAGAGCATATGAGCAGGTGACACAGGCCAAGGCAGTTATTGCACTTGACTGATGCCAACGGCGTATATAATCTTAACCGACAAACAGTGCACGTAGTATAAGGAACCAGGAGCTGATGGTTGTATCTTATACTCGTGCTAATGCTGGAAGAAGAGGGGCTGACCGAGGGGGTGGGAGAGAGCGGACGCTCAGCATTGCTCAAATCCACTTGGGAAGTGCTACGTAGGGAGTAGCTGTGAGCTGCTGTGTGAGATGTTGACGCCTGTGGGCGTGAGCGGCCGCTCGGAATGTCTACTTGCTGATGTGCATTGTTAGTGCTGGTCGTGGAGACCGATGTGACAGAGTCAGACATATGTGGCGGAGCGATACTTGATCGACGACGGCCACTGGACGTCATAGGACGTGAACAGCAAGGGGCCACAAAAGTTTTATAAAAACTAGCGGGTCTATGAGTAGAGGGATTTAGTCCGGAGCAACTAGTTAGATGCAACCATCTGCTACAATTAGAGCATTGTACAGAATGTGAACGTTTCACATAAATTTTCTTTCAGCATACACAGCAGATCCATTCTCTAGGTCCGGGGTTGGATTCAATACCAGCCCGGAGCAGGAGAGTCTTGAGCAGTCCCGCTGCAAGGAGCTGCTCGGAGGCTGACATTATTGGGGGGAGGATAACTGACGGTTTAGGCAGGGGGGTAGTGAAATAACAGCCCTTGGTCGGGGAAACCCCGAGTCATTCCGGTGCGTAGAACCGGCTGTCGTGGGAATGTCGTGGCTTTAGAGGTCGAAGGTCGCACCTCTAAAGCCACTTTCCATACCGAGATTAGAACTCGAGGCAGCGCTCATTGGAGTAAGACTAGCCGGTAAGTACTCAAAGTTCAACGTATATCTATAACGAAACAGTATTGGTGGCCGATTCGAAAACAGTTTTGAGGTGGTTGCGAATGGATCCAAAGAACTTCAAGCCCTACGTAATGTATCGAGTGGGAGAGATTTTAGAAACCACAAACGTATTTGAATGGAATTGGGTACCCTCAAAAGAAAATCCGGCCGATTTAGCCACTAAAATCGCAACTCATCCTAACTACACAATGAGGTTTTCTTGTCCAAATTTTTTGTTGTCAAGTGCAGACGAATGGCCTCATTGCGAAGAGTTCGATACCAGCGAAAAAGACCAAGTTGAACTAAGAAACTACGTACTGAACGTTCAAATAGGGCTGTTGCCACATTCATTTTGTACGTAAATAAATTACACGCTAGAATCAAAATGGATAACATAGACACTTCAATCGACTTTCAAACCATTCAGCGAGCTAAACTATTCCTAATCAAACATACCCAAGCCAGCGCTTACAGTGAGGAAATAAGCCTTTTAAAACTCGGTAAGACACTGCGAAAGAACAGTCCACTTAGACGTGAACGGGGTAGTTAAGAGCAAATGCCGTGCAGAACATCTTAATAGTCGTGAGGATGTCACTGTGCTACCAAATCCACATCATGTTACTTTTCTAATTGTGCGATCGATACATGAAAAATTTCATCATAATATGCATGAAGCAATTATAAATACAGTACGCGCGCGTTATTACATACCCCGACTAAGAGTGCTCTACAAGAAAGTTCGAAAATCATGCCAAAAGTGTAAAAACGACAGTGCAAAGCCAAATATGCCACAGATGGCTCAATTGCCGAAAGCAAGACTGGCAGCGTTCGAAAGACCCTTCACTTTTATCGGAATTGATTTTTTCGGACCAATAATGGTGACTGTTGGCAGACGACGAGAAAAAAGGTGGGGCGTTTTATTCACCTGCTTAACACTCCGAGCAATTCACATAGAGATCGCTTACACTTTGGATACAAGTTCATGCGTTATGTCAATAAGAAATTTCAAAGCTCGTCGCGGATACCCTCGAGAAATTTTCACCGATAACGGCACAAATTTTAAAGTTGCGTCAAAAGTCATATGCGTGGAGGCGAAAGATATACAAAATGAACTTACTAAGTTATCTGAGTGGAGTCTCAGGAACAAATTGCCACTCAACATCAATAAATGTTTTCATAAGTCCCTGTCAAAGACTAGAAATCCCATTAGCTCAAGTTACTACATCTTTAACAACCAATTGTCTACCGTCGGAGTTTTTTCTGACCTTGGTGTTCTTTTTGACTCTGGCTTCACTTTTGTTAATCAGGCCAACTGTGTTATTCCGAAAGCTTACTCTAATCTAGCTTTTTTAAAGCGATATGCGAAGGACTTTAAAGATCACTATACTAGAAAATCCCTTTTTACTTGCCTTGTACGGTCGAAGCTGGAATATGCCCCCATTATCTGGAACCCCCTGTATAGTTGTCATTCTGACAGAATTGAGCGTGTTCAACGCAATTTTACCCGATCTGCTCTTCAACCACTACATTTTGTTAATCCTTTTCCATCCCGATCCTTGCTTATTAATTTAAAATCTCTCGCTAGTAGGCGTACTATTCAATCCACCATGTTCATCTATGATGTTATAAACGGCTTGATCGACTGCGCAGATTTACTCGAGAAAATATACTTCAACGTTCCAAATAGAATACTTCGTTCCTGCTACCCATTCCATACCTTAGTAGTTACGTCAAACTATCAGTACCATGCCCCCATTACTAGGGCAGTTTGTGAGCTTAATAATATTTATCAACAATTGGATCTTGACTTTGCTATGCCAAGATCTCAGTTCGCGCAAAGGGTAACCGCATTCTATTTATAACAACTCTTTTTTAGTATGTAAGCTAGTTACTTTAAGTGAGTTAATTTCAATAGACCTTCTAGTCTGTAAGATCTTTGTTATCATAGACTGAATGAAATTAATAAAATAAAATAAATAGCTCCAACTAATTGATTTATCTACTGCCGCCAACTTAAGGGGGCTTTCAACAAAACAAGTTAAACAGATATAGCTATAAAGATTTAAATTATATTATCAACTACAATTTTAGAAACATGTGAACTTTGTTTATTCCTTCATAGCCATCAGCAGTTGCTACTCGCTGTAACTGCAACTAATCCGAAGCCATTGTTGTTGCCAAGTAAAAAAACATGTCGGGCTTTGTGTAATACAAATTTTAAATGCTTAAAGCGGTTATTCGTGTAAAACTCGGGCAAAAAACAGTGCGGGACTATGTGGAAAATTATATTGTACAGGGCAAAAGGAAAAATGTAAGGGATACGTTCATATGCGTGTGAGTTTTTGTCTCTTTCTCTCTTATAAGCTTCATGTATTTATCGCTCTCACGCGAATGCCTATACATAAGGGATGTTTAAGGTATAGTGTGAGGCATTAAATGTGGCCTTAATAAGCCATTAAATAATGGATTATAAAAGGGATTCGTTAAGGCATTATATAATCTGTTATATAAGGGAATAAAGTAAGGGATTTTATGAGGAATTATACTTTACCCGGTTTTGGATCCTCGTCTTAAATAAAAGAATAGGTTATATAAGTATATATTTATTTAAACATGAAATCAAACTCCAAATAAATTCGAAAAGCAAGTAAATGTAAATAAATGTATGTATGATATTACTTTTTAAAAGGTTCACAAAAATATTTGTATTATATAAATAGCATAAACATTAAGGGCCGCTTTCATAAAAGCCGGTAACCGCTAACCAGAGTTTAATTGACGTATTTTGTATGGTTAGCTGTCAAATTAATCGCCGATTAGGCTTAACCGGCTTTTATGAAAGTGGCCCTAAGTAATTAATCAAATTTTCTTTTCATTATCCAAAAGTATTATAAATAAAAAATTTAAGTATAAAACTGAATGTAATTTTTGTTTAATATTCCACTTTTAAAATACTGCCGTATTGCACTCCTTTCTTGGTTTATTATTTATTAGTTGGTGTTTGCTATTTCTTACTTCCAAAGCGCAGCGTGATGGACACTTTTCCATCGAACGTGAACGTTGTAGTACTTGTTCCAGTGAAATTCGTTCACTTGGATTCTTTTTTAATAAACGTTCGTTCAGATCTTGCGCATCGTATGATAAATGATGTGGCATTACAAAGTCAGATTTTACAACTTTATTCAAGGTTGATTACACGGCATCGGTATCGAAGGGGGATGACCAACTAGTAACATGTAAAACATACAGCCCACACCCCAAACATCGGCAGGCAGACCATGGGGCGAACGCGTAACTACTTCAGGTGATATGTAATTGGGTGTACCTGTGAGAAAGAGAATACAAAAATTGTGTTAAAGCACTGATTATTGCACGCAGTACTGTGTTGTACTGTGTTGCCAAACCAAAATCAGCTATTTTAACGTGAATATCTTTGCTTAACAACAAATTGGACAGTGATATGTCGCGATGCATTATTTGATGCGAATGCACATACAAAAGACCAGATACCACTTGTCGTAGTATACTAGACGCTTCCTCTTCGGTCATTGCACGTCCCATCTGTTGTTTCGTATAGCGATGCATGTTTAAGCGACATACATACATAAGCTACGGTTATTTTCGTTTATTTTATTTGCATTGCATGCTATTGTAATTCGCAATCAGCTTATAAAATATTTCGAAGATATAGTTTATATTTTGGAAAGCCAAAGTGTGGTTTTTCACACCGAAAATGAGAAAGCCAATCTCGCGCCATGCCTCAGAGCCAACAGTGCTCGCCACCTACCAATACATTTAGGGTGTCACAGGTGTCCCGCACCTCCCGTTCTCTAAAGAACAAAAAGAATTTAACATTTGCGCAACACGGCCATCAGAACCTGAGCCAAATGATTTAATAAATACCTTTTGAGCAAGACGGTCGCCTAGGCCTGATCCAGAAGGTGGTTTTTCATACAGAAAATGAGGAAGCCAATCGCGCCATGCCTCAGAGCCAACAGTGCTCGCCACCAATAATACATACATACTCTCTCGTTCTCCAAAGAACATTTTAGGCAAACATGGTCGTCAGAACCTGAGCCAAATGAATAAATACCTTTTGAGCAAAACGGTCACATAGCACCTGAGCCAAATAATAAAATAAAATAAAAAATAATAATAAATTAAAAAACAACTCGCCTTCTCTAAAGCTCAGACAATGCAATTCACCATTGTGCGCCAACTCCAACACCAAATAAACATAATTTCCATCTTGAAAGAATGTATACAATTCCAATACGGATGGATGTTTGAGACGTGAGACGTTTAAAGCCTCCTTTGCCAAATAGGTGCAGCACTTCATAATCCTATGTAGAATAATTAGACAAAATAGCATGAGGGCGTCACTTTCATAAGCAATTTAATAAATTCCATGGTAATCGTTTACGTGGGGTACCGAGCGCTAATACGCGTCCAGAAATGTCGGGAGGGGTATCAAAAGACGCGTTTCCCAGGAGTATGAATATAACTCCGCTCAACCAATATTTTCATTATTTTGGAAAATATTTGCGAAAAACGTAAACGATTACCAATTCCATTATATACACCTCAATACACACGCCCAATCCTCAGTAAACCGACATTATTGCTTTAAAATTTTAAGTAGCCAATAGTTTATGAAATATTGCAGTTTTTACTTTACTAAAAGTTGTTAGTTTTTTTGTATGCAGCCAACAATTTGTTAATAAATAAAATTGCACACCTACCAGCGTCCTTTGGCATTTTTTCCTTCCTTTTAAATTCGAATAACCAAACATGAACGAAACGCCGCTAGTAAGTCAAGCATGAAAAAAAGTGTTGCCGTTCTTACATTCGCAATAAATGGTCAAAGTTTTGGGATTGTATTGGTGAATCCCTTAGTACGTTCTAGCTGGGAATGTTTCAATGACTAAAATATTGATACATATATTTAAACTAGTCTTAAAAAATCTTATTCCTGACTAGCACTATAATAAAATTTATGTCAAATTGTTGTGCTAGGAAAATTCTCAATAAATACAAATACAAAATATAGCTTTGTGTGTATAGTGTTATCAAAGTGAATTAAAATGTACACATTTTGATCAGAAAATTTTAATCTTTAAATTCGAGTTTCTCTTAAAATATGAGTCGAAACCAAGTTCGGGCTATGCCCTTCTAAAAATAAAACACATTCATAGACACGGCGCACTCTCTAAGGGCCACTTTCATAAAAGCCGGTAGCCGCTAACCGGAGTTTAATTGACGTATTTTGTACGGTTGGCTGTCAAATTAATCACCGATTAGGCTTAACCGGCTTTTATGAAAGTGGCCCTAAAACTCAAACCCTAAAATTCGAAGAAAATCCAAAATGCTGGCTTAGCATGAACAGCCTATTACCCTCGTAAGTATCGCTTTTATAGTGATCGAACCCACAAAGAAATAGTCGAAACTCATCGAATTTGACACAAGTCGAAATAAGTTTTTGATAGTTCGTCGAGCAAGGTTTTCTCTTCCGTTTCATTTTCGTTCTTTCCTTTCCGCTATTTATCGAGTGTAGGTCAACATGAGGTATGTAAGCGATTACTGAGTGAAATAAATTGTTTTTAGTCAATTGCTAGGTATGGGATTGATTCTTAACTCATGTTTTTAATGTTTGCAGCTCTCTTAAGTTGCAAAAAAGGCTCGCCGCTTCTGTTATGCGTTGTGGCAAAAAGAAAGTATGGTTGGATCCTAATGAAATTAACGAAATAGCCAACACCAATTCGCGTAAGTAAAGAAAAATATATTTACCAATATACAGTTTCCACTGACTTAGCGCTTTATTTAGGACAAAACATTCGCAAATTGATTAAAGATGGCTTGATTATCAAAAAACCTGTTGTGGTACATTCGCGGTATCGTGTTCGTAAAAATACGGAAGCTCGTAGAAAAGGTCGCCACTGTGGATTTGGTAAACGCAAAGGTACTGCCAATGCTCGTATGCCCACCAAGCTGCTATGGATGCAGCGTCAAAGAGTTTTGAGACGCTTACTTAAGAAATACAGAGACAACAAAAAAATCGATCGCCATTTGTATCACGATTTGTACATGAAGTGCAAGGGTAATGTATTTAAAAACAAAAGAGTGCTAATGGAATACATTCACAAAAAGAAAGCAGAGAAACAACGCAGTAAAATGCTGGCGGATCAAGCAGAGGCTAGGAGGCATAAAGTGCGTGAAGCAAGAAAACGCCGAGAGGAGAGAATTGCTGCCAAGAAACAGGAACTCTCAAAATTGCATGCCAAGGAAGATGAAGTAGCTGCTCAAGCGGCAACAACTGGCCCAAAGAAATAAAAACTAGCTTGCGCTGATTAGTAGTTTCTATTATAATAAGATCTTAAATACAATTGTCTCCGCAATATCTGTTTCTATAATGCAATTTTTTATTACTACTATATTGTGGGCACAATGACTTACATGATCGCCGGCGGATTTGCATTAATGGAACTGAATCGCTGAGTCATGCTGGCTCAACTTCGGTCTGGATATTGCAATAGGCTGAACTCCTATTTGTCCAGACTGAACCCTACCGTACCAAACATGCTCTGCATGCGGTATGGCCCCCCACGACACGCCACATCTCTTTTCGTGTTCTTCGGAATATACTCTTCTAACTCCCTTATCACTTTGGTCCAACCCAGTTGAAACAGCGCGTTTCCTTGGACTTCCGTTAGAAGAGCCCGATGACAACTAGGAGTGTTCTGGCCCTTTGGGCAGGGCGAAGCACTGCTAACAACAACAACATGCCTTTCACGGACGTGTTTTCGCCGTGCTGTTGTTGTTGTAGCGCTAGTGGAAGTCTTAGAAACCTAGCAGCTTCGACAGGGGTGGACCAGAGGGATATGGGTATTAGAAGAGTAGGCTCGGTTGAGCAGACAAAAAAGTAGCGCTACAACAACAACTTGGCAGCTTGACACTCACGTAGACGTCTAATTCCATGTTCACTTGCGTTGTCCACGTTGTGAATAGGGTGGCCGAGGAATAATTCGGTGACAATGCCAGGTTTCTCCCGGCGAAGAATTCGGACACGGCTGGGAGGTATGAGTTTATGCGAGAGCAGAGTTCTTCAACGGAGGGGCCTGTTGCCAGAATCGTACAATCGTCGGCGTAAGAGACGATCGAGACACCCTCTGGTGGGGGGGAAGTTTCGATATATAATAGTTAAACAAAAACGGGGATAGGACACCACCCTATGACACCCCTTGTTTAACTATTCTGGGTTTTGATCTGGCGCCTCTGAATTCAACCTACGATTGACGACCACTCAGGTAGTTGGCAGTCCAACGATTAAGACAGGGGGGAAGGGACGAGTCTTCATGGTTGACCGTGTCAAAAGCTTTGGCCAGGTCAAGCGCAACTAGCACTGTCCTGTGGTTTATACGCTTCTGGTTTAATACGTGCTGTGGTAACGTAACAAGATAGATTCCAACACCTTCACTACTGGCGAGAGGAGTGATATCGGACGATACGACTCCCCTACGGCAGCTGGCTTGCCAGGCTTTAGTAGTGGGACCACCTTTGCCTGTCTCCATCTTTCAGGAATGACAAAGGTGGACAGGGAAAGGTTGAAAATGTGTGTAAAGTATCTTATGCCTTCGTCGCCGAGGTGTTTCAGCATCAGCATGGAAATGCCATCGGGGCTAATATACTTGGTGTTCTTAGATCTCCGAATTGCCTCATGAACTTCTGTTGTGGAGATGGCAATGGGCGCATCGCTGATTTTGTGTTTATGCGCTACCCTGGTGGCTCGGCGAATGTCTTTGTTCAAGGGAGGATGCATTACAAATTGTCGGCAGAAGGCGCTCGCGCATCTTTTAGGTTTCGATGGATATTTTGTAGGCTCGGATGAGCAGAGAAAAAGATGGTTAGTAGTATGGGGGGACAAGCCGCATGCCGGACAAACATTAGGCAAGTCGGGGTTCAGTCTGGATAGGTAAGAGTTTAACCTATTACAATATCCAGACCGGAGCTGGGCCAGCATCACCCTAGTCTCCCTAGGCAGCTCGCGCTCCTCTTCGGCAACGGGTGGTGTTGTTGCCTGAAGAACGGCGTTCACCGGGAGAGAGCCAACATAGGAATTTACCGAATTCGTGTGGATGAGGTTGAGGGCCTGCCGGTGCACCTTAGGATCGAACGGCGTGGAAATCAGGTGCCGGATCTCATCGTAGTGTTTGCGTAGATGGCTCCTTATGCTCCTGGGGGCGGATCCTCGTTGATCAGGCGTCCGTTCGGATGCTGCGGTTTGCAACAGTTGAACAGGAATTGCCTGGTCAACATCTCGCTATGCTCTTTAACGGCGAGCATTTTCGCTTCATTATGTAAGTGATGCTCAGGATACATAAGAAGACACCCAGTGGCGGTACGAAGGGCGGTGTTTTGGCAGACCTGTAGCCTCGTCCAGTGTGTGTCAGCTAGCCCCGGCGACCATATAGGCGTCACGTAGCTTTATATGTAGCTAGTAACGTTTCTTTGTCTTTACCCCAAGTGCTGCCAGCTAGGGACTTGAGGATTTTGTTACGGCTTTGGACTTTATTGGCAATTGCGGTTACATGAGCGCCGTATTTGAACATGTTATCAAATGTCACCCCTAAGATTTTGGGGTGTGAGACAGTTGGTAGCTTGACACTATCAACGTAGACGTCTAATTCCATGTTCACTTGCGTTGTCCACGTCGTGAATAGGGTGGCCGAGGACTTATTCGGTGACAATGCCAGGTTTCTCCCGGCGAAGAATTCGGAAACGGCTGGGAGGTATGCGTTAATTCGAGAGCAGAGTTCTTCTACGGAGGGGCCTGTTGCCAGAATCGTACAATCGTCGGCGTAAGAGACGATCGAGACATCCTCTGGTGGGGGGGGAAGTTTCGATATATAATAGTTAAACAGGAACGGGGATAGAACACCACCCTGTGACACCCCTTGTTTAATTATTCTGGGTTTTGATCTTGCGCCTCTGAACTCAACCGACGATTGACGACCACTCAAATAGTTGGCAGTCCAACGTTTAAGATAGGGAGGAAGGGACGAATCTTCAAGGTCTTTCATTAGTTGCGCATGGTTGACCGTGTCAAAAGCTTTGGCCAAGTCAAGCGCAACTAACACTGTCCTGTGGTTTGGACGCTTTTGGTTTAGTCCGTCCCCTATCTGAGTGGTTATGGCGTTCAGCGCGGTGGTGGTGCTGTGATTTTTGCGAAATCCATGCTGATGTTCGGCGAGCCGCAGGTTTGCGGTGAAGTACGGCAACAAGATGGATTCCAACACTTTCACTACTGGCGAGAGGAAAGATATCGGGCGATATGACTCCCCTACGGCAGCTGGCTTGCCAGGCTTTAGTAGTGGGACCACCTTTGCTTGTCTCCATCTTTCAGGAATAACAAAGGTGGAAAGGGAAAGGTTGAAAATTTGTGTAAGGTATCTTATGCCTTCGTCGCCGAGGTGTTTCAGCATCAGCATGGAAATGCCATCGGGGCCGATATATTTGGTGTTCTTAGATTTCCGAATAGCCTCATGAACTTCTGTTGTGGAGATGGCAATGGGCGCATCGCTGTTTTTGTGTTTGTGCGCTTCCCTGGTGGCTCGGCGAATATCTTTGTTCAACGTAGGATGCATTACAAATTGTCGGCAGAAGGCGCTCGCGCATCTTTTTGGCTTCGACTGAACCTTATCACCGAAGGCGATGGATATTTTGTCGTTAGGTTTAGTCGGGTTGGACAAAGATTTCACCGTCGACCATAATTTGCCAACTCCAGCCGAGAGGTTGCAAGACCTTAGGTGCTCTTCCCACTTAGCGCGTTTGTGTTGGTCTACTAAGCGTCTGATTTCCGCATTGAGATCCCTTATTTGAGGATCCGTAGGGTCAAGGCGTCTAATATGGTCACGTTCATTTGCCAGGGCCGCTGCCTCTGCGGGGAAGAATGGACGCACTTCCTTTATTCTACCTTACGGAATGTGTTGATGGGAGGCTGAAATTAGGGCCATACGAAACGCCTTTTCCCCTTCTCGTACGTAAGACGGGGTAGGAAGAGCAGCGAAGGCGCTCTCTGTGGTGTTGAGAAAACCCTCCCAGTCGGCTTTATTGAAGTTAGTGTAAGTGCGTTTCTCAGCGGTGACAAAGTCGGTGGGGCGATCGATAGAGAGCACTATAGGTAGGTGGTCTGAAGCAAGCGTCAGCATCGGTCGCCAATCAACGCAGTTTATTAGGCCAGCGCTGACTATGGTGATGTCTGGCGAGCTAGAGCAGTTTACCGCCACTCTAGTGGGGGCATCCCCATTTACCGTGCAGAACGTCGAATCATCTATTTGGTCAGCCAGCTCCTGTCCCCTACCATCGGCCTGCAGGCTGGAGTGCCACAGGTCGTGGTGTGCGTTGAAGTCACCAAGGATGACGCGGTTCTCGCCCCTGAGTAACGCACGAATGTCAGGGTGGTAATCCCTGGGACAACAGGTGACAGGAGGTACGTAAATGTTTATGATTTCAAGGTCGACATCGCCTGACCGGACAACCATACCTTGAAGTTCTAAGGTGGTGTCCCTCGGGTCGATGTCAGGCTCAAATAGACGATACTGCACAGATTGATGCGTGATGAATGCCAGACCACCCCCAAGCCCTCTCGCACGGTCACAACGGTGTACATTGTACCCGTTGCAGGTCAGAAGAGACGACCTTCCACCTAACTTTGTCTCCTGAATCGCCGCGATCTTGATGTTCAGTCGCTTCATTAAATTTGTCACAACAATTTTGCCGGTTAGGCCGTTGCAATTAAATTGCAGGATACCGAAATGTGTAGGGGGGGCAGCGTTGATGCTGGGGGTCAAGGACTGGTGCGTATGCCTAGGTGGTAATAGGCTGGGTCGCGCACTACGGCGCAATCTTGAAGTCGAAGGAATCGCGTTACCAGAAGGTAGAGGCGAATCGGACGACGTTGAAAGTTGCGTAGCTCGACAGCATGGCGCAACGTACGTATCAGTCCATAGGTTCCTGTTCGCGAGTCCAGAGCATATGAGCAGGTGACACAGGCCAAGGCAGTTATTGCACTTGACTGATGCCAACGGCGTATATAATCTTAACCGACAAACAGTGCACGTAGTATAAGGAACCAGGAACTGATGGTTGTGGCTTATAATCGTGCTAATGCTGGAAGAAAAGGGGCTGACCGAGGGGGTGGGAGAGAGCGGACGCTCAGCATTGCTCAAATCCACTTGGGAAGCGCTACGTAGGGTGGAGACGACCTTCCACCTAACTTTGTCTCCTGAATCGCCGCGATCTTGATGTTCAGTCGCTTCATTAAATTTGTCACTTCAACAATTTTGCCGGTTAGGCCGTTGCAATTAAATTGCAGGATACCGAAATGTGTAGGGGGGGCAGCGTTGATGCTGGGGGTCAAGGACTGGTGCGTATGCCTAGGTGGTAATAGGCTGGGTCGCGCACTACGGCGCAATCTTGAAGTCGAAGGAATCGCGTTACCAGAAGGTAGAGGCGAATCGGACGACGTTGAAAGTTGCGTAGCTCGACAGCATGGCGCAACGTACGTATCAGTCCATAGGTTCCTGTTCGCGAGTCCAGAGCATATGAGCAGGTGACACAGGCCAAGGCAGTTATTGCACTTGACTGATGCCAACGGCGTATATAATCTTAACCGACAAACAGTGCACGTAGTATAAGGAACCAGGAACTGATGGTTGTGGCTTATAATCGTGCTAATGCTGGAAGAAAAGGGGCTGACCGAGGGGGTGGGAGAGAGCGGACGCTCAGCATTGCTCAAATCCACTTGGGAAGCGCTACGTAGGGTGTAGCTGTGAGCTGCTGTGTGAGATGTTGACGTCTGTGGGCGTGAGCGGCCGCTCGGAAGGTCTACTTGCTGATGTGCATTGTTAGTGCTAGCCGTGGAGACTGATGTGACAGAGTCAGACATATGTGGCGGAGCGATACTTGATCGACGACGGCCACTGGACGTCATAGGACGTGAACAGCAAGGGGCCACAAAAGTTTTATAAAAACTAGCGGGCCTATGAGTAGAGGGATTTAGTCCGGAGCAACTAGTTAGATGCAACCATCTGCTACAATTAGAGCATTGTACAGAATGTGAACGTTTCACATAAATTTTCTTCCAGCATACACAGCAGATCCATTCTCTAGGTCCGGGGTTGGATTCGATACCAGCCCGGAGCAGGAGAGTCTAGAGCAGTCCCGCTGCAAGGAGCTGCTCGGAGGATGACATTATTTTGGGGGGGATAACTGACGGTTTAGGCAGGGGGGTAGTGAAATAACAGCCCTTGGTCGGGGAAACCCCGAGTCATTCCGGTACGTAGAACCGGCTGTCGTGGGAATGATGGATATTTTGTCGTTAGGTTTAGTCGGGTTGGACAAAGATTTCACCGTCGACTATAATTTGCCAACTCCAGCCGAGAGGTACGTCCTTAGGTGCGCTTCCCACTTATCGCGTTTGTGTTTATCTACTAAGCGTCTGATTTCCGCATTAAGATCTTTTATTTGAGGATCCGTAGGGTCCAGGCGTCTAATATGGTCACGTTCATTTGCCAGGGCCGCTGCCTCTGCGGGAAAGAATGGACGCACTTCCTTTATTCTACCTGACGGAATGTGTTGATGGGAGGCTGAAATTAGGGCCATACGAAACGCCTTGTTCCTTTCTCGTTCGTCAGACGGGGTGGGGAGAGCAGCGAAGGCGCTCTCTGTGGTGGTTAGAAAACCCTCCCAGTCAGCTTTATTGAAGTTGGTGTACGTGCGCTTCTCAGCGGTGACAAAGTCGGTGGGGCGATCGATAGAGAGCACTATGGGTAGGTGGTCTGAAACAAGCGTCAGCATCGGTCGCCATTCAAAGCAGTTGGAGATGTCTGGCGAGCTAGAGCAGTTTACCGCCACTCTAGTGGGGGCATCCCCATTTACCGTGCAGAACGTCGAATCATCTATTTGGTCAGCCAGCTCCTGTCCCCTACCATCGGCCTGCAAGCTGGAGTGCCACAGGTCATGGTGTGCGTTGAAGTCACCAATGATGACGCGATTCTCACCCCTGAGTAACGCACGAATGTCGGGGTGGTAATCCCTGGGACAGCAGGTGACAGGAGGTATGTAAATGTTTATGATTTCAAGGTCGACATCGCCTGACCGGACAACCACACCTTGACGTTCTAAGGTGGTGTCCCTCGGGTCGATGTCAGGCTCAAATAGACGATACTGCACAGATTGATGCGTGATGAATGCCAGACCACCCCCAAGCCCTCTCGCACGGTCAGAACGGTGTACATTGTACCCATTGCAGGTCTGAAGAGACGACCTTCCACCGAGCTTTGTCTCCTGAATCGGCGCGATCTTGTTGTATCGCTTCATTAAGTTTATAACTTCAACAATTTTACCGGTTAGGCCATTGCAATTAAATTGCAGGATACCGAAATGCGAAGGGGGAGCAGAGTTGATGCTGGGGGTCAAGGACTGGTGCGTATGCCTAGGTGATAATAGGCTGGGTCGCGCACTACGGCGCATTCTTGAGTCAGACGACGCTGAAGGTTACGTAGCTCCACAGCATGGCGCAACGTACGTATCAGTCCATAGGTTCCTGTTCGCGAGTCCAGAGCATTTAAGCAGGTGACACAGACCAAGGCAGTTATTGCACTTGACTGATGCCAAAGGCGTGTATAATGTTAACCGACAAACAGTGCACGTAGTATAAGGGACCAGGAGCTGATGGTTGTGGCTTATACTCGTGCTGATGTTGGAAGAAGAGGGGCTGACCAAGGGGGTGGGAGAGAGCGGACGCTCAGCATTGCTCAATTCCACTTGGGAAGTGCTAAGTAGGGAGTAGCTGTGTGAGATGTTGACGCCTGGGGGCGTGAGCGGCCCCTCGGAAGGTCTACTTGCTGATGTGCATTGGTAATGCTAGTCGTGGAGACTGATGTGACAGAGTCAGACATATGTGCAGGAGCGATACTTGATCGACGACTGCCACAGGACGTCGTAGGACGTGAACAGCAGGGGGCCACAAAAGTTCTATAAAAACTAGCGGGTCTATGAGTAGAGGGATTTAGTCCGGAGCAACTAGTTAGATGCAACCATCTATTACAATTAGAGCATTGTACTGAATGTGAACGTTTCACATAGATTTTCTTCCAGCATATACAGCAGATCCATTCTCCTGGTCCCGGGTTGGATTCAATACCAGCCCGGAGCAGGAGAGTCTTGAGCAGTCCAGCTGCAAGGAGCTGCTCGGAGGATGACATTTTTGGGGGGGGGGGGGGGATAACTGACGGTTTAGGCAGGGGGGTAGCGAAATAACAGCCCTTGGTCGGGGAAACCCCGAGTCATTTTTATTTATTTATTTATTTATTATTACGGATTTTTAAGCCTAAAACTTAAACTAATAAATTAATAACATTATGTATAAATTCAATATGTGTATTCTATTGAGATCAGTAGCGCGATTCTGTAACTTTTTTAACACCAAGTGTTAGCGTTAACTTCGCTTAACACCATTTTTAACACTTTTTGCGATTCTGTAACTTTTTTAACGCCAAGTGTTAGCGTTAACTTCCCTTAACACCGAAAAGTGTTAGCTAACACCTTAGTTAACGCGAAAAAATTTTGTGGTGTTAAAAGTTATAGAAAATAAGCTCTCCGAACATGAAACCGAACTCGCGACGCGCACGTTGTAGTCCGAACGCTTATCACCTGCGCTACTGCGACATGAACGTCGGCGCTGTCAAATGCTGTACTTAAGATGAGTGCAGTTTTCCCCTCAATTTTAACAGATATACATACATAAAACAGCTAACACTAAAAAGTGTTAAGGAAACTTACAGAATCGCACTTTCGTTAAGAGCAAACGCCAAAATTCGGCGACAAGCTTAACACTCGGCGAGGTGTTAAAAGTTACAGAATCGCACTACAGGGCCCGAATCGTGACAGACGTGAACGAGCAACTCGCTACGTAAAAATGTCAATATCGGATTATGACAGCCGTGAACGTACAAATTTATCGAAATTTCGGTTGATGACAAACGTGAACGGGTAGATGGACGTACTCGTTCGTTCGAATTGCCGCTCGTACACAAATTGTTGATCGAAGGCGAAACGAATAGAAGCAAATATTTGAAAATGAATGCGTATTGAGTTTAAATTTGTATATATTTATTATTTTAACTATACTTTTGATAAGGGAAAAACTATAATTAACTTAATTTAACGAAAAAGGACATAATTGTGAAATTTATTAGCGAACATCCCGATTTGGGCAAAACTTTGATACCAAACTGTGATTAAGAAAAAACGGCTGAAAAACATATTTGGGAGGAGCTTTGAGCCATCCAATAACTGAAAATGACAAAATATCAAATTTCACCCAAAGACTTGTGCTTATTTATGTAAATCAGCCTCGAAGAGTTTTATGTTTTTCCACAAACCACTTTTTGCTGCTCTGCGAATCATCCGTTTCGAAACGTACAAACTCCGGACGATTCTTTCTAAGATTTGAAGGAATACTGTGGACGGATATGGTGCTTCTACACATTTCAATCAAATAATCACTTCCAATAGCGTGTTGATCTCCGCCACTCCCAAGGGCTGAAAAAGTTGCAGCTAGTTGCGGGACTGAAGGAACCGACTTATTGTCATGACACATAAGACATAAGATTAGTTTTAGTGAGGACATGATTGGACACCTCTTGTTCATCCCACATCGTTCAATAAAGCTGCAAAATATAAACAAGTACAGAGGTTGATTGCCAAAAGTGTGCATATGCATATGCCGGACTTACGCATTATTTAAAAGCGGCAGAGGGTCACTTTGGTCTTTAAAGAGTTTGCGCACCTCCCTTTCGTCGTTTTCACCCTCATTAGAGCCTAAATAACACATAAAATTAGGTTCCGTTGTCTCTTTGCACAAATTTTATATTTTGACGTTTAAAACCCTATTGTAACCTTGAAAACTGAAGAAGAAGGAGAAAGTAATCGATAGCAAAACTGACAATTACGATACGTTCACTTTCTTGTGTAAGAATCCGATATTATTCACTCGCTCTTCGACTGACGTAATTTTTGATCGTACGATAGTGCACTCGTTCACGTCTGTCACGATTCGGGCCCAGTTTTACGGGCGAGCTCCAGAGAACTCTTTGTGGGAGGCTGGAAAGAACGTGTTTCCAGTCGTCCATTGCTCTATTGAATTCGACAGAAAGCGCGAGACTCCGAACAGCCCAAATACTGGCACTCCAAAGGCCACTCTTTTCAGGAGGTTGGATTGAACGTGATTCCAATCCTCCCATACTTCGAGGCTTACTTTTAATTAGTTTTATTTAAGCTCTTTTCAGAAGGTTGGAAAGGACGTGTTTCCAATCTTTCCATACTTCGAGACTTAATTTCATATATATCTTTAGGGAGGTTGCAATGGCCGTGATTCCAATCCTCCCATACTTCGAGGCTTATATTTATTTAGCTTTATTTACGCTACCGGAGTACACGCGATTCTTTCTAACGCAACAAGCAGTTAATGATGATGACCATTTTCATGAGGTTGGCCAGCACGTGTTTCCACATTTCACCTTCTTCAGCTCCTAAATGGCCAAAGCAACTCGTCTCTCTTCTTTCATAATGAGTTGCATTTACTTGCATCTACGGGTCAGCCACTTGTTTGCGGTTTGTCTAGCAGCGTCATATCGATTTATCATGAAAGAAGTAATAAACAGACAAAATTTATCTTACAGCCTCATTCTCTTTGACGAACGATACGCTTAACGAACGATATCCGCGCTGACGATATCGTGTGCTTTTGGTAGCATGAATGTTAGGTTGACGATTATCGTGTAGGTTTACGTATATCGCCAACTAAACGAAATCAAATGTCAATTTTGCAACTCTGTGCACCTGTGTTTTAACTTTGTGAAAAAGTTTATAATTTTTTTGTTATTAATAAATCGGGAATAATAATGTTGTTTTTTTTTTTTTGGCGACCTGTTTTTAACAATAGTTTAGATTTGCCGGCTTATGGTCGTTAAAATGAGTGAAAAACACCACTTTAAGTTTTTTCTCCGATATATTTCGGTTACTCAACGGTAACCGGGCAGAGATAGCGTGATGTGACTAATCATTAGTGGTGGCCAGAATTAAAATATCAATGCACGCGTGCATAGGCTACCTTTTGCTGCCGACGTTATGCCATCACACAAATAGTATCAATGAAGTCGTGTGGCGAAGTTCGGGAGAGTGGCCGATCAATCTTGCTTACTTTTATCAAGTAAGCAAAGCGCTGAGCTCTCTCTGGCACACATACAAGCATAATAGCGCATGTGGTCGTTTGGCCACCACTGGACTAATGTGATGGATCTACCAGACGCAAAGTATGTAAAAAAAACGTTTGGATAATTGTTTCTTTTAGGAAACACCTGCTAAAATTATCCCAATCATATTGGAAGGGATATCAAAATCCATCGGTATCAATAGTTCATAAGATAATTTTTAACTATTTATTTCTGTGAATAGTTATTTCATAGTTTTGAAGTGCGGTAATACTTCCTTTAGGAAGCAACTGCTAAACACGTCCCTTCTTTGATGCAATCTTCCTCTATTCCTTCTCGAAGGCAACCTTACTGGCTTGAAACACTTATGCTCCTCTCGTCAGTTCAACATTTGCCTCCAGCTCGTTCACAAGCACTCGAAACTGGGTGCTGGAATTATTTTTTGAATCTTTTGAAATAAATAAATAACAATAATTAACAACAATAGTGGAAAATTGAATAATAATACTTACTTCTTTTGTTTGCGGCTTCCATTTGTTCAACAACGATAGCAATTTCCTTCTTGTTTGATTTTGACACTTTGTTTTCGTATTGTCAGACGATAATCGTCAAACAGATTACCGATTAAGCACTTTCGTTACGTAAGAGTCAGCTGTTATCGTGTTGACTATCGTTTTGGCTATCGTATTGCTATTCATGCTACCAACGACGATCGTTTTGGGCACGTTATCGTCAAAGAGAATGAGGCTGTTAATGGGAGAGTCCGACAGTGTTCCAGTAAACATTTTTTGAATAAATTTAATTCAGTGCAATTCTTGATGTGATCAGGAAGTTCATTAAAACATTTATAAAATACATTTTGCTTGTCTAGCTCAGTCTTAAGAAGAGGTAATCTAAAATTATTTCTATCCCTGGCTACATATGAATGGGTCTCATTCCATGGCAATTTACCATGTTTGATGTTGAATACAAATTTTATACCATGATAAAAATATCTTTAATTGGTGTATCGTATCGTCGGTTAAGTATAAATCTCATGGCTTTATTTTGCATAACTTGTAGCTTATCTACTTGCGCATCACTAGCGATAAAAAATATAGTTGGACAATATATGAAATTTGGCTCTATTATTGATTTGTAGACTCTCAACTTATATTTCTTGCTTATATACTTGCATGATCTCTTCCAAAAGCCGATTTTTTTGCCAAGTTTAGAAACAACATAACTAATATGATCACTAAATTTTAACTTATTATCAATCTGCTGCAGCCGGATTCCCGTCATCGCTAAAGCTTAATCTCGATCGCCAAAAATCTCTTAATGCATTTTGGCAACTTTTGGCGACTTTTGCGATTCCAGTGAATGACAATCTCCTAAAATCTCCATTTTTGGTTCATTTTGATTCATTTTTTGGCACATTTAAGCGATGAACACGAATGAACCAGCAGCCGGATTCCAGTCATCGCTATCGCCTAATTGCTAAAATTCGCCAAAATGCCAAAGCAAATGAACTCTCAAAAAATTAGGAGATTTCGCTAATTTGCGATTCTGAAACGCAAGTCGCCTAGCTAAAATGTAGTACGGTTATCTTTTCGCTTGATGGCGCTGGGATTGCACCGTCATCTGTCAATTTAGTTGTGATTCCTTACATGCCATAAATCACCAAAAATAGCCCGAAATAGACAAATGCTACTAGATGTAAACCCCATACTTTGGGCGCCGAGAACACTGAAAAATTTAATTAAAGACAATTTCAGAAATGTTTCTTAGCATCTCCAAGCCACGAGTGTCCTGAGAGGTGAAAACGCTTCTTTTATACCCCTTTCCACATTTTTGGGACGTGGTTTAGCAGTTGTTTCCTAAAGGAAACAATTACCAATTTCTATTTTTCTTATAAATGGCATATATTTTATGTCAATGAGTGTTTTTTTGACATAAAAAAACTTAATTCTAACATTTTGGTTCATTCGTGTTCATCGCTTAAATGTGCCAAAAAAAATGAATCAAAATTAACCAAAAATGGAGATGTTAGGAGATTGTCATTCACCGGAATCGCAAAAGTCGCTAAAAGTTGCCAAAATGTATTAAGAGATTTTTGGCGATCGAGATTAAGCTTTAGCGATGACGGGAATCCGGCTGCAGATAACGTCATCAGCTGTTTTTGGCGACTAATTTAGCTAAGTTTGCGATTCTGAAATTTCAGCCATCTCGTAAAATCTATATTTTTCTCCTAAAGCATGCTTATTTTGGCAACCAAAAAAATCTGTTGCTAAAATACAAAATATATGATAAAATTTTAGAATTAAGTTTTTTATGTCAAAAAAACACACATTGACATAAAATATATGCCATTTAAAAGAAAAATAGAAATTGGTAGTTGTTTCCTTTAGGAAAAAACTGCTAAACCACGTCCAAAAATGTGGAAAGAGGTATCAAAGAAGCGTTTTCACCTCGGTATTAATAGTCCGATCCCAAATGAGAGGCGTGATCCAAGGAATTTATTTATAGGCAGAACATTGGCTTGAGAAGGTGGCCTTCGTTCGCGCTTCAAAAAAATAACCCTTCACGGATCCAATACGGACTCGCAGAATACACTTTTCCACTTCTCGGAGGACTTTTTATCTGTGTCTGCCAAGGCCGTATATCTGTGTCTACAATTCAACCACTCAAAAATCTCTTCTACTCTACTAGCATTGAGAATATGTTTAAAAAATAACTGGGATAAAAACTCACCTAGGATGCATCTTATATATATAACTTTTAGGACACTCGTGGCTTGGAGATGCTAAGAGACATTTCTGAAATTGTCTGTAATTAAAATTTTCAGTGTTCTCTGCGCCCAAAGTATGGGGTTTACTTCTAGTAGCCTTTGTCTATTTCGGGCTATTTTTGGTGATTTATGGCATGTAAGGAATCACAACTAAATTGACAGATGGCGGTGCTATCCCAGCGCCATCAAGCGAAAAGATAACCGTACTACATTTTAGCTAGGCGACTTGAGTTTCAGAATCGCAATTTAGCGAAATCTCCTAATTTTTTGAGAGTTAATTTGCCTTGGCATTTTGGCGAATTTTAGCAATTAGGCGATAGCGATGACTGCAATCCGGCTGCAGGAGCTGATGGTTATGACTTATACTCGTGCTGATGCTGGAAGAGGAGTGGCTGACTAAGGGGGTGGGAGAAAGCGGACGTTCAGCATTGCTCAAATCCACTTTGGAAGTGCTACACAGGGAGTAGCTGTGAGCTGCTGTGTGAGATGTTGACGCCAGGGGGCGTAAGCGGCCGCTGGGATAATCTACTTGCTGATGTGCAAATAATAAAAAGAGAGAGTTGAGTGCGGACGTGTTTCTTTATCGCTCCTTTAAAGTTTTTATTTTACATTATTCTAATTGAGCCTAATCTTTGTTGTTTTTACCTCATATATGATTAATTTAACTACTTGGAACCTGAAAACAGTGACTTAGTGCAGTTTAATTATAAATATTAAAGTGTGGGACTATTATTTTATATTTAGTATATATTTCGGACTGTATATCAGTCAGTGTGTTGCTGTTTGCAAACCATTGTCCGCTCACACTTTTTTGTTTATTGTTTTGTGCACTCATTCTGCCTTGCTCATTGTATTCTGACTGCACATTTTTTAGCTGAAATTTTGCAGAGCTTCAGATTAACTCTTTTTTTTTGCTGTGTTAAATTACTACTGTCATCACAACATCTTTTGCTAAAAATTTTGCTGTGTATTTAATATAGTAAAGTGGGCGACTTTTATTTTTTGTGTAAAATTCGAATCTGTCTATCAGTTTGTGTGTTGCTGTTTGCAAATCATTGTGCTCTCACACTTCTGTGTTTACTGTTTTGTGCGCTCATTCTGCCTTATTTCCTGCATTCCAACTGCACATTCTCTGTTGAAATTGTGCAGAGTTCCAGCATAACTCTTTTCTGCTGTGTTTAGAAAAAAATGTTGCAGTGTATAGCTTAAAATAAAATACTCCCGGTAACTTACAGTCCAGTGTTCCTGAACAAAACTTAGGCTTCTTAAATCTTTCTTTCTTCACTTATCACTATGCTAGATTGCTGCATAAAGAAGTGCTCGCGCGGCGATACTTATGTATGCTGCTGGCTTTGCCAGAATATGGCTCACGTTTTTTGCGCCGGCATGGGTAACATTGGAGGTCGGGTTGTTGATTTGATATCAAACAAAATCGGTCTGAACTGGACGTGTACGGAATGCCGTACTATTGAAAATGATATGCGGGCTGTCATGAGACAGACTCAGAAAGAGTTCAATAATATTTTTATTGGTTTTCGTGACCTTCACGAGAGATTTAAGTTGTTTGAAAACCACTTCAAGAAACTGAAGGTCATATCTGAATCTCCCAAAAGGAAAAAGTGTTTGTTAGAGAAAGAAACTTACTCTGACTTACTCCCATGTCGTGAACAGAGATCCCCTATTACGCCGAGTACATCTGATGCGTTAAAGAGTTATCTTTAGAAAGGCCTAAAGAACCTCGTCGTGCTCCCGTAGTTAATTCTTCTGGTCACGTCGTGGCTGTTTTAGCCGTGGATATCTCAGAAGACGTCGTAGTACCTACACTGCGTGTGGTTGAACCTATTGTTCTCCAAGCACCAGCGATTACTTTCGCCGATGCCCTGCTTAGCTCCCCTAGTAGCTCCAATTCCGGTCGAACCACCGTTCAACTGCCTTCGAAACCGACAGCCTCTAGAAATACAACACCTTGTATCTTTACAATCCCTCCTTCAGCAGTCTCCGGGACTGAGTGTGTTGCTCCAAGGGCTTTGACCGCTGTGCCGCCTCGTAAAGAGATTTTTGTATCAAGGCTTCACTCGAGAAGGATATCTTCAATCATATCTGCTCTAAGCATCGTGTTGCTCCCTCTAGTATTTAATTTTAAATATGAGAGAGACATTTTCTCATTCAAAATAACGGTTCCTGATTCCCTAATCGACCCGTCGTTTTGGCCGGAGCATACTGTGGTACATCTGTTCAACAGAAAATCGAATGCTAATCGGGTTTCAAAAAACTTAGCAACGAACGCTTCAATAGCTTGGTTTCGAGCTGCCTGATCGACACTACCAAAATGTACAGGTAAACGATGTACTGAATAGTAAAAACAAGATGCTGGACTTAGTATTTGTGGATAGTTCGCAGGGCAATGTGCTCACTCGACTATTTCCATTGTCCCTTCGGGAATTTCCATTACACCCTTCACTTGAGTTAGCTGTAGATACTAACCGACAAATCATGCCCAGTGGACCTAAAGTGCACTCTCATTCTCGTGTTAGATGCTTTTACAAAGCGGATTTCGTTATGCTAAACGAATTGATTGCTCACTACGACTGGTCTGAACTTTATGCCTGTACATATATAGAATCAGCTACTTCCTTATTTTACACTTCTCTCTATAGTTTCTTTGAAAGCTTTGTTCCATCTCCTTACGTCCGTGGTTCTCAAGTCAACTTGTCAGACTTAATAATATTAAATCTAGACTTTACAAGCGATTCAAGAGATCTGGCACATCTGCTGACTGCTCGAAGTATTTAGTTGCCCGCTCTAACTTTCAGCGTATGAATCAGTTATGTTATAAGGATTACTTAACTTGTTGCAAAACTCAATTTTTCAACAATCCGAAAAAATTGTATAGCTTTGTTAACTCTAAACGCAAAGTCTCTGGATTTCCATCGTCGCTTGCGTTTGGGTGTAAGAGTGCTACTACCGATGACAATAAATCGACCTACTCCTTTAGCAGTTCCCAAGTTAAGGAGTATCCACATAATTTGGCTAGTTCCAACAACATCAGGAACCCTGTTATTGATATTAACCTTGTTGTTCAGAGCCTCCAATCACTGCAGCCCTTATTCTCCCCGGGTCGTGATGGGGTCCCTAGTTGTGTGCTTAGGCACTGTGCTCAGCACTTAGCCGATCTTAATGCTATTTAATCTGTCTCCTGATTCTGCATCATTCCCATCTCTCTGGAAAGAATCTTTTATTATTCCCTTGCATAAAAAAGGTAGCAAATATTGAGAACTTCAGAGGCATTGCTAAGCTTTCAGCTATTCCTAAAACTTTTCAACAGATCATTACTAAACAGTTTCAGTATCAGTGTACGTCTTTATTATCCCCTTGTCAACATGGTTTTATTCCCCGTAGGTCAACCACTACCAACTTGATTGAGTTCACATCCTTAGTAATCGACGCGTTTTTGAGAAGAAATCAAACGGATATGTTCTACACTGACTTTAGCAAAGCTTTCGATTCTGTGAATCATGAGCTTTTAATTCATAAACTGGATTTACTCGGTGTTCCGGTTCATATTTTGGCATGGCTCACAAGTTACCTTACAAACAGGACTCAAAGAGTGATGTTCAATCACACAATTTCCGAATCCATTGACGTAACTTCAGGTCTGCCTCAGAGGAGCCATTTGGGCCCATTGCTGTTTACCCTGTTCATAAACGATTTACCGCAGGTTATCTCGCTTAATGTACGCTGATGATGTTAAGCTTTGCTACACGTATTGTCCCTCTGACAAGTCGGCAGGTGCTCTTCTCCAGTTCTGACGTCCTATTTATTAAATGATACCGACTCAGAACGCTTATCCGTTGTTGACGATCTAGGCGTCCTTTTTGATGCTAAACTGTGTTTTAATATCCATATTTCTTCGATTACTAACAAAGCCAAGAGTATGTTAAGATTTGTGAAGAGGTGGGCTAAAGAGTTCGATGGTCCGTTTCTCACTAAGACGCTCTACACATCGTTAGTCCGTCCTATACTTGAGTACTGCTCGCGTGTTTGGTGTCCCGTATATCAAAACCATATAAAACGAATTGAGTCTATACAAAAGCAATTCCTAATTTTTGGCTTCCGCGGACTCAGTTGGAACTCAAATATTAATCTACCTCCTTACAGAAACCGACTTCTTCTAATTAATTTACCCATTCTGGAACATCGAAGAAATTTACTAGGGGTAATATTCCTCCATAAGCTGATTATTGGTGAAATTTACTCCTCTGAACAAGTAGGCAAACTAAATTTTGCTGTACCTGCTAGAAGGTCCAGACACTACGTCCCGTTTCATTTACCTCTATGTCATTCAAACTTCGTCAAAAATAGTCCCCTGCTTATCTGGTGTTCGTACTACAATGACTTGTCTGGCTGTATAAGTTTTGAACGTACAATTGCCACTTTACGTAAAGACATACTTGCATATCTAACCAGCGATTCGATTCGGTTAAATTTTTCGAGATTTTCATTAGCGATTCGGTCGCTTATCTATAACGATGCGGGCAAAGGAATTCTCATCTCGCTATAAAACATACTCTATGTTCTCAAATGCCATTTTTTAATGATAATAATGTGGATATAGTATTATTATTCCAATTTTTAATAAAAAATTCTAATTATGTGCATTTTATTTAACGACATAGAAAACAACTGCAATTTGGGTGTCGTTTAGTTTGCGAAACAGCTGATTGCGAATAAGCGAAAATCGAGAAAAAATAGTTAGTGAATACCAATATCGTGATCGATATCGGTTAGGACGAAATGTCGATTGCGAATGTCGTAATCGAAGTTAGTGAATTCCACTACAGATCTTAAAAGTAGATTGGAAACTCGACCTTTTCACTCCTCTTTATGAATTTAATCGACCGAAATTGGGGGTAGATTGGAGACACGGCCTCTCCAACCATCCAGTTAATAATCAAGATTCCTCAGCATATCCTTGCGTGAATACATCGACCGAATGTCAGGGAGGATTGGAGACTGGGCCTCTTCAACCATTCAATGTACAAACAGGAGCCCCAAGCACAGCTTAATTCAATAATTCAACCGTTCTGGAAGATGGATTGGAGACTCGGCCTCTCCAACCATCCAGTGAAAGATCAGGATTCCTGAGAATATATTTGCATGAACACATGGACCGAATCGCAGGGTGGATTGGAGACTCGGCCTCTCCAACCATCCAGTTGTGGAATATGTTAAACTTAAGTTTATTTTGCCATGTTAAGTTTTGTTTTGTAATACTTTATAATTTATAATAGAATGTTTTATATTCGTAATTAGTGGACCGCTTTGTGTTAGTGTCGACTTAAAATAAAATACAATAAAATTAAATTAAATTAAATGTGCATTGGTAATGCTAGTCGTGGAGACTGAGGTGACTGAGTCAAACATATGTGGCGGACCGATACTTTTACTGATGGTTTAGGCAGGGGGGTAGCGAAATCACAGCCCTTGGTCGGGGAAACCCCGAGTCATTCCGGTACGTACCGGCTGTCGTGGTGTTGTTGTATGGTGGCCTACATGAGGACGTAACAGCATCATAGGAAGGATGGGTAGAATATAGCGCTCTACGGCGGTGTTTATTACGGGGTCACTTCCATCCATGCTTACCAAAGCTTTGGAGGTCATGGCCAACCTACTTCCGGTTGACTTGTATGGTAATCTCCAAGCAAGCGCTAAGCGCTGTTCAACGATGGAATGACACCAGATTTGGACACGCAAAGATCTTGGAGACCATACCCCAAAATCTGGAAACAGTGGACTACACCACACCTATAGGCCACGGCCCAAATATCAAGTTCTCCGCCAAAATCCCTAAAAGGGAGGAATGGGAGGACAGTCACATTCAATGGGCTATGGCGTCTACTAGGAGGATCTTTCACTATGCTTAAGCATTAGACTACCCAGACACTGCAGCGTATTCCAGTTGGAATATATGCTCCACAGCGGTGGTATGGAATCCAGGCCATAGCGGCATTCCTGGAAACTGTGCTGCTGACGAGCTGGCAAGGAAGGCCACTGAGCATACAGAGAAGAACCATATTGGGAGCGTCTCCCCTCTTCTTGCCACGACTAAGCTCTGGCTCCTACATGAATTCAACAAAAAGGCTAACTCTAGATGGGCTACGGAAACGACATGTGAGGTGTCGCAGCTACAGGGACGAGGAGGAAATCGAAAATGTCGAGAGATTCTGCCCCGCACTAGCCAGAACCCGGCAGGAGTGCCTAACCAGGTGTCTACTTTTTTTGGCTCTGCCAAAATAGGAGGCATCCTGCTCTTCATTAAGCGTACAGGGTGGTTCTTTCCTCTTAAAGGTAGAAGGGGTTTAAACCCGCTCAGTGGTATCACAATAGGCCAGTCGGCCTAAGTGCGCCTCTCGGAACTGGTGAGAGGCGGCCACCTTAACCTAACATAACCTATTCTTGTAGTGAAAAATCAGTCAAATTTTTCAAAACATAAAAACGAGAGCTTCTCTTTCAGATATAAAGAGTTGATTGCGATGCAATTAAGTGATTTTTGGAAGGTAAGAATACCACTTTGATTCGGTGAACACTGATTAAAAACTCAAATTAGCCATACTTAATTATAAAAAAGAGGTTGAAAATTTATTTTAGATTCGTTGTCATATAGCTGAATGTAAGCAGAAATTTAATGCTTCCAAATTTAAAATCACTTTTAAAAACTTTTACAAAATGCTTTTTGGGTATTTACCGAATATTATAATTTATAAACCGAAATTTATTTTGTATTTTTCGCTCTGATAAAAACCAAACAAAACCATTCATTAAAATTTTGTTTGATATTTATTGAAAAGAAAAAAGGCAAACTTTTAGAGAGGGATCCAATTGATAGGAAAAAACGGTTTTTTCAGGATGGTAGAGGGACCTCTCCTGATCACAAATATATATACCCTAGGGTGCGCAAATGTATAGTTTTGGAGTTATTTCATGTTAAAAGTTGAAAATTTGCCCAACTTCCACAGCTAATATCACATTAATTTTCGGACTTTTTCTTAAATATGTATACGCGTATGTGTGTATTAGATAAAATATCACCCACGTTAGTCATTTTTTCCAATAATTTTGCAATATTTTGTGCAAAAACTCACAATTAAGTAAATTAAATCGCGCTTCCCTTCTCTTGCAAATTTTTTTCTATGTATGTGAATATACTGTTTGTGTCATAACAAAACAGTGAGGCCAGAGCTGAAAAATATAAAGTACCCACAATAAGAGGTTCCAGGGTCCGATCCATGTTTTTTATGTGCAGAACACCTTTCCGCATTGACGGCATGGGCTACGCCATGCCCACTCCGGGTGTGTGCCATAGCCGTGGCTACCGCCACGGTGATGTCCTTCCGCGTAGTTTTTAATTCCCTATTACTATTCTATGCATATGTAAATGAATGTGGTCAATATAGTAAGGAATCTTTTTTTTTTTAGATGCGGCAGCACAAGTGTGTAATGACAAACAACTACATCACATACATATATGGGCAAATCCCAAAAACTTTTACTTTTTTGGATACTTGGCTGCTACACACGAGCAAATAGCTTAAGGCCAGAAGAATGTACAGGGACATTCAGTTCGACCTATTGACTATCCGGTCTGATGATATTAAAAATCAGAAAAGCTGATAGCAAGTTTTTGGAGAACTTTGAAACCTGAAAAACGTCGATTTTTACACTTTTTCAAGCGATACTCTTGATTTTTTTTTTTTGAATTTCTTCGATAAAATTTTGAGGCACAGCTGAAACGCTTTGAAATTTAAACTGAAGGTTGTTTTTGAGATGGAGATTCTAAAAGTATGTGCACAATTAATGTGCCCCTCCAATACTCAAAATTATCATCAATCAAAGTAGCGATACTTTTTTTTTTGTCATTTTCAATATTGGCAGTTTTTTGCTTATAGCTTTTTGAGGCAACTGAGTATTGAAATTTGGATTATGCACGATGATAGCCTATCAGGGACTAAAAATACCTATGGCTTCAAATTCGATGTGCCCCTTTCAGTTGTGAAGGTAGAGGCAGAAAAGTGGAAGCGCTTGGTTGCGTAAATTTTTTTCAGGAGCATGTTTTTTTGTGGACACAGCTACAATTTTACTTTTATCACTTTATACCCTTTTGTTAATTTTTTCTCTACACCACAGTAGTATACCATCAATTGCCTCATCTGGGAATATTCACGCAAGGAAAGTTATTGATGTTTGTACAACGCACAAATTTACGAAATTTTCGACAAAAATTGGCAATCGTCAAAAAGTGTAGACAATTTTTTTTTTTTTTTAAACCTGGTTTTATTTAAAAGTAAATGAAAAGGAACATAAATATGGTACAAAAATTTACAAAAAAAAATAGTAGTGTTTTTCACCAGCCTTTTCTCCATTTTTCTTTAGAACCAAGGAGTTGGGGTTTTGAAAAAGTAGCTACCAAAAGAAAAATTTGCAAAAGCATTGATACAAAAAGTTATGCTAGTAAAAAGAAAAAAAAAATTGTTATGTATGTATATTGTAGTACTTGGTAGCAAAAGTATTGATATCATTAAGAAGCCTTTGCAGGATTAGTAGTTTCTTTTATTTATTTTTTTGTTTTTGTTTTTCGATATTGTAAATTTTATACAATTTCGACGATAAGCATACTATTTTTATCAAAAGATATCAATTTTTTTTGTTCATGCAAAATTGTAGTTTGATACAATATTGACTATAAAGATTCCAAAAGATATTTTGCTGGTCATTGAATGAATATAATAAAAACCCACATATGTACATATGTACATACATTAATTGTTATATGAATATAATGTAGATTTTTGAATAAATAACTTGGTTGTTTAAAATATAAAAAACTTCCTTTATTTTTTAATAGTAATTTTTCCATCATATACTCCACCTATATTATGTTTCTCGCATCTTCCTCTCGTTTGATACTCATATATTTCAATATTGTTTTATGGGTCCCTGGGTCCATAAATCAGCCGACACCTCTTAAGATGTGGAAATATGGACATGACAACTACAGTACCTTAAATCTCTTTAAAATACCTTTTGTTTGATACCCATATTGTAGGTAAACAAATTATTTGACGGTTACCCGGTTTCATATTTTTGGCGATATCTCTGAAACCGGGTTTCGGATATTAAAAAAATTTTACCTAAGTATACCCCACATAGACATGCACATTCTGATAAAATTTCAACACAATCGGTTAAGGAGTGTTGAAATAAGTAAAAAAAAGTAAGGTTTTTCGGGTTTTTATTTTTATTAATATCTCCAAAACCGGATCTCGGGTATCAAAATTTGTTTACCTAAACATACTTCTCTTACATATCTATATGATTTTAAAATTTCAAGGGAATCGGTAAAAGGGTGTTAAAATAAATGTGCTTCAAAATTTGCAGTAAAAAATATTTGACGGTTATTCGGGTTTATATTTTTACCGATATATACAAAACCGGGTCTCGTGTATCAAAAAAATTTTACATAACTAACGGTTACATATATCTCCATATTTTGCTAAAATTTCAATATGATCGGTGCAGAAGTGTTGAACTAAATGTATATTTAACATTGCGACCTCAATTTATATATATTTTGCTCAATTTTTTTAATATATTTTTTTGAGGCATTATGTAAGACGAGTAACGGCGGTGCACTATAGCTCCAATTTACCCCCCAAAGTTCCTAACAAAAACATATTTGCGTGCTACCATGTTTCAAAAAAAAAATTTTTTCTCCAAAAAAACTAAAGTTTGGCGGATTTCCCCATATACAATAATAAAAAATGGAAGCGCGAGTGTTAATTTATTTAATTGTGAGTTTTTGCACAAAATATTGCAAAATTATTGCAAGTAATGATTAATGTGGGTGGTATTTTAGATAATACAAACATACGCGTATACATATTTAAGAAAAAGTGCGAAAATTAAGGTGATATTTGCTGTGGAAGTTGGGCAAATTTTCAACCTTTAACATGAAATAACTCCAAAACTATACATTTGCGCACCCTAGGATCTATATATTTGTGATCAGGAGAGGCCCCTCTTTCATTTGATACCACTTTTATTGCAAAATTCTTTGGATCGATTTCTAAATGATAGCCTCGATTTTTATGGAAAAATTGACATTAGAGAAAAATTACAAAGATTTGGACACAGCGTTTCAAGGTGTCCAAACTTATCATCGCATCCCTTTTTGGACAATCGGATACGAACCGGTATGTGCACCAAAAGCGGTGTTAGAATGCTGTAACAACTAAGCTATGATGCACTGTGACGTCACTATGCATTATTCTCTATTCATCAAAACAAAAAGGCTTATACTTTTTTTATAGGTCTAAGAACAATTTCTATTTGGTTATTTCGTTATGCACCCCTGGTTTTAGCTCGTATGTAATTAAAAACTCCTAAATGTTTCAATATCAATTCTTTTATTTTCAAATGTAACTTTAAGACTTTATTTAGATTAATGGAGCTGATTCGGCTCGATAACTTTTAGCTAAAGAAAATAAGCACGTTTCGAGTTTGCAAAATTAACCGGAAGTCATTCCTTCTTTATTTTCTCCCTTCAGGGTTGTATATTCTTTCTTATTTTATATCCCATTCAGGGTTGTGTTTCCTTATAACAAGGTGATCTCACTTAATATTAAAAGGTGATCTTACAACTCGGCCGACCTGACAATATGATCGTCCCGATCACGATTAACTTACATTATTAATAACTTCTGGAACACTTCCTTCAGATTCCGAAACATTCTGGTCAGGTACTTGCTGCCACCTTCTGATTCGATAGGCCTCGATTACTCCATCATACGGCAGTTGCGTGAGCTGGCAGTTGTCAATGTCACGAACGACGTATCAATCATTACCGAGGATCCTATGTATTACATACGGACTAAACGCCTGCAACGAATCATCCGTTCGCCCTTTCAAGCCACTCGCAAATATTTGTGTGTCTTGCTATGCACAACAATAACACGCGATATGAGCCGAACTGCTTGTAAGCAAGCAAGACGTCGCATCAGACGGCACTGCAAGCATTTAGAAATGAGTGTTTGTTTTGTGGCTCGTTTTATGCTTAACTCGAAAGGCAGTTGAGTCGGTTGACAATTGATTCGAAAGGCAATAGTTTCATATTCAACTCCAACCGTTTGCTTACAGTTTGTCTCTAATCTATTTCAAAACGTTACACTGCAGGTTTCTCCAATGGTACTTCTTTAAAAATAATTTCGCTAATTCCTTATGAAAATGTATGTAGGAATACAATACAAATATTGTAAACAAAAGTTTAGAATTAAGTGCAAAATTCAGGAAAATTCAGCGAATTATTAGGAAATATTTGAGATTGTTACTAAGAATTTTTAGAGCGTTTCCGAGTATGCAAATTTGTAGTTTATTGACTTTTAGTATGATAAGATAGCAATCTTAAGCTTCTGATTTAATTACCCGATTTTTGGCAATTTTTTTTAGCCGAACTGCTAAGGTCGATTTTTTTTTATTGGCTAGAAAACAAATTGCCAAAAAACAGGTAATTAAATTAGAGGCTTAAGATTGATATCTTATTACACTAAAATTCAATAAACTACAAACCTGCATGATCTGAAAAACTCAAAAAATCCCACTACGATCGTAAAAACCGGTCATTAAAGAGTCCCACTAATGGTATTTTTCTCATGATTTGCCTTTCTTCTTTCATATTTTTTTTTAATGAGTAACGGAAAAATTGGTATGCATAAATTTTGCATCTTAACACATAGTATGCGGACAATTTAATCTTTCAAGCGTATTTAGCATACCTAATCATTGTTTAAAATATATGAAAGGTTTTTAAGGGAAGACAAAAGCGAAAATAGCTACCTGCTACTGCCTGGTGAATTCGCAATCCCTCTTGCAAGTATGTCCTTTGTGTTTATTTAGTTAACGAGCTTAGACACCCAAATTTAAAACAAATAGTCACCGTTTATGCAATTCTTCAGTTGTTCAAGCGCAATAAAAAATCTACCTACTGCTGTTTATCCTTAACCAGCCCATTCAATACAAAGAGTTCGCAAATTTCTATGACCATACCCATCTACATACATATGTAAGTACATTTATATGAGTATTTAGCAAAAAATAGGAAGCAGGTAGTATTATTTTGTGTATGTTGCTTTAAGCAAATTAAACTATTTACACATGTGAAATCAGCACAAACCCGTCCCATAATAAACACTATACATAATGAATTTCGGCCCTGGCATCTTTTTCTTAAAGCCCTAGCACAAAACCTACCAAGCAAATGTAACTGCAATAAAAATATAAATGTACAAATAGATATTTATTTATAGTTACTTTTTAGAAAATGTAACCGATTTCTGGCTGAATATGTTGTCTGTATGATTACACGCTATTTTATCTGCACAAAAATGCTTTTTTCTAAATTTTTGCAGGCATAATTAAAACCAAAGAACAAAATTAGTTTAATCAGGTACATTTGTACTTATTTTTATTCCTTATAATGTAAGTACATATGAAGATAAACATATCAGGTAATAGAGCATTGATAATGCTTATAAAATACACAATAATAAAATTTACTTACACCTCCTTCCATCTTAGCGTCCTCTTCTATTATAACTTGTTATGCTTAAAAAAGACTGACCGACAGCTACGATTTAATTGCATGCACCGAATGACGCGAGTTATTTGCAGCATTAAATGGTGTTGTTACTGTTATATCGCTCGTCACTCGAAAGACAATAATAATCGAAATAGATCAAACGACTCAACACGAGACCTGCTTCATTGCCGCTCAACTCTTGTTCTCGTTTGCTGTCGTGTGAGTGCTGATCGTTTGCCCAAACGAATCAAAACAAACATAAGCAATAACACAGAATCACAGTGTGTGCATAGAAAAGCGAATCAGCTTGTGCAGTACTTTAATACGGACCTTTGTATACAGGTATCAACTTTTTGTTCGTACCAGGACTAGTATCAACGTTTCTTATAACTACGTATTCACCTACGTGATATGTTTTGGGCAAAGTATTCTTTTGTGTTGACCTATGCATGTCATATTGCTGCTTAGCCACTATCAAATTGGAAGCGTCGGTGCGTATGCGTTCTAGCGTCGGGACTAATCTTGTCCTGAAAATATTCGGTAAACTCGTCTATTATTACTCCGCGTTGTTCAACGCCAAACAGTAACCGACTTGGGGTATCCCGGCACGTACTATGGGTAGAATTATTCATAGCGTATTCAATTTCCGTCAGCTTTTTTGTCCAATCGTCGTGGTTCAAGTCATTAGTTAGTTTTCCTAGCATCGACTTCATAACCCGGCTTACTCTTTCTACTTGTCCGTTAGCTTGGGGTGAGGCGACTGCCACTTTTACATGTTTTATGTTCTTTTTAGATAAGAACTCAGAAAATTGTAGTGAGGTAAAGCATGTACCCCTGTCGCTTATCACACGCCTAGGTCTACTGTAGTAATTAAAATACTTATCAAGAGCTGCTGTAACTTCACGTGTACTCGTAGAGTTCGTAGGATATAGTTTTACAAATTTAGTAAATGCGTCGATAACCTCAAGTATATGTTTTCGCTTCGATTTAAATGCTGGTAATGGTCCGAAATGATCAATATGGATCGTGTCAAAGAGTAAGGGAATCTTAGTGATTGGGTACAGACTTCTCTCCCTCGCGGGGGGAGGGCTAGCATACATTATGCATTTTAAACAGTTCCTAATAAACTTTTCTACCTTCGTTCGCATCTCCGGAAACCAGTGCTAACACTTAGGGCCACTTTCATAAAAGCCGGTTAAGCCTAATCGGCGATTAATTTGACAGCTAACCATACAAAATACGTCAATTAAACTCTGGTTAGCGGTTACCGGCTTTTATGAAAGCGGCCCTTAATTTGCTCAATGTTTTGTCAACAGATAAATGGGCCAGTTTTTCGTGTATTAATTGTATTCCATTAGATTCCATTTCCTGAGGCACATACAATGCGTTCTTACCATCAGATTTCTTTTTATATATTAACCCATCAATTAAATCAAAACCACTCAATTCTTCATTTTTAAGTCTTTCCCGCAAGGTTCTAATATTCTGATCGCGCTCTTGAGCGACTTGAATACGAAATTCTATATCGTTTGTATCTATTGCAGCAACTATCTCTCGTCTACTTAATGCATCGACATGACCCATTGACGCACCTCTCCGATGCTGTATTTTGTAGTTGTAATTTTCTAATTCTAAAGCCCATCTGGCTATTCGAGCATTTAACTGTCTTCTATCAGGGGTCATGGTTAGAGAGTTACAGTCTATAACTATGGTGAACGGTATCCCTTCTAGGTAAGTGCGGAACCTTCTTAGTGCATATATTATAGATAAAGTCTCTAATTCAAAACTGTGATATTTACTCTCAGAACTTGAAGCAGTTTTGGAAAAGTAAGAGACGGGATGCATTTTGCCATCTCCCTGGCGCTGAAGCAATACCGCCCCAAACCCTATACTGCTGGCATCACAGTGAAGCTCAGCTTCCTTTTCCGGAATGTAAATGGCTAGGACTGGACTTCTAGTTAATCTAGATTTTAATTCAAAGAAAGCGTCTTTACACTTTTTGACTACAGATTCTGACTCGATGATTGTTTTGGGTGATTTTAACCTACATACCTCATTTATCGTGGAAAATAGTTGATGGAAATATTATTCCAAATCCATCCAGACCGGGCTACAATGACTTTTTAGATGGAATTTCCGATCTCTGTCTTAATCAAATAAACGTTACAGCAAACAAGTTTGGCAAAGTCTTAGATTTAGTTTTTGTCGATGATAAAAATAAATTTTCTGTAAGTCGTTGCGATCCGCTGGTTTTACCAGAAGACGTCTACCACCCTTATATGGAAATATTTCATGAGACCTTAAGTAATGCCCAATGTACACAAGGCTGCTCAAGTAGTAACTTTGATTTTAACTTCTCAAAAGCCAACTATAAGAAATTAAATAAAGAACTGTCTAAAGTAACTTGGCCTGAGCTGTGTGGCGATATCGATTCAAACGTTTTACATTTTAATCAAACTATTTACAACTTATTTGAGAAGATTGTTCCTAAACGTAAAATAACTTATGATCATCCAACGCAAGCTTGGTTTACTAAAGAGCTTATGATGCTGAAAAACAGAAAAACGCGTTCTTTCAAATTATTTAAGAAATCGGGATTAAACAAACACTACTTGTTGTATTCTGGTCTACGTAAGAGGTACATCGACTTAAATAAAAAGTGCTATAAAGCCTATATCTCTAAAACAAAAAGAGAAATTATTCGCAATCCGAAGTCATTTTATGATTTCGTAAATTCTAAACGAAAAGTAGTGGGATTTCCCTCAGCCATGAAATATAAAGACATTTTATCTAGCGATAATCAAGATATCGCGAATTTCTTTGCGCAATTTTTCACTTCTAACTATTCTGCCGTCACCAATTCTGACTTTCTAAATTATCCCTATGAGCTACATGGGAACAATTTAATTAATTGTCCAACTATATGCGCCAATGATGTTCTTGTTTGTCTGAAAACCTTGAAAGAATCTTTTGAATGTGGTCCTGATAGGATTCCTACATGCTTCTTGAAGAAGTGCGCTAACAATATTTACAAACCCCTTACCAATTTGTTCAATCTGTCACTAAAGTGTGGTGTTTTTCCAACAGCATGGAAAGAGTCGTTTCTTCTACCGCTTCATAAAAGCGGAAGCAAGGCTTCTATTGAGAACTATCATGGCATAGCAAAGCTGTCTGCCTTCCCAAAAGTGTTTGAAGCTATTGTTACCAATCAGCTTACGAATCCTATCTCTACCTTAATTTCTGACTGTCAACACGGGTTCTGTAAGGGAAAGTCCACCGTTACAAACTTACTTGAATTTACAAATCATGTCTCAAATGGCTTTAGAAAAAATCTGCACACCGACGTTATTTATACTGATTTCAGCAAAGCTTTCGATAAAGTGTGTAACTCGTAACTTATTCATAAACTTGATCAGCTGGGTTTCCAGACGGGTCTCAATCGCTGGATCTCTTCTTACCTTAGTGACAGAACACAAAAAGTAGTGTTTAAAAACTGTGAATCCGATGTTATTAATGTCTCCTCTGGAGTTCCTCAAGGAAGCCATCTGGGCCCGATTCTGTTCTTGTTGTTTATAAATGACATTTCTACAGTAATCGAATTTTCGAAAATGTTAATGTATGCCGACGATGTAAAGCTTTTCATGTCATTCGCATCATCCGAAGATAGCAATAAGCTTCAATCAGATCTAAATACACTAGTTACTTGGTGAGATTTAAATTATATGCCGCTTAATCTAAAAAAATGTAAATACATGCGTTTTTCGAGAGGAATTTCACAGCCAGCTTCCTATACAATTAACAATTATAGTCTTGAGCAAATGCATGATTTTGTTGACCTTGGGGTTACTATGGATTACAAACTCAGTTTCAACTGCCACATTAACGTAACAGTCAATAAAGCTAGAGGCGTTCTAGCATTTGTTAAACGATGGTCTAAAGAATTTAGCGACCCTTATGTAACTAAAACTCTCTTTACTACATTAGTCAAACCGATACTTGAATACGGTTCTATAATTTGGAACCCGCGTTACCAGGTCACGTGGATCGCTTAGAATCAGTTCAAAAACAATTTTTACTATTTGCCTTAAGAGATCTTCACTGGGATCCCTTGTATAATTTGCCATCGTATACGAGTCGCTTAAAACTAATTAATCTTCACAGCCTTTCTAGTCGGAGGGAAATGCTTGGAATTGTCTTCATGATTAAATTACTAAATGGTTCAATCGTAAGCCCGTTTCTTTTGAGCGAAGTGAACTTCAATGTACCTTCTCGTCCATCAAGACATTTTAAACCACTTATCTTGAAACAGTGCCGAACTAATTTTGAATTAAATGAGCCTTTTCGTTGTTTGTGTCAAGATTATAACTCTCATTCTGGTACGTTTGATATTTCAGACTCACTATGCAGCATAAAAAAGTCAATTCTTTCTATCCTAAATACATAGCAACAATTCTTTTTCATATCCTTTGTTTCTTATCTTTATTATAAACTTTTCGCTGTCAACTAATGATTTATTAATTGTGTAATCTTTTTTACTTAGCTGATGAGGTTTTCTCTGTAGCTGAGCAGTTTTAGATCTCGACGATTAACAAACCAAAGCCTTTCAAAGACTTGGCACGAAAGAACAATCCGCGCGTCATGCGGATGCGCCCCTCGCGACGGTCGGGCGGGATATGGTGGGTAATCCGTTGGGCATTATTATTATTATTATTATCGTCAAAATCGAATTTCACATTTCTCATTAATAAGTCTTGCAAGGGTTTGGCGATTCGAGAAAACGAAGGTACGAATCTTCTAAAGTAGGAGAATAAACCCAAACACGACTGCAATTGTTTCGGATTCGTAGGGATCGGAAAGTTCTTGGTACTTCTAATATGAGAATCGTTGGGTGCTATTCCGGAGCGGGTGACCTTATATCCTAAATAATCAATTTCTTGGTACGCAAATTTACATTTTTTTAAATTAAGCTTCAGATTTCGCAAAGTAATCCGTTCTAAAACTGATTGTAACAATACAACATGGTCTTCAAAGTCTTCGGTGGCTATGATTATGTCGTCCATATAAATGATAATTTTCCTCTCATTCAACATATCTCGAAATATAATATTTATAAACCGCTGGAATACCGCGGGAGCGTTTTTTAACCCAAAAGGCATTTTTAAATACTCGAATTGCCCATTTGGCGTTACAAAGGCTGTAAATGGTATTGATTCTGGCGACATATTGACTTGGTGAAACCCACTCTTTAAGTCTAACAGTGAGAAGAACCGTTTATTTTGTAAATATTCAATGCAGTCTTCAATTAACGGCAGTTAATTTGTTCAGGGCCCTATAGTCCACACACATGCGCGTCTTACCGTTCTTCTTTTTTACTAGCACAATGGCTGAGGCGTAAGGTGAGTCACTTGGACGGATTATTTGTTCTTTTAACAGTTCGTCTACAATTGTCTGTACTTCATTACGTTGGGCGTATGATAAGCGGCGGGGGGCATGATGAAAAGGAACGTCGTTGCGTTGTTCATTGGTAAGTATACAATCTACATCAATATCTTCTTCATTATAAGAAACGTCGATACAGAAAACGTCAGGTAAGCAGGCAATATTCGAATCGTCAGAATTGACATTAATGTTACTATCTATTTTACGGCAGAATTCGGCATTTGAACAATCGAACTTGACATAGGTATTTCTATCTAAGTTGGTACAAGACCCGGCAGTTAAATCATCGGGATTGGTATAATTACAAATCTCGGCAGTTAATAAGTCAGACTTGACTTCAATATTTTTATCTACGCTAGTACATAACCCGGCAATCAAATCATTGGAACTTGTATGAACATTTTCTTTCACTCGTACTCTTATGATGGTAGAGAATGTTTCGGGATCTGTTACAATTTTTAGTGTTTTACACGTATTTGACTTCATATTCTCTCTTATGTCTAGTAGTTTAGATTTAGAATATTTTTTCTTAACATATCTAAGTTTTTGAAGCTATTATGTCCAAGCAGTTGTTTTGGGACCAGTGACCTTGCGATAAAACTAACCGGACTACCGGTATCAAATAAAGAAAACACTACATCAGAGAGAGACCTTGATTCCAGTTCGAAAATTATACTTACAAAATTATATGTGTTTACATCGCAGCACTCCTCTCCGTCCTCCATAACTGTTGCCACCTGTGCTTTGGGTTTCAATATTTTGGCCGGATTCGGGCACGAGCGGTGGTCATTTCCCATCCGCCAACAGCGAAAACAGGACCCGTCCGGCCTTAACGGGTAAGGGCAATTGGGCTTGATATGCCCATTCCTTGAGCAGTTGTAGCACCTTTGGGCGTCATCCGATGGTTTTGGTGTTTGTATTTGCCGGCGCCCCGCGCTCTGTACTGCATCCATTACAAAATATTTTCGTTCGTACCTCATAATTAGCTGCTTCAATTCCTCAAGACTCCTGGCAGGCAAAAGCACCTGGACATTGGAGATATTGTTGCCAAGCCCATCAATGATAAATTCGATCACCTCCGGCTCAGTTACGTTCGCTCTTTTGGCTATGGCCTGCATGGCTAACACGTAACAATGGAGGGACTCCTTTTTCTTATCCCAACGCCTTCGTGCTAACATCTTATACACTTCATTGCGCGTGACTGGCGTGGTAAACTCCAACTCCAATGCCTTTTTTAGTGCACCATAATTTAAAGCAGTTGTCGACGATAGAAAGACTCTTGCCGTACCAGTTAGACATCGGCGCAGTGCGACTAGTTTGAATCGGTCGTCTGCGCCCGATGCGTCAGTGACTTCCTCGAAGTCTCGAATAAAATTCTGGACCGTCATGGAGATGTCGTCTCCGCTAAACTTGGGCAGAGCGTGCTCGATGTCCCCAAAATCGAGTCGCCGTACTTGGAACGATGTGTTGTTTTTAATTTCATCGATCTCCTTCATAAGCTTCAACATTTCCAGGCGCTTACGTAGAGCAGTCAAATCATCATCAATGTTTGTTATGCTAATTGGTCTAAGGCAGTTTATGGCATTGTTATGAGTGGCGGCAGCGGCAGTGTCGGCAGTGGCGGCAGCAGCAACATCGGCAGTAATGACAGTGACAGCAGCTGCGGCGTCGGCAGTGGCGGTATTATGGACAGTAACAGCAGCGGCATCGGCAGTATGGGTAATAACAGCGGCGGCGGTATCGGCAGAAGGGGCGGTGGCGGCGATATCGGCAGAAGGGGCGGTGGCGGCGATATCGGCAGAAGAGGCGGTGGCAGCGTTAATAACATCAGCGGTGGCAAAATCGGCAGTGTTCACCTGGGCGGCAGCAACGTCGGTGGCGGCAGCAGCAATAGTATCACGAGCGTCAGTGGTGGTCATTGCAACCTCAGCAACGGCAGTACTATTATTAATATTAGCAGCGGCAGTCAAGTTGGAAGTGGTATTCGCGCCATCTCCTATTACGTCTTGGAGCAGCCGTCGCAATTGGGGGCTCGTAGCAGTTGTTGGGAAATTCACTCCCATATTGCTCAATGTAGCAATTAATTCGTTGCGATTGGCCATTTATATTCGCAAAATATTTATGTTTCGCTAATATATACGGGTATCTTCACACCTGAATTGTAACTTTAAGACTTTATTTAGATTAATGGAGCTGATTCGGCTCGATAAATTTTAGCTAAAGAAAATAAGCACGTTTCGAGTTTGCAAAATTAACCGGAAGTCATTCCTTCTTTATTTTCTTCCTTCAGGGTTGTATATTCTTTCTTATTTTATATCCCATTCAGGGTTGTGTTTCCTTATAACAAGGTGATCTCACTTAATATTAAAAGGTGATCTTACACAAATATCTTTTTTGTGATCAATAAGAAAACAAATTATGGGAAGTTGTGGTGCAAGACAACGGCTATTAATATGCGTAAGAACATGGCGATAAAAATACGGATCGATATGCCCACGCCACCAAACCCATATTCTTCGGGACCTAAGGCACCAAAAAATGGACCCGGCGGATGAAGTTCACAAGAATTGGTAAAGTTAGATCCAATAAATTTATCTGTGAACAGTTTTCCGTAACACTTTATGTGGCGCAGGTCTCGGGGGTCGAGTTAAGGGCAAGAAGCTACTAACGCCGCGGTGTAAAAAACTCCGTCTCCACTTTTGCCGTGCACGCGCCAGCTGAACCCTGGAGGAGTGGCAAAATTAATATACATAGTTATTTAAAATATTTCAACACCACAGGGGCCTGAAGCACACAGCAAAACCAACCGCGGAAGCGTGGGACAATGGATGCTATACAAAGCTATATATTAAGTTACTTTATGAAAAAGGTTGGTTATCTTGAAAAAGTGCAAACAAACATGACTGCTGGAAAAACAAACCGCCAACGAAATAACTCCGTTTTTCCTCGATTAAGTGATAGTTTTGCCAAGGTGCAAGTAAAAAACTAAATTTTTTGCTCCACATTTTACCCAACTTTTCGCTAGCGATTCTTAGCTTCTTCTAATTAAATATACAACAAAAAATATACGTTACAATTGAGATGTAAAAACAACATCACCTTTGCGTTGTTCTATTGTAAAAAAAAACTCCCATTCAAAAGGTTGCTTGAATCCATATTTATATAAAATAATATAATGTTTGTTACAGCATCGGTATCAGTGCGCTTCGGAACATGTGTCATACTAAAAATATTGGTAATTCTTTACGACCGTACGTAACTGCTAATACACCTCCAAAAATATCGAGAGAGGTACCAAAAGACGCGTTTTGACCTCTGTAACAAGAATCCGAATTCGTAGCGTGCGGACTTAGATATGTCGTCGTCGGATGATTATTTTTTGTTGCTTACAACTGCGGTTGCTTTGGCAGAAAAAAATAACAAGAAAATAAAAGCGAAGAAAACAAAAGGGATGAAAAGTTTATATTTAAAACGAAACGTTTTTTCCTTTAAACGTAAAACGTCTTTTCCTCACGATTCATATATGCTTCCAGCTTTATATTCCATAATGCTGGTAAGCATTCATACGTTTCTATGAACCGCAAGGTAAACTCTTTTTCGTCCGCGTAGTTGTTCATTGCACAAAGCCAAAAACAAACAAAACAAAAAAAAATCTAAAATTTTTGATTTTCATCAACGAAAAGCCGACAACAAGTACGTGTGAGCACGAGTACCGCCGCTCGCGACGATTGCTATGGTAACAACCGGTTTCTATGGTAACCTCAATCAAATGTGGTACGTTGCCCCCTGCTATATGGTAACAACGGGTTTCTATGGTAACCTCAATCAAATGTGGTACGTTGCCCCCTGCTATTATGTTGACTGTTCCCTTTTTTGTTATTTATCATTGTGTATCTTATCTTCTCTCTCTTTTCCGTGTCTAATATTTTTGTATAGGCTAGATCAGCTATGTGTCGACTGTTTAGAATATGTAATATATGATAGTGCGGTGTTGTTCTTTTTTTCTTTATGTCTGTTTCGAGTTCCGATAACCTCACGCCCAAAGGCCGTTTGTTGTACCTGTGCAAACCTTGTTATAGTCTTATTTTTCGTTGCCTTTACATCCCTACCAGAAACGCTGATTTTTTTAACTAACACACTAACACTCAAAATTTCAGTGCTGACCATGTACTGACCAATATAGTGACAATTAGCGGGCGCTGTTATCAGTGTGAGACGGATATGTTATGGCAGATGTAATTGTATGTAGGCTAGAATAGTTCGTCCAATTGAATCATATGGTCATTAGTGACAGTGATTTGACTATCAAATGATTATCAGTAGTGGTGCATTTTCAAAATTCCTAGAAAATTTTCAACCGGCACGCATTCTAAGCGAAAACTTTAAAAATGCAGTGTTACGAGGTAAATAAAATGTTAAAATCTAGTAATATCATTTCTAACAAAAGATTATTTTCCAGGAGTGTTGGAGCAAGGTTCCCTGAACTTCGAGGAGGATATGCCGGCAACTATTTCCAAAAGCCACCACCCCCACGTACAACAAATATGTATAGCGAACATTTAGTACTTACCTTTGAATTTTTGTAATGTTTTACTTAACGCCCTTATTTTAGTTACATAAATCATAGAAAAAACAAATGTTCCAGTAATTTTCAGATGTAGAGAAATAAATTTTTTCTATGTAAAAAAGCATTGGTACATTCTTACATTTGCCAGTAGTGACGTTATTATGGTCAGCACTGGTGTAAACAGTATTTTATCATTTATGACAGTAAGTCTTTTAGACAGCGGTGATGCAATAAAAAAGGTGGAGTGAACAGTACAGCTCTATGCTTAATTTACATTCGATTTCACTGTGTTCGAGTGAAGTAAAAGGTCACACGTACACAGTTGTTTACATCAGCTTTGCGCAAGCCCCCTTGTGTCCGTTATGCAAAGTTTGTATGAAACGCTGACAATTAGACTGACAGTACTGAAGATCAGATGTTGTGTCAAATGACAGTCAGTGTTCTGGTAGGGATGTTATTTCGATAGGTTAGTTATTCATTTGGTTGGGAAGCTTTTGCTTCTTAGTATATTCTGAATTTTCTTAATTTTTGCCTCTTTAAACTTGTGATGGCTAATGCTGAATATTTTCCGAATTAAATTTAATGCTGTGTTGGCTTTATATTTTAGTGGTTGAGCGGAATAATAGTTAATTAATCGGCCAGACGGAATGGGTTTAGACTACCAGTCAAGGACGATATGGTTGCCTTCCCTGTGTTTTTTTACGTCTTAAAGGGTATGTAGAGGTTTCTACCTCTACCATAAATAATAGTTTGTTGGGGTACTGCTTCAGAGCTTTCAAATTTTATCAATATCACATCTATTGACAGTTGCAAAAATGTCATCCACATATTTCACAATTAGTTTTAAATGTGGTCCTGATAGGATTCCTACATGCTTCTTGAAGAAGTGCGCTAACAATATTTACAAACCCCTTACTAATTTGTTCAATCTGTCACTAAAGTGTGGTGATTTTCCAACAGCATGGAAAGAGTCGTTTCTTCTACCGCTTCATAAAACCGGAAGCAAGGCTTCTATTGAGAACTATCGTGGCATAGCAAAGCTGTCTGCCATCCCAAAAGTGTTTGAAGCTATTGTTACCAATCAGCTTACGAATCCTATCTCTACCTTGTTTTCTGACTGTCAACACGGGTTCTGTAAGGGAAAGTCCACCGTTACAAACTTACTTGAATTTACAAATCATGTCTCAAATGGCTTTAGAAAAAATCTGCACACCGACGTTATTTATACTGATTTCAGCAAAGCTTTCGATAAAGTGTGTCACTCGTTACTTATTCATAAACTTGATCAGCTGGGTTTCCAGCCGGGTCTCAATCGCTGGATCTCTTCTTACCTTAGTGACAGAACACAAAAAGTAGTGTTTAAAAACTGTGAATCCGATGTTATTAATGTCTCCTCTGGAGTTCCTCAAGGAAGCCATCTGGGCCCGATTCTGTTCTTGTTGTTTATAAATGACATTTCTACAGTAATCGAATTTTCGAAAATGTTAATGTATGCCGACGATGTAAAGCTTTTCATGTCATTCGCATCATCCGAAGATAGCAATAAGCTTCAATCAGATCTAAATACACTAGTTACTTGGTGAGATTTAAATTATATGCCGCTTAATCTAAAGAAATGTAAATACATGCGTTTTTCGAGAGGAATTTCACAGCCAGCTTCCTATACAATTAACAATTATAGTCTTGAGCAAATGTATGATTTTGTTGACCTTGGGGTTACTATGGATTACAAACTCAGTTTCAACTGCCACATTAACGTAACAGTCAATAAAGCTAGAGGCGTTCTAGCATTTGTTAAACGATGGTCTAAAGAATTTAGCGACCCTTATGTAACTAAAATTCTCTTTACTACATTAGTCAGACCGATACTTGAATACGGTTCTATAATTTGGAACCCGCGTTACCAGGTCCACGTGGATCGCTTAGAATCAGTTCAAAAACAATTTTTACTATTTGCCTTAAGAGATCTTCACTGGGATCCCTTGTGCAATTTGCCATCGTATACGAGTCGCTTAAAACTAATTAATCTTCACAGCCTTTCTAGTCGGAGGGAAATGCTTGGAATTGTCTTCATGATTAAATTACTAAATGGTTCAATCGTAAGCCCGTTTCTTTTGAGCGAAGTGAACTTCAATGTACCTTCTCGTCCATCAAGACATTTTAAACCACTTATCTTGAAACAGTGCCGAACTAATTTTGAATTAAATGAGCCTTTTCGTTGTTTGTGTCTAGATTATAACTCTCATTCTGGTACGTTTGATATTTCAGACTCACTATGCAGCATAAAAAAGTCAATTCTTTCTATCCTAAATACATAGCAACAATTTTTTTCATATCCTTTGTTTCTTATCTTTATTCTTAACAATTAACTTTTCCCTGTCAACTAATGATTTATTAATTGTGTAATCTTTTTTACTTAGCTGATGAGGTTTTCTCTGTAGCTGAGCAGTTTTAGAAACCAAAGCCTTTCAAATCCGTTGCGCATTATTATTATATGTTGATGTTATGTTTGTTTTGTGGCTCTGTTAGTGTGTGAAAAGATAAGATTCACGATGTAGAGCCTTCGAATATTACAAAAAAGAGGACACATCACAAAAATATCGCAGCTCATTACTCGTTGTGTTTATAAACAATAATTTTAGTATGACCAGTAGGGGTATAACTTTTTGCATTTTTTTTAAAAAAAAAAATTTACATGGCATAACACGATGAGGAATAGCAAAAAAAAATGATAACTGCGTTTTTAGTTTTTCAATTTATTTCAAAAACTTCACGCAGAATTTAAATTGAAAATTCGTATGAAAATCTCATACATATGCCAAGAAAAAACATCATATGAGATTATGTTCTTTTCTTTGTGTCTGTTTTGTTTTGCTCTTCTTCCGTTATTCGTCGTATTTTTGCATATGACAAAAATAGATAACGGTAAATTTGAGCAAATGCTTTATGAATTATTGAAAAAAAAAATTTAATAACATTTGAAAAATCTAAGAATAAGAGAAGAGAAATCAATAACATTGAAAACCCCTTGAGTGAATTGTGTAAGATTCCAAAACAGACCGTGATTATAGGAAGGTATAATGAATTAGCAAAAACGGAGAAATTGAAAAAGAAAAGATGCCAGATTATTTCAAACGAAATGATTGCCTTGTGGTCGAAACTAAACTTTCCGAGCATAACACGTATAGCTGCACAACGGAAGATAACAAAAGTATTAAATGATTATTCAACATTTTTAAAATTCCCGGATGGCAGAAATGTTACAATGGCGTTCAACAAGTTATGTGATATAACTGATTTAAAAGGTGTCTGGCTAGGAACTGAGGACAACAAGTTGTATGAACTCCAAACAACTACAAATGGAGAAGTTGGGTACACGACAGCTAAAGCAGTTTGTGTGCATCCCTCCAAAGCTTCCCTTTTAAGAAAAAATGTTCAAAGCACCTCGTGTTTAAATAAAGTGGCGCTCAACACTTCAACATCATCAGCTGAATCTGTCGAGCAATCACATTCTCCACCTGTTAGTGAATATAAAGCTCCTCTTCAAAGAAAAAGAAATGCGAAGTGTTCAACAAAAGCAGAAGTGACAATGGTAACAACAGCCCATGTAAGCACCAAAAATGCCGCTAAAATATGCAATGAATTGTCCAAAGAAGGAATAAATATAGCAACACCAACACAAGCAGGTATTCACAAAGCGATGATTAAAGCAGCGCTGAGTTTGGAAAAAAATTATAAGAATTCCTTAAGAGATGACATTTGGTGCATTCATTTCGACGGCAAGAAATTTGGGAAGAAAGAAGTGCAGCCCGTGGTGTTAACAAATGAAGCTAAGGAAGTAAGAGTAGCGGCAATGGTTCTTGAAAACGGGAAAAGTTTGTCAACTTTTGAAGGTTTCTATTTAATAATATATTTTTAGAGCATTAACTAACTTTCTATAACTTTTTTAAGGAATAAGGAATGTATTGGATAAATTTAACCTTTGGAATTCCATTAAAATGATTGTTAGTGACACAACAAACGTTAATACAGGGGTTAAAAGTGGAGTTGTTCGTTTACTGCAGAATTGTTTTCAGGAAAAACATTTGTCCCCACCGCAGTATATTGGATGCCAACATCATGTATTAGATTTAATTTTGAAGCATGTGATGAATGAAGGACTAGGTGGACAGTCGACATCGCCAAACATCAGTTATGACATATTTACCGAATTGATTATGAACTACGAAAACCTAAAACAAAACTACAAACAAAACGAAGAAAAGTTGATCTTGAGATGTATTAAATGGCGTGATGACATGCAATTTTTATATGAACTAGGGCAATATTTTAAATATTATGAAGAAAACAACAGGTTCCCATACATAAAATTTAGAGTTTTACCAGCGCTCAGCAACGCTCGATGGAATTCTAGAGCTATTCTAGCGATTTTAACGTTCATACTAGTACCGGAACATAGAATACAACTTTTGCCAATTTGCCAATTCATATGCAGCGCATGGTATGATGTTTGGTTCTCGGATCACCGTTTTCATAACAATGATTTTGAAATATTAGAAAAATCAGTCAAGCAATTCGAAACTGCGCATAAGTGTTTTCTTAAACATTGGGTAAAGGAAGATTCTGCCATTCTGAATTTAAAAAGATCTAATATTTGCGCTGAAATAGCCATCAAAGTTATTCAGGAAATTTACCCTTTTTGTAAATCTGAATATAGTTTAAATCTTAAGTTTATCTCAAATAATATCAAAATGAATTAAATAATGAACTAAAACGTATATTTACTATAAAAATGTATTTGTCTTGTACTTAAATTAGTTTTATTTCTTATAAATCAAAATTTCTCTTCTTCTTCTTCGCATATAACATATGCATTTTTTCAATTTAAATTCTGCGTGAAGTTTTTGAAATAAATCGAAAAACTAAAAACGCAGTTATCAATTTTTTACTATTCCTCATCGTGTTATGGCATGTAAAGTAGGTGTTACAAAAATAGACTACCCCTAATGACCAGTGTACCGAAGCACACTGGTACCGATGCTGTAAGAAACATTTTATTATTTTATATAAATACCAGCAGGACCCGGCAGACGTTCTTCTGCCCAAATTTAGGAAAGAAATCGCACGATAAATAAAAAAGTTTGGAATATTTCGGTCTCTGATCCACTTCCCGGTAAAAAGTAACAACAAATTTTAACAAAAGTAGAGTGGTACCTTTGTACCAACTTTGACGAAAATCACACAATAAATAAAGAAGTTTTGAATATTTCGGTCCCTGGTCCACTTCCCGGAAAAAAAGAAACCCCGAATTTTAAGAAAAGTAAAGGACTACCTTTGTGTAAAATTTTAATAAAATCGCACAATAAACAAAAATGTTTGGAATATTTTGGTCCCTTGTCCAATTCCCGGAAAAAAAGAAACCCAATATTTTAAAAAAAGTAAAGTGGTACCTTTGTACAAAATTTGAAGAAAATCGCACCATAAATAAAAAAGTTTGAGAAATAGATAGTAGCCGATTCTCCGACCTACTAAATAAGCTCACAAAACTTCGTGAGAATCGGTCAAGCCGTTTCGGAGGAGTATGGGAACGAAAACTGTGACGCGAGAATTTTATATATAAGATTTATGCAATAAACCTTTTGATGGTGAGTCTTTTTGCAATATAATAAAACAAATGTGATGTAGTTTTTACCCCTAAATTGTAACGTATAATTTTTGTTGTCTAATTAATTATAGACTATCTACCCCTGAAAATTCTAGGAATCGCTAGCGAAACGTTAGGTGAAAAGTGGAGCAAAAAATTTAGTTTTTTTACTTGCAACTCTATCACTAACAATCAACAGAATCGATCGACAATTCGAGCGAACGAGTAGATCAACGTACTCGTTAGCTCGAACTGTAGATTGTTTTCATTCGAAATTTCGATAAATTTGTACGCTTTTATCCTTTTGAGATATTACTATGACCTGTAGCGCGATTTATTTATTTATTTATTTATTTATTTATTTTTACAATAATTTTAACTATCTATGCTATTCACTAACTTTTTGTCAACTCTTCAATCGTTAATTTATCGTAGTCGATTTGTAAATTGATATTTTATCACGTTATCCGTTGGTGTCGTTGAAATATTGGTTAAAATGAAAATAAATTAAAAACAAATTTTTTGAGCAAGAAGTATTTCTATATTTAAATAAAAAGTATTTATTTAAAAAAAAATATATTTTAGAAAAAATGTCTCCTAGTTATTGGTATCGAACTTGCGACGTCTATTTTGTTATCCAGACGCTTGTCAGCTGCGCTACTGCGACACCAACGGCGGCGCTGGCAAATGCTGCACTTAACATTTAAGCAACGTTCTAGTCAATTTCGACTGAGATGCCACATGCTATCATTTTAAACACTTATTTAAACGTTATTGTTAAATCCGAGTTAGTGAATCTCATAATTGTTAAATTAAACAGTATACGTTAATTATAAATATCTCTATTACAAAATTGTCAAAAGTTAGTGAATCGCGCTACTGATATCTGGCAATAAACCGTCCCGTAAATCTTATACCATCGATCATTTAAGTATTTAGGTATATTATCAGAACGTTAGCATGCGTACGAAATTATTAAAATTCTATCTCGAAACAGCAATACATGAGTACGATATAATTGCTATACCTGAAACATGGCTTAACGATAAGCTGCACACAAAAACCATGGATCGCGCCCCCCGTTTGGGATCTGACCTGGGTAATTTATCGGTTTTTTGGCAATAACTTTTAACTGAAATTAAATATTTGTTTTCCTATTTCGGATTCTTGCTACAGCCGTCAAATCGCGATATTTTTGGACGGGTATTAGTAGTTACGTAAGGTCGTAAGGAATTACCCCATGGGATTTAATCAGTGAACAGTAATTTTAAGGATAATCCCAGAATTCTATACCTTGTCTTCGCTTTTAAAGCTAAACATATCATTTTCAGAATGCCTATCGCCTCTGTTAGGCAATAGGAATAAATTTGAGATTTTTCATTAGAGACAATTCTTGTGACTTTCCCTGATTTCGGTATTCTGTATGAGAAAATCAGAAAAAGTTTTCCATTGATGTGTGGTAAAAACAGATAAGCATAAATCTGAAGTACAGCATTTGACAGCAAATGATGTTGCAATAGCACAGGTAGTAAGGGTCTCTGGGTACAACGTGAGCGGTGCAGGTTCGAACCCAGGATCCGGGACAATTCATTATTTTTGGTTTTTTCTTTTTTTTATTAATTAATTATTAATTTTTTAAATATTTATAAATGATTTTAAACTAAAATTTTTTTTTTTAATTTATGTAATTTTCATCCCTATATTTGCTTGTTTGTGACCTGCCTACAACCAGCTGACAAATTAGTGACTCTTTTCTTGAGACTTGAGATGTGAGATAGCTTACTGAATAAAAAATTGTCTCAAAATTGAAATTGACCACAAAATGTCTCTATTAGGGACTAGAGACAGCTTACAGAATTCGCCTATTAAAGTCATTAGCTTTTCCATTCCAAATCGGATATTCGCTCTGTAAAAGAATACATCATTCGATGCTCCATAATAATGACTATAATACTCCTCAACATAATTCAATTGCTGAAAGACTCAAGGGAATAGCTGCAACAGCTAGATTGGAAAGTCCCAAAAGTTGTCAAGAAAAACCATGTTGCTCAAATGCAGGAAGAATACAAACGATTCATTCAGCAATACACTGTTACCGACACCTATAGTCCCCAACGAACACATAGGAGAACTTTTCAAGCTAAGGCCTTAATAGATCTAGGACCACAGTGATCATTCATACAATCTAAGGTCCAAAAAAGTTTAAATTTGCCAATCAAACAAGCCAACTTCGAAATTTCAGGAATGGGCGGAATGGTTGTTCAAAACTCAAATAAAATCTGCTGGTTTCAACAAGCGCGGGCCAAAGAATAGAAGCACAAGCTATAGTTCTGCCGGGGTTTATCAAGCTATACGAAAATATAACACAAATAGCAAACACTGGCAAAAGTTTTTGCATCTGAAACTATCCGACCCCAATCAAATCGACATATTAATCTAATCTAATCTAATCCCCCAAATAATACTTCAAGGTGTTGGGAAAACTCCAACAGCCTACTAGTCCAAAATTCCATCTTTGGATGAATTTTAAGTGGTCAAGTCAAAAAGAAAGTCTCCAGCTTCACAATGCAAGTGAAGAATATCTCGAATGACTATCTTAACTCACAATTGAGAAAATTCTTGGAGATAGAAAAACTACCCCTAAGACCCGTTACTACAGATAAACTAACACGGTGACATTTCGCGTGAACTGGAATCCGTTTCTAGCGATTCGAACATTACACGAACTGGCTAAAGATACAAAAGCAAAACTACAGAAAGCCGCCCCAGTGCTAAGCTCTCAAACCTAAGTAGATGATATTCTGTCTGGAAGCCACAGCCTTCCTCTAGCGTGCGAGTCACAAGCTCCAGCTATCGAAGCCCCCGATTCAGCAGGGCTCCCATTAAAAAAGATAGCTTCCAACCATTCAGAAATGCCGTCAAATATAAATAAAGAAAACTTGCTAGATACCAATCTCCGGACATACAATGGACTGTAATATCAGACCAATTTTCCTACACTTTTTCGACCCCGCAGGATAGCTTGCACCAATTATGATGCATTAAATATCCTCATTAAAGAATTATGGCTAGATGGAACCGATTGGGACGAAGTGGTCAAACCACTCCGCTTAATAAAATGGTACCAATTTGCAAACAACTTGCAGACCATATCCGAGATACAGATACTTAGGTGGGTGAATTTCTCACCCGATCATCAAGTCGAACTCCACGGCTTCTGCGATGCTTCGGAAAAAGCATACTGCGCAGTCATTTATGTGCGAACCCAGCAAAATGGTAAAATTACGAACTATGCGGTGCACTGCTGCTCGCAAAACTAGCCTCGACCGTCCAAACCAATTAAACCTGAGCAATCGGAAACTATATCTTCAGAAACCGCACCGTTAAAATCCTTGCATTCGTCGGGCCAGCAACTTGGCGACAAGTTGCTTATGCTAATAACCCTGCGGATTTTGGCACAAGAGAATGCAAACTCCTGCACCTTACAACCACCACACTACGTTGGAATTGCCCCAAGTGGCTGCACGAATCACCAGACGCATAGCCAAAGTCGACTGGGAGCAATATAATAGTCCCAGAAAGTCCAAGAATCCAAGGCTTTCATACAACTTGGAAGGATACAGACATCCTTGAGAAATTTTCGTCGGTCCCCCGAGCCTTAAGAGTAATAGCGTATACGTTTCAATTTGTAAATCGGTGTATTCAGCTACCCTCTCAAAGCTGTGAGGATAAAAAGTGTGAGTTTTTTACACTCTTGAAATGCCCATTTTTATGAAACGAACACATATTCTGTTTGACGTTTTACCTTCATTTTGCAAAAATTCAAATTTTTTTGATGAAACGAAATCGCCATTAGTATAAAACAATCCATAAGCTACTTTACATTAAACAACAATCCCCTCTCCGGTTACCGTCCATGAGCACGAGCAGTGCCCACTGCAGCACCATGCACTCCAACTCCCGGGACAGCAAAGGTGCCCACCGCACCACCTCAACGACCACAAGCTACCTGGTCCGGTGCAAGGCTGGAAACACCCAAAAGGGACCCCATTGTGCATTGTCCTCTCTGAGGTCGCCCACATGTACTCCACCAATACCTTATTTTTAAAGGCATGCAGCTGCAGCAACGTCAGCAGGTGGCTCAGGCCTGCGGAATCTTCCACGCCTTCACGCGACACCACTCGAACAAGATCGCTCCCAACTCGCATAGCACAGCCTCACCAGGCTACCTGGCCACAGCACCAACGTCCACGCATCTGGAACCAGTCTGGGACCCGTTATCGTACGCCGACCCCATCACCATACCATCGACAGCAAGTCGAAGCCGACGTCTCAACGTAGCGAGACCCTGCAAAAGCTAGGCTGATGACTCGACTAGGGGGACCGGGATGGCTAGATTAGCCCCAACATTGGCGGGTACAACCCTGTCGCCACACAGTAACGACCTACTAATTTTCAACACAAAATACACACACACTTTGTAAAACATAAACACAGTTCAAGGAATCATTGAGCAAGACGTTCAAAGTCGCGGAAACCTTTCTTCGCCCAGCCTCTCATATATGTCCTCAAGGTTTGGTCAAAGATTAGATTTTTCATAAGTTTTTTCTTTGAGCAGAATCTCTTGGTTGTGATTGAAATCATGGAGGACTCAATTTGAATTGGAAAACGATGACTCCCTCTGATTCTAATTGGATCTTATCTCCAAATAAATTGAATACTGCTGTTGGAAAATGTTAGGTCTAACACAGACCATTTTAAGGATCCAATATTGTTGTGGAATGTGAAGAAGCCATAATTTAGGACTGGAAAGTTGGACTCGGATATTATTTTTGAAGGTTATTGTCACGGCACGACTGTACAGTGTCTCCCAACACCTAGCCCTAGCTTTGAAATCACCCAAAAACAATACGTTTTTCTTATTCTGAAGAAAGGTAAGAAGTTTGTGCATTTCATTTTTGAAAGGGCCTATGTTGATACTATGGAGAAAGTAGACAATGCAAATGATTAAATATGGCCTGCATTTTTTGTCCTAACAATTAGAATGTTAAAATTGGTTTCAAAGGCAAGTTTTGAAAGTTAATTTATTTTATTGAGACAACAGCCACTCCACCGTACAGATCATACCTCGTTTTTTCTATGATATTATGTCCGATTATAGCTTTGTTCGCGTACAAAACTTTCAAAAAGTGTAAGTAAAGAAAGAATGACGTAAAACTCTCTCGAAACTCAAAAATTTTAAAGTTTCAACCAAACAGGAGTCAGTAAAGACTTGCAGCAAAAGCATCTGTTGCCATTTTGATTGGTTAAAAGTTACAATTTTTTTTTACGTTATACAATTTTAAGGTACGCGAAGAAAGCTAATAACGTAAAACTCTTTCGAAACGCAAAGAGTAAAAAGTTTCAACCGAACAGGAGTCAGTAAACACTTGCAGCAGAAGCAGCTGTTGCCATATTGATTTATTAAAAGTTCAAATTTTCAAATTTTTGTTGTTGCTTGTCACGATCAGCTGTTTTTCACTTACAATTTCTACGGAGTGGAATGCCCACAGTTAAAACTTGTAGCTCTCTCTGTCAATGAAGGTACGTATTACTATTTTTTATTATTTTTTGTAATTTAAATATTATTTTCTTAAATATATATACATGATTTTAAACCTAAAAATGTTTCTGTTTGTGACCTGCCTAGAACCAGCTGACTAATTGGTGACAGGTAATAGTGTCACTGGTAATAGGCCTAACGAACTAACGCTTAATTTTTCGAAATGAAAGAATGCCTAAAAAAGAACGCCTAACAAGAAAGTGAAAGAACGTCTAACTTTAAAAATGAAGGAAAGCCTAATTTTAAAAATTAAAGAAAGTCTTAATTGTTAGGGTTTCTTTCCAATATTTGGGACTTATTTCACAATTAAACTATAACTTCCGATCCATGTTTTTTATGTGCAAAACACCTTTTTGCATTGGCGGACTTCGGCCGCGCTTCAAAACATGCCACCGTTCCCACTCTATGGGCAGGATCCATGGTATTTTTTTATCTCAAAATAACCACACCGTACAATCCAACATGTAAAATGTATAGCTGGGCTGAGTGTTGTACTTGACTACTGGGTTGCATACATACATTTCTACATTTACATACATATACTTAACCATATGAGTTATTTGCTTATTACTGTTTTGACTTTAGAATTCCAATAAATATTCATTCATTCATTCATTTGTATCCATTATTATCTTATACAATTTGAAGAAATTAACAATAGTACATGAGCAAAAATACAATAAAAGATGTAATAAGATAATAGCTAATGGCGTTGAGTGTTCAATGTGAGAACAGTGATAACGCCATTTCTTGTAATGATTACAATAGGAGTTGAGAAATGTGGGGTGCAAACAAATTACATTTAAACGGATTTATAAATATTTAAAATTAATGATAAATAAATGAATAAAATACAGGTATTTAAAAATAAATAGAAATAAATTAAATTAAATTAATATGTAGGTTGATTATAGAACAAGTAATTTACAACTGAACTTATTGAAGAAAAAAGAAGTAAGAAAAACATGTTTCAACGGAACTTATAAGATAGGCCGTAACAGAACTACAATATCATCATGGGTTAAACCAAGAAGCCATAATTTCACCAGCTTTAGGAAAACGCCTATGTTACGTATTCATTGTATATAGTTTGGAAGTTTATTGAAAATCATACACGATACAATGGTAAAGAAGTTTCGATACAGAGTAGTACGTGAGGCAGGAACTGTGACATTTGAGTGAGAATTGCTCCTTAGCATGAGTGTAGTGTATATAGGACTTCGCAAATAACCACTTCTCATAAAAAAAATTGTTAAGACTTTAAAGTAGTACAAGTGTCTTACAGGAAGAATGTTTAATATTTTAAAGAGATTCATGGAGTGCGTTAAACGACTAGCATTACAAATTCTGCGTATAAGACACTTTTGCAACATTAAAAGTGGACGAATTTTATTAGAGTATTCACTACCCCAGTACACTGCTTGCACATAGCTTTTGAAGGCGATAAAATGAGCGAACAGTTGCTAGCATGTAAACTTTCATGGCAGAGATATGCGAAGACCAACTCAGGTTTTGATCCACTATAACACCTAAATACCTAAAATTTTGAACAACTTCGACGTCGAAACACATTGCGTCACAGTTTAATTCCGGATGATAATTTACCTTTGACTCGTTCTCTATACAAGTATGTGTACTTAGTTTGTGCCGCAAGCAGCTTGCAGAGTGAAAAATAATATCACCGCTAGTTACTTCCTTTCCACCAAGACTAAAATACATTAGTTTAGTCTTTTTGCTTACAATAAGCTTATGAGAAGCGAACCATTCTCTTAGCAGACTGACATCGTGATTTATATCCCCAGACAGATTAAAAGCATTGTGTGATCTATAAGCAATTGCCAAGTCATCGGCAAAAGCTGTGACTTTTCCTATAAAAGGCATTGAAAATAGCGAGTTAATATAAATCAGAAATAAAATAGGTCCAAGGACTAAACCCTGCGGGACTCCCAAATCAATTAGTCTAGGTGCACTTAGAATATTATTTACTTTCACCTTTTGGCTTCTTAAAGTTAGATATGATTCAAACCAATCTAGAACTTTACCACAGAAACCAGCTGAGTGCAGTTTACTTAAAAGAATATTATGGTCGACCATGTCAAAAGCTTTCGTTATGTCAACAAAAAGGCTACCACAAGTCCCTTTTTCATCCATTGCTTTATAAATAAACGAGCATAGATTGAGAAGAGCATCTTCAGTAGAAACCCCTGACCGGAATCCGTATTGCAATGGACTAAAGAACTTGATTTTTTTCCAAATATTGCAAGACTCTGCATTTAACAGTCTTTTCAAAAATTTTAGAGATCGATGGCAAGAGAGAAATGGGTCTGTAATTATTTTTATCTTTCCTATTCCCTTTCTTATGTAGTGGTATTACAATAGCACATTTTAGATCGGCTGGAAACACCCCTGTGACTATACTACGATTGAATAAGTGCTTTAAAATGTCAACAATATAGAAGGCAATATTCTTTAAAGTACGATTAGAGATACCATCACTCCCAGAAGAATCAGTATTTTTTAAAGAATTTACTAAACTTAAGATCTCTGACCCAGAAATTGGTTCAAAGAAGAAACTACAACCAGGGGAAGAATTTACAGAATAGATTTAGCGGTTGTTACAATTGCAAGGTATATTACTAGTACTTGGAGCGGACTCTTTTCCTATTGTAACGAAGAATTCATTGAGATGATTGGCAACGTCTAATGGGCGAGAAACAATTTCGCCTTCGATATCCAAAACAAGCGAATTAGTTTAAGCTTCTTTATTACGATTAAGAATGTCGTTGACCACATTCCATTCTTTCTTCACGTCACCCTGCGCAGCTAAAAATTTATTCTTATAAAAGCTATTATGCCTAAAACGGCATTCTTTATTAATGCTGCATGTGAGGAGTTTCAGACGCTTCTGGAGGCGAGTGTTAGTAGGATGCTTGCGGCATTTCACACGTAATTTATTTTTTAGTTTAATTTTCTTAAGTAGAACATGATTGATCCAGGGCTTGAGAATAGTTTCCGAACGTTTAGGAGATGTAACAAAGCTAGATTTTGTTATATGTGCTTGAAGCGTAGTTAAAAATAAATTGTAAGCTTTACACACGTCTTTTTCAGCATAAACAGTTTCCCATTTTTCATAACGAAGCGAACTATGAAGAACACTAAAATTTAGTTTCTGAACGACTGTTGGACTCTTATTATCAAATTTACGCACATTATTTAGTGAATTGATTTTTAGTCCAACCATACAATGATCAGAAACTCCAAGATCGAAGTTCAGACCAATAGATGGGCTAAGCGTATTATTATCAAATCGACCATAAATATGGTCTAAATTTGTACCAGAAACTGGCCGTGTAATGCTATTGATATGAGATGCCAAGCCATGACTGGCCAATAGTTCAAAATGATAATCTACTGTAGCGCTGGTGCTTAACAAATCAATATTGAAATCACCTAATATGACTAGGTTCGCTGTGGTTTCGTTATCCAAAACAGAAGAAAATTCTTCATGAAATATCTGCAAAGAAATTGATTGAAGTCTATAAACACACACAAAGCTAGCTAGTTCCTTTTTAGTATTTAAATTAAGTTTTAAAATGTCCGCACTTGATAGGCAGAAACTTGTAACATCGTGCTCATATATATTGCGTACGAAAACTCCGACACCACCAGCTGAGTAAGAATCATTAGTATTCGCGTAAAAATTGTAGCCGGGAATATGGTAATCATTAACTTCATAGGAGTAGATCCATATTTCCGTTACAAAAACAATATCCGGAGGATGTGCAAAGGCTTCCAAGTTCAAACATAATGAATTAAAATTCTGTCTTAGGCTTCTTACATTTTGCTGAACAACAGTTAAGGTATTACTTTCTACTGTTAAAAAGTTTAAATCTTCTATGACATTTATGTTGGAAAATATTTTAGAGCTGTCGTCTATTAAAAACTATCTAGTATTCATTTATAAAAACAATAAATTAAAAACAATAAATTAGTTAAACGATTAAATCTGTTAGGTCTTCAAACGTTTTTATAACAACAACTCTATCATGTTCCGATTTTTTCATCAGTAACCTTGAGTTACTGAGCCACAGATACTTAAAATGTTTTTCCTTTTTAACTTTTGTAGCTTCTAAAAACAAGGCGCGGTTATAACCGGTAAAGCAATCATTAATGAAAATATTTTTACGTTCAGTATTCGTCGAAAAAAAAACTGATGTGTTTAGTTTTTTCTTGGCAGTTCTTTTAGCTGCCATAACTTTCTTTTTGCTATCATATGACTTGAATTTTACTAAAATATTTTGCTTAAAACTACTGCCCGGCGAGGATCCCCTTACGTTAATACGTTTTATCTTGAATTCCTCAATTTCATCCTCAGAAACCACCACATTTAATGCACCACTGAACAGTTTTTTGACACATTCTTTCGCATTTTCTTCATTTGTTGTTGGCACTCCCACTATTTCAATTGAGTTTTCTAACTTTTTTTGTGCGTTCCAATTTAACTTGTTTTCCAGCTTCAAAACCCTATTTTTTAGTTCACAGTTCTCATCCTTTAGTTGCTGTATCTTTGCGAGAAAGTCAACATTCATTCGCTTCAAACTAAGTATCTCTTCGTATAAAAGTTGAAGAGTAACTTTGTTTTCATTTAAATTGCTTGTTGTTTTCTTCACTTGCTCTGCTTCACACACTGCTTCGCGCTGCCGTCCACTGCTAGCGCCTTCCTGCCGTCGTACAGCAGCTGGCACTTGTTGACGTTGGCTCTCTGCTATTTGTGTAGGTATTGTTGTTGTTTGCTGAATCGATTTTCTTCGCATTACACTGCACTTGTCACAGCGGCATTTGTTATTGGATGTTTTGTAGAAATCTATATCGGCTTGCTTTAAATTTACACAATTGCAATGGAAGAAATTCTTGCAGTCAAAACAATCAATTTTATTTGGATTATTGCGCTCAACTCTTTCGTTACAAACAAGGCAATTCATTTTATTTATTTAAACGTTAGAAACTGCGTAAAAGATTTTTAAAGTGAGCACCCCACGATCACTTCCTCTCTCTTCGACTTTCCTTGAAACTTGTTCCTGAAAGGATAGCGGATTCGTATCGGCGGATTTGGGTGGCTCAGCTGGTTATAAAAGCAGCAAATATGCAAATTACGGATTACTATGTTGAAGACGTCAGTGCTAGCAAGTACACTAAATTTGAAACATCGTACAGTGTTCATCGTTCGCCGCTCATCATCGATAATTACATATACGAATATACAGAGTTTTTTATATTAAACAATTGACAATTAAATCATCTAATGCCAAAATTTTAAACTTGTTCTTTTATTTGTAGTCAACAGTTTTCTTTTATTTGTTGTCATCAGTATATAAATTGACCCTTATTTCTTCGCAACAATTTTTATTTGTCGTCAACAGTTTTAAAATTTATACTTGCATACGAGCACAGCGTCACCGTCAACTCCGTGCATTTGGATATTGGCAAATCGGCCTGCATCATTCAGCAGTAGTCAATTCGTTCAGCGCCCATTTGAACACCCAATTCGTCCGCCGCCATCAGCAAGTTCCCTGCAATTTTAATTTTCCGAAAATATGTTTACTCGTCAGCAAGGCGCCAAAACTACGTCCGCACAAGCAAACGATAGTGACATTGAGTTGGAGAGAGATATCACGGTGATAAATGTAGATGAAAATGCAACAGGCCAGCCAGCAGCGAGTGGTTCAAACGAAACAATGGCCTCATTAGTAGCAAACCTTACATCGCTTCGAAAATGCATAGAAGAGCTTCGCAAAGAAACAAGACAAAGCCAGATAGAGGTGCAACAACTTCGAACGCGGATCGACGCAGAAACAAATAATGGCACTACTAGCAACTTGGGGCCGACAACAGAGGTCCATGCTTTAGCTTCACAAATACCGCAAACAGCACCACAACTAGCGTTACCATCAGCGCAGCCACGCACATCGTTATCTGCAATGCTGCTCATGGAAGGTCATGCAGCTCGCCTATACCCGCTACCTACTTTCGATGGAAATCCAGAGGATTGGCCACTATTCATGGCAAATTTCACTGATACAACGGCGGAATTTTCATACAATAATAGGCAGAACCTCATGCGTCTACAAAAGGCGCTCCAAGGCAATGCAAAGCGAGCAGTAACATCAATGCTCATATATCCAGACGACGTTCCAAAAATTATAAAGGAGCTGGAATTCAATTTCGGCCGACAGGACTTATTAATACGATCTCAGCTTCAAAGAGTACAACAGTTTACTGCAATTAGCGACAATCGCCTGGATCAAGTCCTAGAATTTACAAATCGTGTTCGGAATATTTCATCATATTTTAAATCTGCTAAGTGCGAGCACCACCTTTTGAATCCCACACTACTGGACCAGCTGGTATCGAAACTTCCAACGTCGAAACAGTTTGAGTGGAGTAAGTATGCCACTAACATTTCTCCATTCCCAACTGTGGTTACATTTTCAGATTGGTTAAGTGATCTCCCCAAAGTCATAGCTATTATGCCTGGAACAAGCGAAAACTCCTTACGTTCCAACCAACAAACGTTACCGCCGCCGCGCTCATTCCCACAACAGCCGGTTCTACGTACCGGAATGACCCGGGTTTTACCCGGCCAAGGGCTGTTATTTCAGTGTAACCCTGTCCAATTTGTCCAATCCCACTCCTAAATTGTCATCCTCGGAGCAATCCCTTGCAGCAGGGTTGCTCCAATGTCTCTTGCTACGGGCTGGTATCGAATCCAACCCCGGACCGAGAGAATGGATCTGCTGCGTCTGCTGGAAGAAAATATATGTTAAACGTTCACATTCCGTTCAATGCAGTAAATGCAAGAGATGGTTGCATAGATCTGGATGCTCAGGGCTTAACCCTGCCATCCCCAGAACCCGTACTTTTTTCAGTACTTTTGAGGCACCATGTTGTTCGCGCACACGCGCGAGTTACGTTTACCTCACAGGGGTAAACAGGGTGCAGGAGGAATTTAGCGAATTACCGCGATTCTCTATTAAATAATTGAACAACCACCGTTTTACATCAAATATTTCTTTATTGAATTAAACGGTCTTAAGTCTACACCGGGACACTTCAGAACGGACGGAGGTATTAGCGGCAACTGGCTTTACAATTTCCAACTCCGTCGTTCCTAACCCATAATACATAGCTATAATTATACATACATAGCTATGCTCCAAAAATATATGAATTATTCTCTTAGCCTAAAACATACATAACCTAACGTACATAAATGCACATACATATATATATGTATGTCTTCATCGTCCAGCCCTATTTGCTTACTCAGCATTCCCACGGATTTTGTAAGCTATAGCATTCAAGTATACCAGGCATACTTGAATGCTTATGTAGGTGTGTATGTATGTATACACAAATGAATATGTGACAATCAGAAACCTACTTGGCTTTTGATGTCTATAAGTATATATAAATATATATGAAATTAAGCCAGACTACATTGTTGCTGGCAGCAATAGACTTATTGCAAGCCTAACTATTTATTTATACAAAATGTGGAATGCCGAGTATTAGATTTCTTAAATTTTCCCAACAAGAGACCAAGACTCAAAATATACTTGGTGTCTTGTTAGGTTTTGTGGGTTGTGGGCCATTCCACATAACTCCCCCACGGTTTGAGTAAGAACACTCCTGAGTTCTTTTACTACTTTCTTCTTTTGGAAGGATCTCTACAAGTGCGATCTCTTCCTTTTTAGGGCTTGGACTTTCTTGTACAATTCTATTAGTTATTTTGAAGTTTCTTCTTTTACAATATAATGCCGTTAACAATATTGTTATCATCAAAATTATTACAATATTTATGCCATATGAGACATTTTTGTGATATACAAGTTCTTCTAATTTTTTTGTATTTTCTACTTCCTTTATATTAATTTTTTCGAATTTCAGTTCATTATAAGTCTGTTTTAACATTTTAGCTGGATAATAAAATTTTTCTGTAAATTCGACTTTTCGATTTTCGAAAATTTGATCATTTATATTTAATTCACAATTTGCATAATGCACCAAGTAGTTTCCTTTTATTTTTAATTCCCTATTGTCACAATTTTGACTTATTTGCTCTTGGTGTGCATTTATTATTAACAATGTATCATCTTCCAAAGTATTTATTTTGGTTTTGTTATTGAATCTAAATATGCAATCATTTCTGAATATGCAGTGTTGGCTTCTTTTTAAATCTTTAAATGCTGTATCTTTTCTATATTCGAAATTTTCTTTATTTATTGTTACAATTAGTTCCTTTTCTGTTTCAACTTCTAAATTATTTTTATTTGGCAAAGGTACCAGCAATTTCAAATCTGTTTGTATGTAAGTGTTCGGAATTTTTATTGCAATCACAATGGATTGGTTTTTATATGCCAACACTCCTATTTTAGATAATTTCAATTTATAAAAATCTATTTTGAAATAATTTATTTCATCCTTCGTTAAAATTCCCGGATGAATTAAATTGTACTTGGCTGCCGCTATATTATTCTGTATATCATCTATTTTATCTTTAACAAATCTTATTTTATTTATTATATCATTAAATAGCAGTTGGTTAAAAATCTCCGCATTTTGTTGGCTCATATTTTTAAAAAGTATATTAACCTTTTTCCTATCTTCTACTATGGCATCCCTGATCAGATGCAGAGTGTCATTAAACTGCTTATTTATTAAAATTTGCTGATTTAAATTATTAATTATGTTGTGGTCATTTTTCTGTTGGACCTCCAGATAGCCCAATATTTCCTGCCTATCATCGTCATCCATTAATCCGAACAGCCAATTATAAGTTGTTCCAACAAAATTAATTAAACCCCTCTTATTTCTAATAACCTTTTCTGGTTGTATTGTTTTTACCCTAGACTCTAATACTTCTAATTCATTGAGGAGGAACCCCTTTCCTTTAAAGGCACCTCCCTCAATGTCCTGCCTAATTTGATGCAATACATCCAGAATTTCCTGTGGCTGTATTACATGTAATATGGTAGTGGTCTTATTAACTATTTCTACCTGACCCATGTGGATCATTGTGTATCCTGCTTCATCCAGTATTGGTGTCACTTGAAGGTGTCCCTTTACTAGCCCTTCAGCCCACCTCATCTGGGCTACCAACATCAAAATCATTATGGAAAACATAATCTGAAATGGCAACAATAATAAACTACATGTTACCTCACCATCAGTTATACGAATTACAAACTTATAATGTATTCCTATGACTACACCTATTTAGCTAACTGTCTTATTAATAATTTTTTTTTCACCTTCTTTCCTTTTTTTTTTTCCTTCTATGTATCCCCATTATGAGCTATTGTACTAAACCTATCATCATTTTCGTTAGGGGTGGAATCCTGTATTCTAGCAAATTTTTGTGGTCTTTTTATGTTAGCACTATGAACATTTTGCAATGGATTAATCCTGAAATATGGTTGATCCTTATGCCTTACCCTTTTGTAATTTTTGATGGGTCCTGTTTCTCTATTTTCTATTTATTCTTCCCTATTTCTATTATGTTTGGCTATTGTTTTTTCTTTTACTATTTTTATTCTATCTTGCAATGTGGATGGACAAAGGTTTTCCTTTGCAAATCTGGGAGAACAGTTGATGGTTGAATGATGCCGATCATTATAGTTCGCTATAACGATCTGCATTCTCATTTCTGTTGAGAGACTCGGGTCATCAATTCCTGTTAGTTTTTCCAACAGGGTTGAGTGGAGCCTCTCAATATCTGCGTTGCCTGTGTGATTATTAGGTTTGGTAAGGTGGACCTCAATGTTTTCATCTTTTAAATATTTTATTAGTTGCTCTGCTCTAAATTCATTATCCATTATAATCTTTTTTGGTTTTCCAAATTTTGCAAAATGTTCCATTATTATGGTCTTCTTGGCTCTCCAATTCCTATCAGTTATTGTATATGCCGCCGCAAATTTTGTTAATTTATCAATGGTTGTAACAAACGAATGTTTGTTGAAGTGAAAAATGTCAATATGTATTATTTCATTTTTGGCGGAGGGTGTCTCAGTTAGACCAAATACAGGTTTAATTGGCTTTCTGTCGTATTTAATTTGCTGGCATTTTTCACAATTATTTATTATTAACTGAATATGTTCCCTAAATTTTGGATAAAAAATCTTATCTTTCAATGTGTTGTACGTTTCACTAATGCCACTGTGCATAGATTCAACACTGTGATACAACGAAATTTGTTTATGCAATTCTTCCTCCTGCAAAATTTCTGTTGCTCTTTTCGTGCACTTTATAAATTGCAACTTACTATTACAAGAAAACATGGACATCAACAGCAACTGTATTCTGTGATAATCATGTTCTTCAACTTCCGAAAAAATTCCTACTTTACCATTTCTAACGTTCCTCTCCAATACATTCCTCAATGTATTCTCATTATCTCTTGGGTTCTACCATGTACCGTACTAACCTCGACTTGTGGGCTGTATGTTATTATAATTTGTGTTTTATATTTATTAACAATTTCTTCCTTAATCACAAAGTGATCCAACAACTCCTCTTCAGCCGAATGTATCGTGTCAGACATCTCCAAATTCGATTCTTGATCATTGTTTTCATCGATTTTCGGAGAGTCTTCTATTCGGCTTAAAAAGTCTGCTACGACATTATTTCTACCTTTTACATATTCTATCTCGTAGTTATATTCCTGCAGTTTCAAAAGCCATCTTTGGTGGCGCTGCGAAAATTCTTTCCCTTTGTATTTATTATTCAAATACATAATTGGGCAGTGGTCAGTAATTATTTTGAATTTATTACCATATATGTATGGTCTGAAATATGTAATTGCGTAAATAATTGCCAGAAACTCCTTATCGGTAGTGGCATACTTTTGCTCATGATTATTTAAAGTTCTGGAAATATAGCACACTGGCTGGCCCTGTTGTGACAATATTGCACCAATGGCGTAGTCACTTGCATCTGTTGTGATTGTAAATTCCTTATCATACTCTGGGTATTTAAGGATTGGATGGGAAGAGATGAGAGATTTGAGATTCTCAAAGCTCGATATGTATTGTGGGTCATTAGGGTTTATTTTACACCCTTTTTTTCAAATATTTAATCATTGGATATGCTATTTTCGAATAATCCCTAATGAACTTCCTATAGTATCCTGTAGCTCCCAGAAAGCTCTTGAGTTGTCTCTCTGTTCTAGGTACTTTCAAATCCAAAATCACTGCAATTTTTTCTTTATTGGGCTTTATACCTTCTTTAGTTAAGGTGTGCCCCAAAAATTTTGTTTCTTTCCTTAAGAAACTGCATTTATCCGCCTGAATCTTCAAATTGTGCTCCTGCAATTTTGAAAAAATTTTATCTATGGAACTCAGGTGTTCCTCCAATGAAGTGGAAAATATCAAAATGTCATCTAAATAAACAACACATATCTTGTTAATGTAATCCCTCAGTATGTCATTCATAAGCCTTTGAAAAGTAGCCGGGGCATTTTTCAACCCAAACGGCATTCTAACATACTCATATAAACCCAATGGGGAAACGAAAGCTGTTTTTTCGATATCCTTAGATGCCATTAAAATCTGGTGGTAACCCTTTGCGAGATCAAGAGTGCTAAAGTACTGTGCTTTGCCCAACTTGTCCAAGATTCCATCGATATTTGGCAAGGGATATTTGTCGTCGATAGTTATCTGGTTCAACCTTCGATAATCAACAACTAAACGAAACTTCCTGTTTCCCGACTTGTCATCTTTTTTCGGCACTATTATAATAGGAGAGCTATACCTACTCCTACTCTTTTGAACTATACCCTGTTTTTCCAGGTCTGTTATTTGCTTAATAGCCTCCTCTTCATGTTTCGGAGGTAACCGATAAATTTTTGAATTAATCTGCTGGTTTGTAGTTGTTTTAATTTCATGCAGCACTGTTTTTGTGTTTGTTAGGGTGTCCCCCTCTTTATATATTAACTTTTCATACTTTTTGAGCAACTTTTCGACCCCTTTTCGTTCATCTGATTTTAGATGATCGAGTTGAATATTTTGTAATTCCCCCGAATCCAATGCATAAACCTGTTCCTGCACTGTTTTTGAATAAAATGGAATCTTGACTCCACTTCGGAGCACCATTTCTTCTTTTTCTATGTCTATTAATTTCACATTCTTTAAAATGAAGTCGTTTCCTAATAGAAGGTCATATGGCTTATCGAAGTCCATTTTTAACCATCTCATTTTGGCATTGTCACCACATTGAAATTCTAATGGGCTAGGGGTGCTAACTCTTTTGTTTGGTCCTTTTACATTGCCGCTCAATGTACTAACCATTATGTTTTTCTCTTCGATTACTGGGAGACTATATTTATTGAAACTTTCCCCCTTCATTATACTTATGGTAGATCCCGGATCCACCAACGTCAGCCATTTTTCTTCGAAAAGTGTTAATATTATAAAAATTTTGTTCTGATTTTCCGAGGCTAGTTTAAAAAAAAACCTTCGGTTGAATTTGTTTCTTCCGCTGTACTAGCGGCATCTACTTCCATGGGTTGTGGCCCATTTGAACGTCTCGTCTGTTGAGACGCATTCTGCCTATTTGCCCTGCTATTGCTGTTACTAGTTCCAGCATTATTGTAATTATTGTACCTATTCGTGCCATTATTACTGTTGTATCGACCCGACTCATTCTGCGGTCGATTACCTTGAGGGTTATTCTGTCTATTTGGGTAATTGTGCTGACCCGATTCCCTATTGTTATACTGTCTTGACGAATTCGTCTGCCAATTATTATTATTTTGGCTCGAATTAAGGCGGGAACGATTACTATATCGTCCCGAGTTGTAATTATCTCTGCTGCCATTATGGTATGCAGAGTTACCTTGCCTTGGGGAAAAATTATTTTGCCCCTGGCCTCTATTTTGTTGGTGAAAATTATTATTTCCCAACTGCCTACCTGGATTTCTATTTCCAGAAACAAATTGTGGATTCAGATTTCCTGAATCCAGCCCTATAAAATTGTATATACAGGTTGCCATTTCTGGCCATGCCACTATATTTCTGGCTGAGCAGGCAAACGAGCCTGCTGCCAGTTGTTTAACCCTCTGTATTAGCATACCGCATAAAATTTCCTTGAGCATGCTACCGTTTTCACTCAATGCTCCCAGCTCGGTAATGCTATCTATAATATCTTTTGTTTTCCTACTCAATTCTAATATAGTGGAAACCCTTAAATTTGTGATGTCATTAGTAATCGACATCTGGTCCTTAGATGACCTGAAGTGCTGTTTGAGCTTTATCTTGCATTGCTCCCAGTCCTCCGGCTGACTCAGAGCGAGAAAATTCTTTGCAGACCCCGAGATCTTCAGGTCATATACGACCCGGTATACTAGCTCCTCTTGGCCAGTATACTCCCCCAGGATCCTATCTATACTTTGTATAAATGAGGGCAACTTCTTAGTGCTGCCCTCGAAGGGTTGCAAATATTTTAAATCTTTTTCCACCCTTTGTCTAAGGGTGGTTCTGTGGTGAGCAGCATTTTGCTGCAACAACTGTGTTATAGCTGTCAGGCAATTCTCTATGCTTGCCATTTTGCACTTTGGGTTAAAGGAAGTCCAACAAAAAATTAGGGACAAACCCAAAAAGGGGAGACAAAAAAAAACACAGGTGATGATAAAAATAAATTCAGTTATTAACCTACAAAATGACACATTCGTCCACTAATAAAAAGCACCTTTAAGGAGTTTTCTCCGACAAATTAAGTGTAATAATAGTTTAAATCCTATATTTTCTCTTTACTGAGAAATGTGCATGTTTACATGCATATATTTATTCAAATACAATGTTTATCTCCTTCTTCATTTTCAATAAAATAGTTGAAAACGTCACAGGCCAACGACAAAAAAAAAAGAAAGCCAAAAAAAAATCTACGCAATGCTTAGCCTATGTATATCACACTTCTTCTTTGCCGCTCCTCGGCCCCTGTCAGTTGTTTCTTTTTTTCCTCTTACCGGTTCGCTGCGCTGCCACAGATATTTCCAATATTATCGGTTTATTCCACTTCCATATGCTCTGCAGCCGGTCGCTCCACTTGTTTGTTTCCCGTTACGTATTCCACTTTCCGTATGCCGCTGAAATCCTGCGTTGAGTTGCCGCCCTCCTTATGTTTTGTTTTTGTTTTTTTTTTTTTAATTGTAACGTTTCCAATTGCTGATGTTATTAATTTTTCCGTTTTCTTATTTATTTGGTTGTTCTGCACATTTTGGGACTACCCTTTTTTCTTCTTTATTTGTTTTTCACTGATTAACCGATTTTTGTTCTTCTTGCTGCTGCTGTTGTTGTTTTAGTTGTAAGCCAAATTTTGTTGTGAATTTTGTTTGTTAAATTTTGAGAACTAACAGAAAATCACTTTTTTGTTGTACTTGTAACTGAATATAATGCAATTGAGAGTCTTTCTTTTTATTGAGAAAAAAAAAAATTTTTAATTTTTGATCCGATCCGATTTCTTCTGTAGGTTTCCGCCGCGACTGCGCCAGTTACGTTTACCTCACAGGGGTAAACAGGGTGCAGGAGGAATTTAGCGAATTACCGCGATTCTCTATTAAATAATTGAACAACCACCGTTTTACATCAAATATTTCTTTATTGAATTAAACGGTCTTAAGTCTACACCGGGACACTTCAGAACGGACGGAGGTATTAGCGGCAACTGGCTTTACAATTTCCAACTCCGTCGTTCCTAACCCATAATACATAGCTATAATTATACATACATAGCTATGCTCCAAAAATATATGAATTATTCTCTTAGCCTAAAACATACATAACCTAACGTACATAAATGCACATACATATATATATGTATGTCTTCATCGTCCAGCCCTATTTGCTTACTCAGCATTCCCACGGATTTTGTAAGCTATAGCATTCAAGTATACCAGGCATACTTGAATGCTTATGTAGGTGTGTATGTATGTATACACAAATGAATATGTGACAATCAGAAACCTACTTGGCTTTTGATGTCTATAAGTATATATAAATATATATGAAATTAAGCCAGACTACATTGTTGCTGGCAGCAATAGACTTATTGCAAGCCTAACTATTTATTTATACAAAATGTGGAATGCCGAGTATTAGATTTCTTAAATTTTCCCAACAAGAGACCAAGACTCAAAATATACTTGGTGTCTTGTTAGGTTTTGTGGGTTGTGGGCCATTCCACATAACTCGCGTCCCGCGGTTCTCGTCGCTCCGGCGCACACACACCGCACCTACCATCATCAAATGGCCACGATAGTGGCCCGGTCTTCACGACCTGCAGCCTTGCTGCTCCCGCCTCACCTCAGTCCCCACTCTCGTCCCCCCCTACTTCCAGCATGCACGTGCGTCAGGAACATAACCTCCTCGTACCTTTCACCACGTGCACTGTTTGTCGGCAAAGACTATATACGCCTGCGGCATCGGTTAAGTGCAATAACTGCCTTGGCCTGTGCCACATCCATATGTGCTCTGGGCTCGCAAACAGGAACCTTTGGACGGATGCATTTATTGCCCCTTGCTGCAGTACTCAGCCGCCCTCCACGCCACACAACATCGGCCAAGACGCGCTGAACCCTAGACTGCGTCACAGCTTGGGACTATGCCCACCTCCACCTAGGCAACCGCATCCGTCCCTTACCCCCAGCATGCCTCCACCCTCCCTCCCGACACACTTCAAAATCCTACAGCTGAACTGCAACGGGTTAGCTGGTAAGATCGCGGAGATAACAGACTTTATGAAGTCGAACAACATTAAACTGGCCGCCATTCAGGAGACCAAACTGAATGCTAACTCGGACTTACGTACTCGTGATGGGTACAATGTACATAGGAAAGACCGTCCCAGCGGTCATGGGGGCGGCCTCGCATTCATTACACACCATACTGTACAATATAATCTGTTTGCCCCTGACGTTGACCCCAGGGACTCTACCCTAGAATACCAGGGCATAGCAGTCCGGACAGGCGACGTCGACCTGCGAGTGTTAAATATATACATTCCCCCTGTTACGTGCTGTCCCCGTGATTATCGCCCTGATATTAGTGCGTTGCTAAGGGGCGATAACTGCCTCATCTTAGGTGATTTCAACGCACATCACGATCTCTGGCACTCAAACTTGCCAGCAGATAGCAGAGGGCACGCACTCGCAGAGCAAATAGATAATTCGGCATTCTGTACATTGAATGGAGATGCCCCCACTAGGGTGGCAGGTAACTGCCACAGTTCGCCAGACATCTCCATTTCAAGTGCGGGCCTTATCAACCACGTTAACTGGCAACCTATGCTTACACTGGCATCTGACCACCTACCCATCCTACTAGACATCGAACGACCGTCCGACTTCATAACGACAGAAAAACGAACGTACATTAACTTTAGTAAAGCGGACTGGGACCGCTTCACGGACTTTACAGACCACTCCTTCGCTGACCTACCCACACCGACGGACGTATGCAAAGGTGAGAAAGAGTTTCGCAAAGTCATCGATTCAGCCTCTGGCCGCTTCATCCCTGCTGGCAGAATCCCGGAAATTCGGCCGAATTTCCCTGCGGAAGCAGCGGCAATGGCAAGAGAACGTGACCAAGTGAGACTCTTGAACCCCGCAGATCCAAGAATAAAGGATCTCAACGCAGAAATCCGTCGGACTGTCAATGAACATAAATTGAAGAAGTGGAAAGAACACCTAGAGTCATGCAACCTCTCCGGCGGGGTCGGCAAATTATGGTCGACAGTCAAGGCCCTATCCAACCCGACCAAATACAATGACAAGGTCGCCATTGCTTTCGGCGATAACGTCAAGTCGGACCCCAGGAAATGCGCGAGCGCATTCTGCCGGCAATTTATACTGCATTCTCCTGCGGATAGGGCTAAGAGAAAAGCCATCCGACGCGCGCACAAACACAAACACACAGCCGCGCCCATTGTCGTCTCCGCTGCAGAGGTCAAGGAAGCTATAAAGAAGGCCAAACCTTCAAGATCACTCGGACCCGACGGAATTGCCATGAAGATGCTGAAACACCTAGGCCACGAGGGGCACAAGTACTTGGCGGCTCTATTCAACCTCTCACTGTCCACCTTCGTTATACCAGATATCTGGAAACATGCGACTGTGGTCCCCCTCCTAAAACCTGGGAAGCCGGCAAATCAAGGAGACTCTTATCGTCCGATATCTCTCCTTTCGCCGGTAGTGAAGTTGTTAGAGGCTATTCTGCTCCCATATTATACTGCAAACCTGCAGCTGGCCAATCATCAACATGGCTTCCGTAAAAACCATAGCACAACATCAGCTTTGAACGCCATCACGACGCAGATTAACTTCGGTTTGAACCAACACCAACCAAACCACAGGACGGTTCTCGTGGCACTTGACCTGTCGAAAGCCTTCGACACGGTCAACCACGCCACACTCCTTGAAGACCTGGAGGAGACACCGCTTCCTGCCGGCCTAAAAAGGTGGACCGCTAACTACTTGAACGGTCGGCTGGCGTCAGTGCAGTTTCGAAACGAGAGATGTAGACCTAGAAGAATTAGACAAGGGGTTCCGCAGGGTGGTGTTCTTTCACCCCTTCTGTTTAACTTCTACATCTCGAGCCTCCCTCCCCCACCAGAGGGGGTCTCCATCGTTTCGTACGCTGACGACTGCACTGTGATGGCCACGGGCAAAGGACCTTCGACAGACGAACTTTGTACGAGACTGAATGACTACCTGCGCGACCTTTCCTGCTTCTTCACAGAGCGGAACCTGACTCTTTCCCCGACTAAATCTACGGCGACGTTGTTCACCACGTGGACTGCGCAGATGGGGCAGGAGTTGAATGTCGACGAAGATGGTGTTCCACTACCTACTGTCAACCACCCCAAAATTCTAGGGGTTACATTCGACAATAGCCTCACCTTCGCTAATCATGCCACCGCAATAGCTTCAAAGGTACAAAGCCGCAACAAGATCCTCAAGTCACTCGCCGGCAGTACTTGGGGCAAAGACAAAGAAACGTTGCTGGTCACCTATAAGGCTATTGGCCGACCGGTTATTGATTATGCTGCTCCCATATGGTCGCCTAACCTTCACGACACCAACTGGAGGAAATTGCAGGTCTGCCAAAACACCGCCATCAGAACTGCAACGGGTTGTTTGCTTATGTCTCCTGAGTCTCATCTCCACCAGGAGGCTCAAATGCTCAACGTTCGCGAGCATGCGGAACTTTTAAGTAGGCAGTTCCTTCTGAACTGCCACCGTCCCAGTCATCCAAATCGACAGCTATTGGATGAAACTCCGCCCCCTAGAGACATAAGGAAGCATCTCCGGAAGCATTATGATGAGATCCGGCATCACATCTCGTTGCCGTTTGATCTGCGGGACCATAGGCGGGCCCTAAAGGACCTCCACACTGAGTCGGTGGACAGATCCCTCAGATCCCGGCCTGTGAACCCCGTTATTGGTGCCCAACTACCCGTTCTTGCTGAGGAAGAACGTGTCCTTCCGAGGGAGACTAGAGTCATGCTGGCTCAACTTCGGTCTGGATATTGCAATAGGCTGAACTCCTATTTGTCCAGACTGAACCCTACCATACCAAACACATGCCCTGCATGCGGTATGGCCCCCCATGACACGCAACATCTCTTTTCGTGTTCTTCGGAACATACTCTTCTAACTCCCTTATCACTTTGGTCCAACCCTGTTGAAACAGCGCGTTTCCTTGGACTTCCGTTAGAAGAGCCCGATGACAACTAGGAGTGTTCTGGCCCTTTGGGCAGGGCGAAGCACTGCTAACAACAACAACAACAACCGCCGCCGCGCTCAAATACGTACGCCAACCGTCAGACTGGTTCAGGTGGGGGTTCAACGCGCAGGGTTTTATATAGCAGTATGGAGCAGCCAAAATGTCCCTCTTGCAGCGAAACTCATGTAATAACAGAATGCAATAAATTTAAATCACTTGACTTGCCAGCCAGATGGTCACTTGTAAAACAACAGCGCTTATGTTTTGGATGCTTGTCTAAAGGACACAGCTTGCTACATTGTCGTCGCCGTAAGCCATGTGCTGTAAATAGGTGCAAGCGTATGCACCATCAATTGTTACATCAAGATGTTGGGTCACAGTCTTCGCCGCAAGTGAACCGACAACACATCCTAAATTGTCGCGAAGAGCAGGTAGCTAATCTTTTTAAAGTCGTTCCCATATTTTTGTCAGGACCTTTAGGTAAAATTGCCTCATATGCCATGTTTGATGAAGGGTCGTCAGTGTCGTATGGTGACAGCCAAACGACCGAAAAGTCTAGAAAAGTGTCATGTGAAGTAGAAAGCGCAAACGGCCGTGATACTTACCCGCTCAAAAATATCCATACCATCAACGGTCTCAACTTGCCTACTCAGTCATTTAACAAAGAAAGGTACGAACACTTGAAAATACTGCCAGTACAGAATTATAAGAATGCCAAACCCGTATTGCTGCTCGGCCTTGATAATGCCCATTTGTGTCTACCAGGTAAAATTGTCAAAGCTAGAGGTGACCAGCCAATAGCAACAGACACAAAGCTGGGTTGGGTGGTATATGGACCGCAAAGCCAAGAAAGTGTCGCCATAGCTAAGGTGCTGCACGTTCATAAAATAGAATCATTCAAAAGTTTAAACAGGTTGATGGAAGAGTATTTTTCAATTGAAGGTTTTGGAGTCCGGAGTTCAGACATCGTAATGGAGTCCGACGCAGATCAACGCGCTCGAAAGGTACTTGCAGAAACAACAAAGGACCTTGGTCAACGGTACGAGGTAGGTTTGCTCTGGCGACAGGACTCGATGTTACTTCCGTCAAGTTATGCCATGGCGAAACAACGCCTACTGAATGTCGAAACCCGAATGCAAAAAGATGCTGTTTACGCCGAAAAATATAAAAAAGAAATAACAAAGTACATCGACAAAGGATACGCACGGTTGCTAACACCAAACCAAGCTGCATGTGAAGGGCCAACGACGTGGTATCTTTCACGGCTCCCGTCATAAATTCAGACAACAAAAATTCAGAAACACATATTTTCAGAAATTTTTTTTCAGAAAGTCAAAATTCAGAAGTCAAAATTCAGAAGTAAAAATTCAGAAAGTAACCAGACGGCAGAAAAAACATTAAATTTGGCGCAGATCCCCAATTCGGGGCCCGATCTACGTTTTTTATGTGCAGAACACCTTTCCGCGTAGGCGGCCTTCGGCCGCGCTTCAAAAAATAACCCTGGGCTACGCCATTCCAACTCCGGATGTGTGCCATAGCCGTGGCTACCGCCACGGTGATGTCCTTCCGCGTGCCACTCTTTTCTCACAGGGTAATGTGATTACAACAACCACATGAAAATGACAGAAAAATTGTGAACTTTAACTGCAAATATCTCTCAAAATTCTAAAAATATCGGATTTCCCCCTCCAGATTATTGTTACGGAGGAGTATAAAGATTTTGTGAATTTTTCACTCATTTTTCTGTTAAGTGATTTCTGAATTTTTCATTCTGATTTGTTGTTTCTGAAAAAAGTTTTCTGAATTTTTCATTCTGACTTTTTGTTTCTGAAAAGTTTTTTCCGACTTTTTGTTTCTGAAAAGTGTTTTTTGAATAAATGTTTCTGAAAAACAGTATTTCTGAATTTTTGCCTTCTGAATTTATGGGGGGCACCATCTTCCACACTTTGGGGTTTTCAATCCATCAAAGCCGGAAAAACTACGCATCGTGTTCGACGCAGCCGCCGTTTCTAATTCATGTTCACTAAATTCTGTTCTTCTTAAAGGTCCAGAACAAGCACAGCCGCTCGTAGTCATCATCCACAAGTTTCGCCAAGGGATTGTAGCAGTGGCTGGGGATATAGAAGAAATGTTTTCCCAGGTGCGAATCAGGGAGGCAGATCAAGATGCACAAAGGTTCCTGTGGAGAAATGGCAAAGCGGGTGACCCAATCCAGACGTACGCGATGGCATCAATGATCTTTGGAGCAATTTGCTCGCCATGTTGTGCCGAGCACATAAAAAACGTTAATGCCGTAAAACATGAGTCCATAATGCCCAGAGGTAGTAATGCTGTCATTGCTGGTACGTACGTCGACGACTTGGTAGTAAGCTTCAATAGCCCCGGCGAAGCTCTAAGCGTAACCAACGAAGCCGTTAAGATCAATTCTTCCGCTGGATTCAAATTGAAAAATTTTATATGCAATAACAAGGACGTACAGAACAAACTAAACGGGAAAAATGCGATATCGAGTACGGAAATAATCAAAATGGATCGTCAGACAACACCAGAAAAGGTCCTTGGTATGTATTGGAACACCTGTAACGACGCGTTTGAGTTTCAATTTCAGTTCCACAAAATCGCCAGAGATGTTCTAAATGGGGCGCGAAGGCCAACTAAAAGGGAGTTGTTGAGTTTTACCATGTGGATTTATGATCCGTTCGGGCTGTTAGCAAATATCACTGTATTTTTGAAACTACTAATGCAATCATTATGGCGCTTACAGATGCAATGGGACGAAGCAGTACCACACGAGCTGGCAGAGCAATGGAGGCTGTGGTGGGATAACTTTCAATCAATCAAACAATTTAGAGTACCACGTTGTTATTCCACGATACTAGCAACTGCTGATGAAATACAACTACATATTTTCGTTGATGCAAGCGAATCTGCCTATGCGGCCATTGGGATATCTCCGAGTAAAAAAGGGTAGTAAAATCGATGTAACATTAGTGAGTGCCAAGACAAGATGTACGCCTCTCAAGGGTATGACTATACCTCTTTTGGAACTGCAAGCTGCTGTATTGGGTTGTCGGCTAAAAGAGTCACTGGAGCGCTGTCACGATTTTTATATACGTAGTACAACATTTTGGAGCGATTCGAAAACCGTAATTTCGTGGATTCGTTCGACAAACAGAAACTATAAGCAATTCGTCGCTTGTCGTATAGCGGAGATTTTGAGCACATCTATGGTTGACCAATGGCGGTGGATCCCGACATCATTGAATGTAGCGGACGAAGCAACGAGGGCATGTACAACATTTCAATATAATTCGTCGGCAAGGTGGTTCAATAGACCATCCTTTTTGTATGAGGATAAAGAACGTTGGCCGGAAGAAATACCATTAATAATGTTGGAGCATCCGGTTTTGGAAGAGACTACACATAGAGTCATGCTGTCAAACAAAGGGGAGTATCCAATAAATTTTACAAAATTTTCTTTATATCCGAAGGTGGTCAGAGTTTGTGGTTGGATTTGCCGGTTTGCACACAATGCTAGGTCTGGTAAACATCAAGGTGGAGAGCTGAATGCTACGGAAGTTGCTAATGCCGAAAAAATTATTCTTCAAAGAGTCCAAAGTGAAGCATTCAACGATGCAATTGAAGTTCTTCAAAAGGGAAATTGCATACTGAAATCTTCAACGTTACATCAACTAACTCCGTTTTTGGACGATGACAATTTGCTAAAAGTAAACGGAAGAATAGACGCCGCATACTGTCTGCCGATCACTGCACGACGACCTACTGACTTACCTCACAATCATCACGTCACGCGCTTGATCGTCCAACAATATCACCGTAAACTACATCATCAACGAAATCCGGCAAAAATTTTGGGTTCCTGGTATGCGTGCCTGAAGTCAGTAAAAAAAGATTGCGCAGTTTGCAAAATGAACACCGTTAAACCAGCTGCGCCACTCATGGGTCAATTACCACCAAATCGTCTTACGCCATACGTCCGGCCCTTTTCATACGCCGGGGTTGATTGGTGGCGTTATTCACATGCTTAACGACACGAGCAATCCACTTGGAAGTCGCTGAAAATCTAATTACTGATGCCTTTATTATTTGTTTTCGAAATTTTGTAAATCGTCGTGGAATACCAGTAAAGATGCGAAGTGATAATGGAACCAACTTTGTCGGGGCACAAAAGGAGTTAAACAAAGAAAATCGATTATTTGACTTTGACCTTATAGAGCAAGCGATGTCCAGCCGAAATATTCAGTGGGTGTTCAACTGCCCTGCGAATCCCTCAGCAGGAGGGAACGTCTAGTCCAATGTGTGAAGCGGTTGTTACATCGAGTCTTAAAGGAGGAAGCCCCACGACTCGAGACATTCAGGAGCGTTTTAATAGAGGCGGAAAATATCGTGAACAGCCGCCCATTGACAGAACTCCCACTAAAGGCATACGACGAGGAGCCTTTGACTCCGAACCATTTTATTCCCACGACAGCCGGTTCTACGTACCGGCATGACTCGGGGTTTCCCCGACCAAGGGCTGTTATTTCACTACCCCCCTGCCTAAACCGTCAGTTATCCCCCCCCCAATAATGTCATCCTCCGAGCAGCTCCTTGCAGCGGGACTGCTCAAGACTCTCGTGCTCCGGGCTGGTATTGAATCCAACCCCGGACCTAGAGAATGGATCTGCTGTATATGCTGGAAGAAAATTTATGTGAAACGTTCACATTCTGTACAATGCTCTAATTGTAGCAGATGGTTGCATCTAACTAGTTGCTCCGGACTAAATCCCTCTACTCATAGACCCGCTAGTTTTTGTAAAACTTTTGTGGCCCCTTGCTGTTCACGTCCTATGACGTCCAGTGGCCGTCGTCGATCAAGTATCGCTCCGCCACATATGTCTGACTCTATCACATCAGTCTCCACGACTAGCACTAACAATGCACATCAGCAAGTAGACCTTCCGAGCGGCCGCTCACGCTTACAGGCGTCAACATCTCACACAGCAGCTCACAGCTACTCCCTACGTAGCACTTCCCAAGTGGATTTGAGCAATCTCTCCCACCCCCTCGGTCAGCCCCTCTTCTTCCAGTATTAGCACGAGTATAAGCCACAACCATCAGCTCCTGGTTCCTTATACTACGTGCACTGTTTGTCGGTTAAGATTATATACGCCGTTGGCATCAGTCAAGTGCAATAACTGCCTTGGCCTGTGTCACCTGCTCATATGCTCTGGACTCGCGAACAGGAACCTATGGACTGATACGTACGTTGCGCCATGCTGTCGAGCTACGCAACCTTCAACGTCGTCCGACTCGCCTCTACCTTCTGGTAACGCGATTCCTTCAACTTAAAGATTGCGCCGTAGTGCGCGACCCAGCCTATTACCACCTAGGCATACGCACCAGTCCTTGACCCCCAGCATCAACTCTGCTCCCCCTACACATTTCGGTATCCTGCAATTTAATTGCAACGGCCTAACCGGCAAAATTGTTGAAGTGACAAATTTAATGAAGCGACTGAACATCAAGATCGCGGCGATTCAGGAGACAAAGTTAGGTTTAAGGTCGTCTCTTCAGACCTGCAACGGGTACAATGTACACCGTTGTGACCGTGCGAGAGGGTTTGGGGGTGGTCTGGCATTCATCACGCATCAATCTGTGCAGCATCGTTTATTTGAGCCTGACATCGACCCGAGGGACACCACCTTAGAACGTCAAGGTATGGTTGTCCGGTCAGGCGATGTCGACCTTGAAATCATAAACATTTACGTACCTCCTGTCACCTGTTGTCCCAGGGATTACCACCCTGACATTCGTGCGTTACTCAGGGGCGATAGCCGCGTCATCCTTGGTGACTTCAAAGCACACCACGACCTGTGGCACTCCAGCCTGCAGGCCGATGGTAGGGGACAGGAGCTGGCTGACCAAATAGATGATTCGACGTTCTGCACGGTAAATGGGGATGCCCCCACTAGAGTGGCGGTAAACTGCTCTAGCTCGCCAGACATCACCATTGTCAGCGCAGGCCTTATAAACTGCGTTGAATGGCGACCGATGCTGACGCTTGCCTCAGACCACCTACCCATAGTGCTCTCTATCGATCGCCCCACCGACTTTGTCACCGCTGAGAAGCGCACATTCACTAACTTCAATAAAGCCGACTGGGAGGGTTTTCTCGACATCACAGAGAGCGCCTGCGCTGCTCTTCCCACCCCGTCTGACGTACGAGAAGGGGAAAAGGCGTTTGGTATGGCCCTAATTTCAGCCTCAGTTGGTGCAGTTTGCAGGATCACCTTTCTTGTGGATTGGGCACAGAACACTTAGATTCCAATCTTCGGGCATGCATTCATCCGACCATATTCTGCACAGAAGCTGGTGCATACGCCTTACCAGCTCCTCGCCGCCATGCTTGAATAGCTCAGCAGGCAAACCATCAGCGCCAGCTGCTTTATTGTTTTTTAACCGGGATATTGATATTCGCACCTCATTATAGTCGGGTCCTGGGACGTCAATTTCGTCGTCTTCGATTGTGGGTTCGGGTTCGAGCTCTTCTCTGGTTTCTTGCTCAATTTCTCCATTTAAAAGGGCAGAGAAGTGATCCGTCCATATCTCTAGTATTCTCTGAACATCAGTCACCAGGTCGCCGTTCTCGTTCTTACAGGAATTTGCCCCGGGCTTGAAACCTTCCGTCATTCGTCGAATTTTTTGGTAGAATTTTCTGGCATTATTCCCATTGGCTAGCATCTCAAGCTCATTGATTTCACGCTTTTCTGCCTCTCTTTTTTTTTGACCGGAAAAGTCGCCTCGCTTCCCTTTTCAACTCGCGGTAGTGTTCACACACACTCCTTGTTGCACTCGATCTTAGCGTGGCCTTGTAGGCTTCGTTCTTTCTTTTCGTTGCAGCTCGGCACTCTTCATCATCGTACCAGTTGTTTCTTCTCGTTCGCCGGAATCCAATTACTTCTTCGGCTGCGGTACGGAGTGCTCCTGTGATGTGCTCCCACTACTCATGCATTCCACTGGGTTGAATTGTGCTCTCAGAGAGCAGGTGTGAGAGTCGGTCTGCAAAATCATTGGTGGTCTGTTGCGATTGCAGCTTTGCACCTGTTTTGTCGTACAGAGGCGGGTACGAAACTTAGCTGCTACTAGGTAGTGATCGGAGTCGATGTTTGGACCTCTTATTGTGCGAACATCTAAAACGCTAGAAGCATGCTGTCCGTCTATCACAATGTGGTCGATCTGGTTTCGCGTTCTTCGATCGGGAGACAGCCATGTAGCCTGATGGATCTTCTTGTGCATAAACCTGGTGCTGGCAATGACCATGTTTCGGGCACCTGCGAAGTCGATCAGCCTGTACCCATTTGGCGAAGTCTGGCCGTGCAGGCTGAACTTCCCGACTGTGGGTCCAAATACACCCTCTTTGCCCACCCTGGCGTTAAAGTCACCAAGCACGACTTTGATGTCATGACGGGGGCAGCGCTCGTAAGTTTCCTCCAGGCGCTCGTAGAATGCATCCTTTTCCACGTCGTCGTTCTCTTCCGTCGGAGCGTGGGCGCAGATAAACGAGATGTTAAAGAATCGTACTTTTACGCGGATTGTAGCGAGACGCTCATTCACGGGTGTGAACGACAGTACTCGATTACGGAGTCTCTCTCCCACCACAAATCCCAAGCCAAATCTGCGCTTGTCGACATGCCCACTCCAGTAAATATTGCAAGGTGGTTTGTTCATATTACCATGCCCTTAAATCGTAGTCCTTGTTTCGTTTGCGTGTGTCGTCATCTAAAAAGGTGGTTCTCATATCCGAGGCTTTTTTGGATTTCATTGGTACGTTGTTTTATGTGGTGGGTCCCAAACCCAACGCACAACCCGTTCCACGGGAGGTTGTAATTTAAGTGCACGTTTATATAGCGAGCCGCTTGATCCAAGACAGACGCCCGCTTACAGCCGCACCACTAGGTGATCAGACGCTGCTTGTAAACCCCTGATAAGCCCTTAAACCGATTATGTCGGAGTGGCCTTGCCAGGTTGTCGCCTTCTCACGTTTAGCTCACCACCAAACGGGTGTTCGGTGGCTACCCAGAGGATACTTGGACGCAAGCGCCCGGAAGTAGTGAGCTGCTTGGACCGCATGCAAAAGAATCGCTCTGGCCATTCCCAAGTGAATGGCGATTAGAAACTTTCCTCACTTACGTGGACTTCTACACGCGGACCCATCCTCCTTGACGAACTCTGCTCTCGAATTAACTCATACCTCCCAGCCGTGTCCGAATTCTTCGCCGGGAGAAACCTGGCATTGTCACCGAATAAGTCCTCGGCCACCCTATTCACGACGTGGACAACGCAAGTGAACATGGAATTAGACGTCTACGTTGATAGTGTCCAGCTACCAACTGTCTCACACCCCAAAATCTTAGGGGTGACGTTTGATAACATGTTCAAATACGGCGCTCATGTAACCGCAATTGCCAATAAAGTCCAAAGCCGTAACAAAATCCTCAAGTCCCTAGCTGGCAGCACTTGGGGTAAAGACAAAGAAACGTTACTAGCTACATATAAAGCAATTGGCCAGCCGGTACTGAGCTACGCAACGCCTATATGGTCGCCGGGGCTAGCTGACACACACTGGACGAGGCTACTGGTCTACCAAAACACCGCCCTTCGTACCGCCACTGGGTGTCTTCTTATGTCTCCTGAGCATCACTTACATAATGAAGCGAAAATGCTCGCCGTTAAAGAGCATAGCGAGATGTTGACCAGGCAATTCCTGTTCAACTGTTGCAAACCGCAGCATCCGAACGGACGCCTGATCAACGAGGATCCGCCCCCCAGGAGCATAAGGAGCCATCTACGCAAACACTACGATGAGATCCGGCACCTGATTTCCACGCCGTTTGATCGTAAGGTGCACCGGCAGGCCCTTACCCTCATCCACACGAATTCGGTAAATTCGTATGTTGGCTCTCTCCCGGTGAACGCCGTTCTTCAGGCAACAACACCACCCGTTGCCGAAGAGGAGCGCGAGCTACCTAGGGAGACTATGGTGATGCTGGCCCAACTCCGGTCTGGATATTGTAATAGGTTAAACTCTTACCTATCCAGACTGAATCCCGACTTGCCTAATGTTTGTCCGGCATGCGGCTTGTCCCCCCATACTACTAACCATCTTTTTGTCTGCTCATCCGAGCCTACTCTTCTAACACCCATATCCCTCTGGTCCTCCCCTGTTGAAGCCGCTAGGTTTCTAGGACTTCCTTTAGAAGAGTTCGATGACAATATTGGGTAAGGTTGATACTGACTACCTAGGCAGGGCAACGTAGTGTTAAAACAAAACAACAACAACCATTTTATTTTGGGTTGTCTCAATTCTACGCAAACTCCAACGATCGATGAAGAAAACCTGTGTTTACGCAAACAGTGGCGTATTTCTCAAAATCTGAAGGACCGGCTATGGAAGAGATAGATTTGTGAGTATTTGCCCCAACTCCTCCGACGCTCGAAATTGCGAGACAAAGCAACGCCCTTAAAACCGGGGCAGCTGGTGATTGTTTGCGATTCTCTCAAACCAAGAAATCAATGGGAACGAGGACGAGTGACTGAGGTATTTACTGCGAATGATGGCCAAGTAAGGAGTGCCGAAGTTCGTACAGCATCCGGAACAATACGCCGACCAGCCAGCAAGCTAGCCGCTTTGATGATTAGTGAATCCTCGACGGATCCACCGGGGGCTGGGATGTCATCTCAAAATAACCACACCGTACAATCCAACATGCAAAATGTATAGCTGGGCTGAGTGTTGTACTTGACTACTGGGTTGCATACATACATTTCTACATTTACATACATATCCTTAACCATATGAGTTATTTGCTTATTACTGTTTTGACTTTAGAATTCCAATACATAACTACTGAAAGGATAGCGGATTCGTATCGGCGGATTTGGGTAGCTCAGCTGGTTATAAAAGCAGCAAATATGCAAATTACGGATTACTATGTTGAAGACGTCAGTGCTAGCAAGCACACTAAATTTGAAACATCGTACAGTGTTCATCGTTCGCCGCTCATCATCGATAATTACATATACGAATTTTGACACTATTACCTGTCACCGACTAAGTATGGACTCTAGAGACGTATGACAGCTTACTGAATAAGCAATGGTGGGCAGAGCAGCTCTATAGGGCTGCGAGAGTAAAATCGTGTGTACGTATACAAAAGCCGTGAACAAGAAATTTGCTCAGTTTAATTTCAAGAGTGCAAGAAACAGGTTTCTGCCTATATGTTATACAGTGACCATTGTTTAAGGTTATATGATGTTTCAAATTGGGTGGGAAATTTAATTTTAATGTTTTAAATAGTTCTAATGCTTAATTTCTTCAAGGTTGTTAAATCTTATAACAGAGTTCACTACAGCGATATTTTTTGCTTTTCACCTAGCTATTATTGATTTCAGCACAGATGCCCGTAAAATATGTTTTTCAAATGTAAGCTTGCTTACTGGGCAATAAAAAATAAATTAAAAAAGAATTAAAAAGGGTTGCCTTTTACTTTGGACAAAGAGGGAGTGAATTTTCAAACACAAGCTAATATACTAACTTATGTTTTGGAATAAAAAATAGTAAATTCTTGTTACAAAAAACAAAACAAAACAATATTAAAAAACCAAACTATTACTTTTAAATAAAAAAAAAGATATATGCGTTTTATTTTTAAAACTCAATAAAAAAATATATATAATCTAAAACCAAACCAAAATGGAAACTAAAACAAAATATTTACTCGTGAAAATCGCTGTTGGCCCCACAATCCTTTCAAAAGTACACTCATACAAGCACAAGATGTACTGATCATTTGTTCATTCACCGCTGTGAATAAAAAATTGTCTTAAAATTGAAATTGCACACGAAATGTCTCTTTTAGGGCGCTTCTCTCGACCTCCTGTTGCAGGCAGGATCAGCCAACTGGCGGATAAATTTGTCGGCAAGATTAATTCTACTTCATTTTCAGGGCACATATGTATTCGACAATAATGGTGTGCCGCTTTGAACTTTGTGTTCCTATAAATTGGTAGGACCTACAGTTTTTGCAGACTCCGAACGGCATCTACAAAGGAGATGAATTTTAGCTAAGAAGCCCTCCATGACAGAAATACACCCGGAGAGTTGGCCAAACCACTGCCGAGGGGCGAACCCGTATTAAAAAATTAACCATGCACGCTATTTGTTTGTTTCCTAGTTAAACGGTCCATATTCTTTACTTGTTCCAATTGGCAGGGTTATTTGTATGCTTTGTGATTTTTAGTGATCGAAACCAGATGGAATAATCGAGGAACCATCGAATTTGTCATAATACTTCTTAGTACTTCATAATATTTCTTATCGGAACCGCACAACAAAATCGGATTTTCTGAAGAAAGTTTTAAATTTTGATGCATTTTGTTTCAACTAAAATAACTCACCGGCGTCACCCCAAATCGTCGACTCGTAGGTGTAGTTTGCACCCTCCCTACCTCATGGAGGGGTGGAGCCTCCTCGTGGTGGCACCTATTTTTCCTTTCTCTCCCTTTTTAAATGGACCGGATCAAGGTGTTATACGACCCGTGCTGAGGATCAAATAGCCCAAACGCTAACGGAGTGCATCGAATACCGGGCGACCTTCGATGCTAACTGACCTTCGGGGTACTGACCAGAAGGCCTCCTGTGCAACCGCGCCCTTCCCTTGGCTCCCACCAGTAGGTCTGCCACCCAGCTACTAGCGTATGGTGCGTCGGCTCCCGGGGGTCGAAGGGATGTGGGGGTGGCTGCTTCTAGGGCTGGGGGACATAAAAAGCCCAACCATCAGCACAAGCGTTGGGCAGCCCGGATCCTGCGTAGGAACGCTTCCTCACCGATAAGGGAGGGGGATGTCTCTGCGGAGGTCTGGGCAAAAGCTCAGCGTGATCTTGCATGGGCGAGGAACATGTTCCCGGATATCAAGCCCGACTGGGTCGAGATCATTGGCGTGATCGAGAAGAGTAGCGACGATGGCTGGATCCCGAAGCAGCAATGGAAGTGGATTGAAGCTTCGCTCGCTAATGTGGCCGTTAAGGTCTACCGCCATCGTACACCGATGCAGGGTGGTTCCAAGGTAATGTTAAGCTCGTCGCCTGCTATGACTCCAGGTCAGATGAGTTGTACAAAAGCGCCGTTAAGATGCTAGGTGAGGTATATCCGGGCGCGCGCCTTAAGGTAGTATAGGCGCGTGATATCCCCTCACGACCAGGTGCTAGAGTCTGGGCTCCATTGACCCCATCCGACCCAGCTGTCATCTTGGAGCTGCTCCAGGTGTACAACCCCGGTTTGCCGACTACAAATTGGAATGTGGTCAATGTCGCGAAATCCGACCGGGCCAAGATGCAAGTGGTTCTGCTGCTCGACAGCGAAAGCGTCGAAGCGCTTGCAAAGCAGGACTTTCGTGTGAGCTACGGCTTCAAAAATGTAAGCCTAAAGGTCTACAAGGCCGATGTGGAAGCCCACGTCAGCCTCGAATCTCGAACGGAGGTGGTTGAACCCCCCCAGTGAAGATGAGAGGGAGGTGGACGCGGGCGAGGAACTGAGTGGGTACGTGTCGGTCGTCAGGATCGGACGATAGCTTGGCTCTCAGAGGGCTTTACTTTGAGAGTCAGCTTCTGAGTGATGGCGATTCGCTCACGGAGGAGAGCGCGAGTGAACTGTGATGCGGGTCCTCCAGATCAACCTGCATCTGCTGCACCTGTTCTCAGTAGGATCTGTGGCTTGCGGACACCAGCGTTAAAGCTCTAAAGCGCTAAATATAAGGGTAAGCCTCGCACTTGTATACTAGCTAAGTCTACTCTTACGTGTCGATTCTGAGCGTAACCGGAAACTTTTTACCCAGAAGGTTATCTAACCAAAAATCGTAACCGGTGCGTGTACCCGCGATTCTAACATGGTAACGATGTCAAAAACAAACAATGCGCAAAAGAGAATAAAAGGCAAACGCGCACGAAACATCACGTAAAAAAGTTATTATATTGTTTACTAATTCTTCTGAACTAGTATGTGTATAAAATTTGTGCTATTTTCTGTCCAAAAAAATATTTACAAAACACGTGCCATTTGTCGCGGTTACTTGGCGTTACCACCTCTTTCGGTGGTTACGAAATTGAGCTGCAACTTGAGCCGGAGGTATACCAAACGGGTGTAAAAGTTTCCAAGATATTTGTTTGCCGGGTAAATCGAATGTTGTTACCACTATTAATGTTTTTCTTCTACCCAATTTTAGTGACGGGGATCTGACAGCGGTTAGCGTCGAGGTGCTGGGAAGAAGACTCATGTGCGTTTCCTTCTACTTAGCACATGATCACCAAGGTTCACTACCACCTGTTAATTTCAAAGAATTCATGAGCAAAGCAAATCCACGTTGTGATATTTTAATACTTGGATGCGATGCCAATGCTCACCATGCCCAGTGGGGCAGAAACGACATAAACAACCGGGGTGAGTCCTTATATAACTATCTTCTACGCAAAAGGGGAAATGACCCCACTTTCATTACGAGGAGCCGCGAGAAGGCCCTCGACATAACCCTGATCACGAATTCATTCAGTGACAAGATAGTTTCTTGGAGAGTTCTAAAAGAGAACTCCTTTTCTGACCATAGGTATATAAGTTTTCTCTATACCAGATGCGTACACGGGCTCCAAGTATATTCAAAATATCAGAAGAACAAACTGGGGCTACTAAAAGAACATCCTAGGTAAAAATCTACCCAAAGAGGTGCGAATCCCAGGAAACGAAGAGGAGCTGGAATCACTCGTAAATAATTACACCGATATTTGAAAGACTGCTCTTGATAAGGGTTGTCCGGATAGGAAAGTTCGGGAAACGCACAAGCCACCATGGTGGTCGTCTGATCTTGACAAGCTCAGGAATTCTTGCAGGGTGGCCTTCAGTAAAACCAAACATGATGGGCATGAATCCGCATGGGCTGCCTACAAAACGAATCTAAATTCGTATAAAAAAGCACTCCGAAAGGAGAAGCGATCTTATTTTGTGGGGTTCTGTGGTAAGATGGAATCTACACCCGCGGCCTCTCGCTAGAGGAAGTTTCTATCGAAATCCCCAACTCAGCTAAGCTACTACCAAAAACCTTATGGGCAGTGGACGAACTCCATTACGGAAACCATAAAGTTGCTTATGGATATTCACTTCCCGACATGCGCGGGCGTGTCTACAAATATTGTTTGCGGTGGGTTACTTACTGACCAGCTAATAAGTGAAATCACAGATTTTAATAAGATAGACTGCGCTCTTTCGACTTTTAAACCCTATAAGAGGCCGGGCCCGGACGGAATTATTCCGGCTCAGCTCCAGTATACTGCCGAACTTATTAGGCCCTGGATTAAGAGGATGTTTGAAAGCTGTCTGAATATAAATTTTATACCAACATCATGGAGGGAGGTTAACGTGGTTTTTATCCCCAAAGCAGGGAAGTCATCACACTCGAAACCGAATGATTATAGGTCCATAAGGTAATCTACTTTTCTGCTTAAGGCACTAGAAAGACTCCTAGAGGACTACATCAGGAGGAAGATTGAACAGGATGCCTATGCTAAGGGCGGATCGACCGACAAAGCCTTGCATTCACTGGTATCCGTTATTGAAAGGTCACTTGACCTCAAGGAATATGCACTAGTGGCTTTTCTTAATATTGCGGGTGCTTTTAACAACGTACTCCCGGAGGCCATTGCCTCCGCGCTGACGGGTCTGGGGGTTGATGCGTGCCTGGTTGGGTTTATTCACAATCTGCTTACCCGTAGGCAGATCATATCGGAGCTAGGTGGCCCCGTGATCCGCAGACCAGTCAGCAGAAGCACCCCGCAGGGAAGCGTTCTCTCTCCGCTTCTCTGGGTGGTTACCGTCAACCAACTGCTTCGCCTCATAGAATCGGAAGGTCACCAGGTGATCGCATATGCGGATGATATCTACGGAATTATGCGGGCGCAATTTCCGCAAATTCTCTGCAACTTAATGGAAATAGCACTATGCAAAATATCACAATGGGCCACGGCAGCAGGTTTGGAAGTTAACCCGGATAAAACCGAGTTAGTCCTCTTCACGAGAAGGTACAAAGTACCAGATCTAACACCGCCAAGGATTTGGGGCACTTCCTTAGCGTTCAGCTATAAAGTTAAGTACTTGGGAATCATTCTGGACAGGAAGCTGTTATGGAGTGATAATTTAATGGAGCGATGTCGACCTTGAAATCATAAACATATACATACCTCCTGTTACCTGCCGACAATCGTGCGTTACTCAGGGGCGAGAATCGCGTCATCCTTGGTGACCTCAACGCACACCATGACCTGTGGCACTCTAGCTTGCAGGTGGATGGTAGGGGACAGGAGCTGGCTGACCAAATAGATGATTCGACGTTCTGCACGGTAAATGGGGATGCCCCCACTAGAGTGGCGGTAAACTGCTCTAGCTCGCCAGATATCACCATAGCCAGCGCAGGCCCTATAAACTGAGTTCAATGGCGACCGATGCTGACGCTTGCTTCAGACCACCTACCCATAGTGCTCTCTATCGATCGCCCCACCGACTTTGTCGCCGCTGAGAATCGCACGTACACCAACTTCAATAAAGCCGACTGGGAGGGTTTTCTCACCACCACAGAGAGCGCCTTTGATGCCCTCCCCACCCCGTCTGACGTACGAGAAGGGGGAAAGTCGTTTCGTATGGCCCTAATTTCAGCCTCCCAGCAACACATTCCGTCAGGTAGAATAAAGGAAGTGCGTCCATTCTTCCCAGCAGAGACAGCGGCGCTGGCAAATGAACGTGACCATATTAGACGCCTGGACCCTACAGATTCTCAAATAAAGGATCTTAATGCGGAAATCAGACGCTTAGTAGATAAACACAAACGCGCTAAGTGGGAAGAGCACCTAAAGTCTTGCAACCTCTCGGCTGGAGATGGCAAATTATAGTCGACGGTGAGAGACAGCGGCCCTGGCAAATGAACGTGACCATATTAGACGCCTGGACCCTACGGATCCTCAAATAAAGGATCTTAATGCGGAAATCAGACGCTTAGTAGATAAACGCTATGTGGGAAGAGCACCTAAGGTCTTGCAACCTCTCGGCTGGAGTTGGCAAATTATGGTCGAAGGTGAAATCTTTGTCCAACCCGACTAAACCTAACGACAAAATATCCATCGCCTTCGGTGATAAGGTTCAGTCGAACCATAAAAGATGCGTAAGCGCCTTCTGCCGACAATTTGAGGCAATTCGGAGATCTAAGAACACCATATACATACCTCCTGTTACCTGCCGACAATCGTGCGTTACTCAGGGGCGAGAATCGCGTCATCCTTGGTGACCTCAACGCACACCATGACCTGTGGCACTCTAGCTTGCAGGTGGATGGTAGGGGACAGGAGCTGGCTGACCAAATAGATGATTCGACGTTCTGCACGGTAAATGGGGATGCCCCCACTAGAGTGGCGGTAAACTGCTCTAGCTCGCAAGATATCACCATAGCCAGCGCAGGCCTTACAAACTGAGTTCAATGGCGACCGATGCTGACGCTTGCTTCAGACCACCTACCCATAGTGCTCTCTATCGATCGCCCCACCGACTTTGTCGCCGCTGAGAATCGCACGTACACCAACTTCAATAAAGCCGACTGGGAGAGTTTTCTCACCACCACAGAGAGCGCCTTTGGTGCTCTCCCCACCCCGTCTGACGTACGAGAAGGGGGAAAGGCGTTTCGTATGGCCCTAATTTCAGCCTCCCAGCAACACATTCCGTCAGGTAGAATAAAGGAAGTGCGTCCATTCTTCCCAGCAGAGACAGCGGCGCTGGCAAATGAACGTGACCATATTAGACGCCTGGACCCTACAGATTCTCAAATAAAGGATCTTAATGCGGAAATCAGACGCTTAGTAGATAAACACAAACGCGCTAAGTGGGAAGAGCACCTAAAGTCTTGCAACCTCTCGGCTGGAGATGGCAAATTATAGTCGACGGTGAGAGACAGCGGCCCTGGCAAATGAACGTGACCATATTAGACGCCTGGACCCTACGGATCCTCAAATAAACGATCTTAATGCGGAAATCAGACGCTTAGTAGATAAACACAAACGCGCTAAGTGGGAAGAGCACCTAAAGTCTTGCAACCTCTCGGCTGGAGTTGGAAAATTATGGTCGACGGTGAAATCTTTGTCCAACCCGACTAAACCTAACGAAAAAAAATCCATCGCCTTCGGTGATAAGGTTCGGTCGAACCCTAAAAGATGCGTAAGCGCCTTCTGCCGACAATTTGAGGCAATTCGAAGATCTAAAAACACCAAGTATAAACACCAAGTATATTGGCCCCGATGGCATTTCCACGCTGATGCTGAAACACCTCGGCGACGAAGGCATAAGATACCTTACACACATTTTCAACCTTTCCCTGTCCACCTTTGTCATTCCTGAAAGATGGGGACAGGCAAAGGTGGTCCCACTACTAAAGCCTGGCAAGCTAGCTGCCGTAGGGGAGTCATATCGTCCGATATCACTCCTCTCGCTAGTAGTGAAGGTGTTGAAATCTATCTTGTTACCGTATTTCACCGCAAACCTGCGGCTCGCCGAACATCAGCATGGATTTCGCAAAAACCACAGTACCACCACAGCGCTGAACGCCATAACCACTCAGATAGGGGACGGATTAAACCAAAAGTGTCCAAACCACAGGACAGTGCTAGTTGCGCTAGACCTGGCCAAAGCTTTTGACACGGTCAACCATGCGCAACTAATGAAAGACCTTGAAGACTCGTCTCTTCCCCCCCGTCTTAAACGTTGGACTGCCAACTACCTGAGTGGCCGTCAATCGTGGGTTGAATTCAGAGGCGCCAGATCAAAACCCAGAATAGTTAAACAAGGGGTGCCACAGGGTGGTGTCCTATCCCCGTTTCTGTTTAACTATTATATATCGAAACTCCCACCCCCCCCCGCCCCCCCAGAGGGTGTCTCGATCGTCTCTTACGCCGACGATTGTACGATTCTGGCAACAGGCCCCTCCGTTGAAGACCTCTGCTCTCGCATAAACTCATACCTCCCAGTCGTGTCCGAATTCTTCGCCGGGAGAAACCTGGCATTGTCACCGAATAAGTCCTGGGCCACCCTATTCACAACGTGGACAACGCAAGTGAACATAGAATTAGACGTCTACGTGATAGTGTCAAGCTGCCAACTATCTCACACCCCAAAATCTTCAGGTCTGCCAGAACACCGCCCTTCGAACCGCCACTGGGTGCCTTCTTATGTCTCCTGAGCATCACCTTCTTAATGAATCGAAAATGCTCGCCGTTAAAGAGCATAGCGAGATGTTGACCAGTCAATTCATGTTCAACTGTTGCAAACCGCAGCATTCGAACGGACGCCTGGTCAACGAAAATCCGCCCCCCAGGAGCATAAGGAGCCATCTACGCAAACACTTCGATGAGTTTCGGCACCTGCTTTCCACGCCGTTTGATCCTAAGGTGCACCGGCAGGCCCTCACCCTCATCCAACGCAATCCGTTGCTGAAGAGGAGCGCGAGCTGCCTAGGGAGACTAGGGTGATGCTGGCTCAACTCCGGTCTGGATATTGTAATAGGTTAAACTCTTACCTAACCAGATTGAACCCCGACTTGCCTAATGTTTGTCCGGCATGCGGCTTGTCCCCCCAAAATACAAATCATCACCAGGGCGAACGTTAGTTATCCCCCCCCCCCCCAATAATGTCATCTTCCGAGCAGCTGCTTGCAGGTGGACTGCTCCAGACTCTCTTGCTCCGGGCTGGAAGAAAATCCATGTGAAACGTTCACATTCAGTACAATGCTCTAATTGTAATAGATGGTTGCATCTAAGTAGTTGCTCCGGACTAAATCCCTCTACTCATAGACCCGCTAGTTTTTATAGAACTTTTGTGGCGCCCTGCTGTTCACGTCCTACGACGTCCTGTGGCCGTCGTCGATCAAGTATCGCTCCTCCACATATGTCTGACTCTGTCACATCAGTATCCACGACTAGCATTACCAATGCACATCAGCAAGTAGACTTTCCCAGCGGCCGCTCACGCCCCACGCGTCAACATCTTACACAGCAGCTCACAGCTACTCCCTACGTAGCACTTCCCAAATGGATTTCAGCAATGCTAAGCGCAGGAACTTATGGACCGAGCAAATAGACGATTCGACGTTCTGCACGGTAAATGGGGATGCCCCCACTAGAGTGGCGGTAAACTGCTCTAGCTCGCCAGATATCACCATAGTCAGCGCAGGCCTTATAAACCACCTACCCATAGTGCTCTCTCTCCATCGCCACACCGACTTTGTCACCAACTTCAATAAAGCCGACTGGGAGGGTTTTCTCACCACCACAGAGAGCTCTTTCGCTGCTCTCCCCACCCCCGTCTGACGTACGAGAATGGGAAAAGGCGTTTCGTATGGCCCTAATTTCAGCCTCCCATCAACACATTCCGTCAGGTAGAATAAAGGAAGTGCGTCCATTCTTCCCCGCAAAGACAGCGGCCCTCGCAAATGAACGTGACCATATTAGACGCCTGGACCCTACCGATCCTCAAATAGAGGATCTTAATGCGGAAATCAGACGCTTAGTAGATAAACACAAACGCCCTAAGTGGGAAGACACCTAAGGTCTTGCAACCTCTCTGCTGGAGTTGGCAAATTATGGTCGATGATGAAATCTTTGTCACACCCGACTAAACCCAACGACAAAATATCCATCGCCTTCGGTGATAAGGTTCAGTCGAAGCCAAAAAGATGCGCGATCGCTGAACGCCATAACCACTCAGATAGGGGACGGATTAAACCAAAAGCGTCCAAACCACAGGACACTGCTAGTTGCGCTTGACCTGGCCAAAGCTTTTGACACGGTCAACCATGCACAACTAATGAAAGACCTTGAAGACTCGTCCCTTGCCCCCTGTCTTAAATGTTGGACTGGCGCCAGATCAAAACCCAGAATAGTTAAACAAGGGGTACCACAGGGTGGTGTCCTATCCCCGTTTCCGTTTAACTATTATGTATCGAAACTTCCCCCCCCCACCAGAGGGTGTCTCGATCGTCTCTTACTCCGACGATTGTACGATTCTGGCAACAGGCCCCTCCGTTGCAGACCTCTGCTCTCGCATAAACTCATACCTCCCAGTCGTGTCCGAATTCTTCGCCGGGAGAAACCTGGCATTGTCACCGAATAAGTCCTCGGCCACCCTATTCACAACGTGGACAACGCAAGTGAACATAGAAATAGACGTCTACGTGATGGTGTCAAGCTGCCAACTATCTCACTCCCCAAAATCTCCAGGTCTGCCAGAACACCGCCCTTCGAACCGCCACTGGGTGTCTTCTTATGTCTCCTGAGCATCACCTTCATAATGAAGCGAAAATGCTCGACGTTAAAGAGCATAGCGAGATGTTGACCAGTAAATTCATGTTCAACTGTTGCAAACCGCAGCATCCGAACAGACGCCTGGTCAACGAGAATCCGCCCCCCAGGAGCATAAGGAGCCATCTACGCAAACACTTCGATCCGGCACCTGATTTGCACGCCGTTTGATCCTACGGTGCACCGGCAGGCCCTCATCCACACAAATTCCGTAAATTCGTGTGTCGGCTCTCTCCCAGCGAACGCCGTTCTTCAGGCAACAACACCACCCGTTGCTGAAGAGGAGCGCGGCTGCCTAGGGAGACTAGGGGGATCATGGCCCAACTCCGGTCTGTATATTGTAGGTTAAACTCTTAATTATCCAGACTGAACCCCGACTTGCCTAATGTTTGTCCGGCATGCGGCTTGTCCCCCCATAATACTAACCATCTTTTTGTCTGCTCAACCGATACTATAATACTATTCGAATAAACGAATAAAAAATTCGAATAAATACTATTAGAATTTTTTGTACCCGCCGAATAAAAGTTTTATTTATTCGAATAATTTTTATTCGAATAGTCCCATGCGTAATTGCCATGCAACTTCACCATGGGGTGTCATGAAGTAATCCATATATTGTTCACGGACATATACTGCGTCGCTTGCTGGCCTGCCCAAAGTATTGCTTCCTTGAATTGATGGGAGCGTTCCGTTTTATCCAAGCTCTGTACGCTAACTACCTTCAACAACAACGCCTTCAGCCTCATTGTCAACGTCAGATCTTCTCAGATATACTGACTTGCGACTGAAAACAAAATTGTGCAGGACACAAATGGCAATAACAATAGCTTTTGCATGTTCTCGTGTCACGTCCATTGGTCTTCTCAGAATTCGGCAAAGCGATGCACATATGCCGATGACATTTTCAATTACACTTCGTGCTCGAGATAGCCTATAATTGAAAATGTTGTGCGACATAACCTGTTCTCGATAACAAAAAGGTTTTAGCAAATACGGTTTCGAAGGAAACGCATCGTCTGCCACGCAGAAAGTTACTAAAAACACATAAACAATTATATATTATGAAATAATCAGTAAGCCAAAGATAAACTTTGACAAAATAGAAAACAGTGACAAATATGTAATGTTAATGTAAACTTTGAGTACTAAACTTATGCGTTTCTGCAATATATTTCACTACATTTTTAATGAAAATGAAAAACTTATAAAATATTATATGTCAATGTTTGTCACTTTGTCAAAGTTTATCTTTCGTTTACTCTATTTTTCACAAATGTTCCTAATTTTTTTAATAGTAACAGCCAAATGAATTGTGCTTATTTTAGTTATTTTTATTATTTTATTTTGTTGTGCATACACTGTCGTTTATATCATTAGTAACAAAGTTCAATTTCTAATTATAAATATTTATAAGAATCCAAAGATAAAATAACATTTAGCATTTTAACATTTATTTAATTAATTTCATTGTACAACTAAGACTAATCAGTCTTTTATATGTACATCAACAATGGGATACATTCTATTATTTAGTATTTAGTATCAATATTTAAAAAGAACATTACTTAAAAGATAAACCAAAATATATGATTCAAGATTAATACTAATGCAAAGGCACATAACAATTTAAAGCAGTAATTGATATAGGTAGTAGGTTCGTGAAATTTAGAAAATAGAGAGAGACAGAAAATAGAGATTAAGATATTAGCAGCTTATTTGTAGTTAAAAGGCCAGCGTTATATCGAGGTCACTCTAAAATATTTGTATATTAGTTTTCTGAAGTTGCTTCTATTTAGTTGTGATTTTAAATTTTCAGGAATCCTGTTCCACATTTTAATTGCACTAATGAAAAACAGTCGGCTAGATGTTAGTGTACTATATTTTGGGATTATTAAGCTGTTTAGTCTCTGAGATCTGGTTAATTGAATCTTGTCGTACAGATATTTAGGGGTTTTCCATTCCAACAACTTAAACATGAAAATACAGTTCCTGGCGGCCAAATATTGCATAATACTACAACCCAAAATTTTGTCGTGCCATGGTGATATGTGAGCATAACGACATATGCCATAAACGTACCGTGTAACATTGTTGAAGGCTAAATTTACCTTATTGGCTGATAACGAGTCAAGTTTACTATATACTAATTCCGCGTACGTAAAATGGGGCACAATTAATTGTATCGCGAGTTTTTGACGTGTCTCTTGTGGCGTAAACGCTGCAGACATTCTCAACCTACGCAGAATAAAATAAACATTGCTTACTAATTTGTTAACATGATCACAACAACTAAGTTTATTATTTATTATAAACCCGAGGTCTTTATTTTGTGAGTGAACTCAAGGGTGGATGTCCCAATTACTAAAGGCGGTATATCATCATGGGCTATTTCGGTTTTACATATGGGAACAACACATGATTTACTTGCATTTAAACACAGCCCATTTTTTTGCGCCCTGCACAATATAGCAGACAGATCGTTATTTACTTTATAACATAAGTCTTCTACAAGACCAATGCGATTTGAAAGATATAGCTGAATGTCATCAGCATACGCATGAGCACTGACATATTTACACGCCAAAAATACGTCGTTAATAAACATACTAAACAAGAGCGGGCCAAGAATTGAGCCTTGTGGGACACCTGATTTGATAGCTCTGAACTGAGGTGAGGCATTATCACATATAACACGTTGAACTCTTCCCGTTAGATAACTTAACAACAGTTTCGAAGAGCTTTCAGAGAACCCGAAAAAATGCCTTAGCTTCCAGCCTAGCAGAGAATGGTTGACTGAGTCAAATACTTTAGAGAAATCTAAAAGGCAAAGTATTTTTATATCTCCTTTATCAAATGGCGTTCTTATGTCATCTACAATTTTAAGTATAGCAGTAGCACAACTGTGTCCAGGCCTAAACCCAGACTGCAATGGAGAAAGCAATTTATTCCTTTGAATATGCACCGCAATTTGGTCAGCCATCAAATTTTCACACACTTTGGAAAATGATGGTAGGATACTAATTGGTCTGTAGTCACTCGTGTTGGACTCAAGAGGTTTTTTTGGAGTCGGAAAAATAATTGCCTTTTTCCAAGCATCCGGAAAACTGCCACTTGTGAAGATATAGTTGATAATGTGAGTGAGAGTACTTACTATATATGGAAGTATCAAATTTCAAGTATATACCATCATTTCCAACTGCGTAAGACCTAATAGCCATACCAGCTTTGCACACTTCAATTTCGCTAACGCAGATGAATTTAAAGGGGTTTTGGATTAAAAGTTGTGAGGGTAACTCTGTGTCGACACTAATATTGACGGGGCTTTCATTCTCAGCGAAATAAACGTTTAGAACATCAGGGTCAATTTCACATTGGACATTATTCTTTCCATGGATGTGCAGACTTTTTTGGTTCAGTTATGCTTGCATAGCATGGCAATACATTGCATGGGTTCTGTCATTTTCGATATCTATTAAATGGGTTTTACATGTATTCGATTATACAACGCATGGCAACCCAGAGCATGGCATAGAAGTCTGTTGAATCTCTATGTAACTTAACATACCTACTGTCAAAGCTTTTGCTTATTATTCTTATAAATTTTAGTAAAAAACAAATAGAAGCGTTGTAATGGAAGAACAAAAGCTGAAAGAATGTGTGCGAGCTCATGAAATTCTGTATGTTTCGCGAATATCTGATTTTGAGGGGCTGTGCGTTGTGCGAAGTATAATCAACATTTTCTTTTTCGTGCTGTGTATTGCTATGCTATGCCCTGCTATGCAAGCATAACTGAACCACAGCTTCTTAGATGGGAGAGACGGATTCAATTTTTGCTGACAGTACCATCTTTTTGCTTGCCTAGTAACGACTGTTGCCGTGTTGCGTGCAACTTTATACTCACACCATGATGCATTCGTCATTAGCCTTCTCCACTTTGCATGCAACTTATTTCGTTTTTGAATTGCAGCACTAACTCTCTTATTAAACCATGGGCAAGATTTATTTATGATTTTAGCATTACGTAGGGGCACGTGCCGATCAAAAAGGGGAGTCAATTGATTATTAAGAGACTCAAGCTTCGAGTCTACCGACACGTAATTCCAACATTGATTCCAATAAATGGCGTTACAGTCAGAGAACAAAGCACTGGTATATACAGAACGGAAATCACGGTACGAGAAAGTAACACCAATAGCAGGACGTTCTAACACTACATCAACAGTACAGAAAAGAAAATCATGGTCCGATATGAAAAAAAGTTGGTCAAATTTAAGAATTAAGGCCAAATCAGTGGTAATAAAAAAATCAAGAAGGCTTGGCCTGGCGTTATTAGCGTATCTTGTAGGCATTTTCTCGTTAACAATAGTTAGTCCAGCTGCTGTTATTTGATCACGCAGTTTGATACTAATCGAGTCATTCACAAGTAAGTTTACATTAAAATCACCACATACATATAACATAGCGCTCATACCCAATAACATGAACAGATAAATCAGAAAAGTAGCCATCTAATAATAAACATTTATTCGGGTTGTATACGCATGAAACAAGTACTTTGGTGATACCATCTGTAACCTCTGAAATAATATATTCAGTACCACAACCTTCAGATTTAGCAAGAGTTTTGATTTTCTGCAATATATAGCTACCCCACCCCCTTTTTTGTGCTTTCGATCATTACGCACAACATTATAGTTGCTAATGCAGCAATGTAGATCAGTGACATGTTCACCGAACCAGGTCCTTGAAATACAAATAATATCTACCAACGAATTATTAAAAATATATCTAACATAGTCCATCTTATCAGAGCTCAGGCTGCGTGCATTAAAGTGAACTACGTTAAGAACATTCGATTGCTTACACAGTATATCAAACATCACCTTGTGTTTATCATTAGAGCCGAATATTTGTTGAACAGTCATGTTAATTGATACACAACTTCAATGAAAACATTTCTAGTATGCAGTAAAATAAATATGCAAATTTGCCTAGTAATACAAATAAGGTAAAAATAAGCCAACAGAGGGCAAGTAAATAGTACAGGAAAAACAAGTGTAATAAGAATTGAAGAAGTAAACAGGAAAAAGAGGAAGTGCGAGCAAATAAAAATATAGAAAAAAGCAACATCAGAGATTGAAAAAGAAATAAGAGATGTGGGAGAAAAGTGCTTATCGAAACTTAAATTAAACATAACAAATAAATCACATGAGAAAACCATTTTTCCTATTTCATGATGTGCCAACAATTTCGTCAATTTCTTGTTTATTATTTACACGAATCGCCTTCCCCCCGTCTCTTTTACGAACAAAGACTTGCCCGCGTATTGAGAAAGCAGCTGCCAGATGTTTTTGGCGTTTGAGCTGGGCTGCATAATGCATAAGCTCATGGTTTGCTCTCGACAAACTTTCGTGCAGGTGAATGTTCGCGTGCAGTGAAATAACTCCCAAATGAAATAACTCCCAACAAAAAAATGAAATAACTCCCAAATATTTTCCATGCAAGTTGGGATTTATTTCATTATGAAATAGCTCCCAATTCATTGGGACTTATTTCATAATTTTAACTGGGAATTATTTCATAATGAAATAACTCCCAAATGAAATAATCCCCAATAAAATACCTTTGGGAATTATTTCATAATTTTTGGAAATTGGGAGTTATTTCATTTTTTGGGACTTACTTCATTGCTTGTAATCCAGGCATTGGGAGTTATTTCATTTTTAATGGGAGTTATTTCATTTTTGTTGGGCATATTTTTAGCGGTGGCGCGAACTAAAGTCAACGGAATTAACGTCAGTGACGTTAATTCGCACCCAAAAAGCGAATTAATGTCAGTGACATTAAGACGCATGACCAAAAACGAATTAAAGTCAGTGCCGTTAATTCGTATAGTATTTTGACTTTAGTTCGCTTTGGACATGCGAATTAATGTCGTTGAGGCATTTGGGTTTGAGATTCGACGAAGTAGCGCCGCAGGCGAAAATTTGACTTAGGTCAGATCCCCAATTCGGGGCGTGATCCATGGTATTTATGTGCAGAACACCTTTCCGAGTAGGCGGCCTTCGGCCGCACTTCAAAAAACAACCCTGGGCTACGCCATTCCAACTCCGGGTGTGTGCCATAGCCGTGGCTACCGCCACGGTGATGCCCTTCCGCGTGCCACGTTTCCCACTTTTTTGGCTCAGCCTAATGTGCCATTACAACAACCACATGAAAATGACAGAACATTTTTAACTTTAACTGCAAATAACTTTTGAACGGTTGAAAGAAATCTCATTTCAGATTCTAAATCTAGACGTGGGTAATCGTTTACGTGGGGTACCGAGCGCTAATACACAGCCAAAAATGTTGAGATATGTATCAGGAGACGCGCTTTGGTCCCAGGAGCATGAATATAACTCCGCTGAACCAATATTTTTAGAAGTTTCCGAGATATTTGCAGTTAAAGTTAAGAATTTTCTGCCATTTTCATGAGAAAAGAGTGGCACGCGGAAGGACATCACCGTGGCGGTAGCCACGGCTATGGCACACACCCGGAGTTGGAATGGCGTAGCCCAGGGTTATTTTTTGAAGCGCGGCCGAAGGCCGCCAATGCGTAAAGGAGTTCTGCACATAAATACCATGGATCACACCCCGAATTGGGGATCTGACCTAAGTCAATCCCAGATTCATGATATAATGATCATAAGTCGAACGGATAATGAAAAATGAAAATTTGGAATATAAAAAAAATGTACTGACTTTAGTTCGCTTTCTTAATGCGAATTAATGTCAATGACGTTAGTTCGCTAAAAATATTGACCTTAGTTCGCTTTTGGCATGCGTCTTAATGTCACTGACATTAATTCGCTTTTGGGGTGCGAATTAACGTCACTGACGTTAATTCCGTTGACTTTCGTTCGCGCCACCTTTTTAGCGAACTAACGTCATTGACATTAATTCGCATTAAGAAAGCGAACTAAAGTCAGTACATTTTTTTTATATTTCAAATTTTCATTTTTCATTATCACCTTCGACTTATGATCATGAATCTGAGATTGGCTTAGGTCAGATCCCCGATTCGGGGCGTGATCAATGGATCCTTCCGCGTGCCACTCTTTTCTCACAGGGTAATGTGATTACAACAACCACATGAAAATTACAGAAAATTTTGAACTTTAACTGCAAATATCTCTGAAACTACTAGAAATATTGGTTCAGCGGAGTTATATTCATGCTCCTGGGACCAAAGCGCGTCTCCTGATACATATCTCAACATTTTTGGTTGTGTATTAGCGCTCGGTACCCCACGTAAACGATTACCCACGTCTAGATTTAGAATCTGAAATGAGATTTTTTTCAACCGTTCAAAAGTTATTTGCAGTTAAAGTTCACAATTTTCTGTCATTTTCATGTGGTTGTTGTAATGGCACATTAGGCTGAGCCCAAAAAGTGAAAAAGTGGGAAACGTGGCACGCGGAAAGACATCACCGTGGCAGTAGCCACGGCTATGGCACACACCCGGAGTTGGAATGGCGTAGCTCACATAAATACCATGGATCACGCCCCGAATTGGGGATCTGACCTAAGTCAAATTTTCGCCTGCGGCACTACTTCGTCGAATATCAAACCCAAATGCCTCAATGACATTAATTCGCATGTCCAAAGCTGTCCTGTATTTTTCAAATTTCATTGTAACTGATTATATTGTAAAAATATACCATTTCAAATTTTGATTTGGGATTTATTTCATTTTTTTGGGACTTATTTCATTTGGGAGTTATTTCATTTTTTTAGGACTTTTTTCGTTTGGGAGTTATTTCATTTTTTTGGGGACTTGTGGTTTCATTGTGAAATAACTGCCAAATATTGGGAGTTATTTCATTTCCTTCTTTGGGAGTTATTTCATTTATTAAAGTTGGGAATTATTTCATTTTTATTGGGACTTATTTCATTTTGAGTTATTTCTCTTACTGCTGACATCTCATGTTTCACTACTTTGCAAATGTCAGAGAAAATGTCCAAGCAACTCTTTTTTGCACAGTTGGGTACGCCGTTAATTATAAGGTCAGTAGACTGAAAGAATTAAAATGTACAAAATGTTATTCAATAACATATATTTATTGAATTTAATAAAATATCAAATTGAAAAAAAATTTAATTGGTGTGTCTATTTTTATTTATTTTTTATAAGTTCAACTCCATTACAGGTAGGTCTTTTCATGAATAACTATTCATATACAATCTCATTAATCTAACTAATTAAATTTTACTTTTATTTTATTGTATCTACTATGCTTTATTTTGTTTTAATTTATTGTTTTTTAAACTGGGTTTGTTTTAATGGTCTTGCATTTTTACATTACTTATACAATAGCCCTGTTTTTTTACACTTATATACATCTGCGTCTGCGACTAAAATAAAACTGTCATCTGCAATTGCGCTTATTCCATTATCAACGCGCCTGCATACATACATTTCCTCTGTTGCCATTCCGGTTATTACTAAGGGATGATAAACAGATTGCTGGAAGTTGCTAAGGCAGCTTGCAAAATGAATGGAAACTTCTTGGAAGTACTGATTTTATCAGCCAATATTTCTTGGTTGCAGATAAAGTTGTGCACTTCGTAGTCCATATAAGTATTAAGGGCAAACGCAGACGCAGATAAAAAAAACACGGCTAATATAAAATAAAATATAGAAAAAAATTTTCAATAAGAATTATTAGCGCGGTCTAAAGCTCATAAAGTTCTTATTGTTTTCTTATTAAATTTTACTTCATTTTACTCTAATACAAGAGGAAATACTTATATAAAATTAATTACATTTAATTACATTAATCATTATTCGTTTAATTAAAATTAATTAAAAGCAATCATTTAATCAATAAATCATAGCAACAAAGTAATTATTGAAATTTTTTAATTAATTAATACATTTTTTAAATTAATTTAAATTAATAATTTAAATTGTGCGAAAATAAATCTTAAAAAACTGTTGTTTTTGACTGTACACTGAGGCAAGTTTAACTTTAATGCCATGTTTTTTAAGTACAATATCTTAAATCATTAATGCCGTTCGTCTTTGGAACTCACTACCAGCCAGATTAAGGCTTCTTACAAATCCACTGCTTTTTAGAAAAGAAGTAACCAATTTTTACAATAATCGCTAATTATTCCAACTCTATTGTATATGCATTTTCCTCACTTCCTTATTATAGTCTTTAAGTTATTCAATTATTGTAATTTCCTTTCCCACCTATCTTTCCAGTTTTCCTCTCTTCCCCTCTTTATGTTATATGTAAGAACTCTTAGAACATTTAACTTGAATTTTAATTGTATCATACGTGACTGGCACTGTTAATAATTTTTTCCAAAATTGTTGTGCTAGGGTGACTGATAATAAATTTGATTTGTATCAGCTTTGATGTTCTTGCACCAAAATGGACCAAATAATTAAAAAAAAAAAGTGTGATTTGTTCTAGAATAAGAGTAATAAATATCCTAAATTTAATTAACAAAAAAAAACAAGTCTTTGTTCTTATTAAAGGGGCTTCCGTTAAACACTTTTTTGTGCAAGTGCATAAATTTTCCATCTAAACACATAGTATGCGCAAACTTGAAATATATGAATTCGCAATCCCTCATACTAGTAGGTCCTTTGTGTTCATTTAGTTAACAAGTTTAGACACCCAAATTTAAAACAAATGGTCGCGCTTTATGCAATTCTTCAGTTGATGAAACACAATTAACAATCTAAAGATTATCCTTAACCAGCCAATTCAATACAAAGAGTTCGCAAAATTTCCATGACCATACCTACATACTTACATACATATGTATGTAAGTACATTTATATGAGTATTTAACAAAAAATAGGGAGCAGGTAGTATTATTTTGTGTATGTTACTTTACGCAAACTAAAGTATTTACACATGTGAACATGAAAAATCAGCACAACCCGTCCTTTTGTTACCATAATGAACAGTATACATAATGAATTTTACATATTTATGTATAGTAACTTTATAGTAAATGTCTATTTACAGCTTCAATTATTACCAATAATTGTATTTTATTATTCCCACAACACTGTACAAATATCTATTTAATTATTAAGATAATAAGCCAAAAACTATTCAACCACCATTAACCGAATAAATACAACTATTCGTTACCACTATTCCAATAATGAAAGAAATATTGTTACTGCTTGGGCACACATTTGTACACGCAGACATACATACATACATACATACAAAACCTAAATGCACGCTCATAGGTACAAGCAAAGAAAACAACGAATATCGTTTTAAAAATCTGTTAACAAAAATATTCGAATAGTACTATTCGAATAAACGAATAATACTATTCGAATAAACGAATAAAAAATTCGAATAAATACTATTAGAATTTTTTGTACCTGCCGAATAAAAGTTTTATTTATTCGAATAATTTATTTGTGTATTTAAAGCTGGATTGAATAATTTTTATTCGAATAGTCCCATGCCTAATTGCCATGCAACTTCACCATGGGGTGTCATGAAGTAATCCATATGGAAAGAATGGATTCGAGTTCTTTCCTGATTTTAATATAACAAATATAAAAATGTGTTTATTGAATAAAGTTACACGGGACAATTAATTAACATGAAAATCGATTTATAGGATGGAACGTTTATAGTACGAGTGGCCGCTTAAAATCGCGTTCTGTCGAATACTGGATTATCATCCTGGCTCGTTGATACTCGCTGCTGTTATTAGGGTTGCAGGATGTTGAAAGTTATATTCGAACGCAGGGTTGCTTGTATATAGGAATGCAGGACGTTACAGTCGGCTATGCTGCTCATATGGGGCGACCTCGTTGTTGTTGTTGTTTTAACACTACTTTGCCCTGCCTAGGTAGTCAGTATCAACCTTACCCAATATTGTCATCGAACTCTTCTAACGGAAGTCCTAAAAACCTAGCGGCTTCAACAGGGGAGGACCAGAGGGATATGGGTGTTAGAAGAGTAGGCTCGGATGAGCAGACAAAAAGATGGTTAGTGGTATGGGGGGACAAGCCGCATGCCGGACAGACATTAGGCAAGTCGGGGTTCAGTCTGGATAGGTAAGAGTTTAACCTATTACAGTATCCAGACCGGAGTTGGGCCAGCATCACCCTAGTCTCCCTAGGCAGCTCGCGCTCCTCTTCGGCAACGGGTGGTGTTGTTGCCTGAAGAACGGCGTTCACCGGGAGAGAGCCAACATAGGAATTTACCGAATTTGTGTGGATGAGGGTGAGGGCCTGCCGGTGCACCTTAGGATCAAACGGCGTGGAAATCAGGTGCCGGATCTCATCGTAGTGTTTGCGTAGATGGCTCCTTATGCTCCTGGGGGGCGGATCCTCGTTGATCAGGCGTCCGTTCGGATGCTGCGGTTTGCAACAGTTGAACAGGAATTGCCTGGTCAACATCTCGCTATGCTCTTTAACGGCGAGCATTTTCGCTTCATTATGCAAGTGATGCTCAGGAGACATAAGAAGACACCCAGTGGCGGTACGAAGGGCGGTGTTTTGGCAGACCTGTAGCCTCGTCCAGTGTGTGTCAGCTAGCCCCGGCGACCATATAGGCGTCGCGTAGCTCAGTACCGGCTGGCCAATTGCTTTATATGTAGCTAGTAACGTTTCTTTGTCTTTACCCCAAGTGCTGCCAGCTAGGGACTTGAGGATTTTGTTACGGCTTTGGACTTTATTGGCAATTGCGGTTACATGAGCGCCGTATTTGAACATGTTATCAAACGTCACCCCTAAGATTTTGGGGTGTGAGACAGTTGGTAGCTTGACACTATCAACGTAGACGTCTAATTCCATGTTCACTTGCGTTGTCCACGTCGTAAATAGGGTGGCCGAGGACTTATTCGGTGACAATGCCAGGTTTCTCCCGGCGAAGAATTCGGACACGGCTGGGAGGTATGAGTTAATTCGAGAGCAGAGTTCTTCTACGGAGGGGCCTGTTGCCAGAATCGTACAGTCGTCGGCGTAAGAGACGATCGAGACACCCTCTGGTGGGGGGGGAAGTTTCGATACATAATAGTTGAACAGGAACGGGGATAGGACACCACCCTGTGGCACCCCCTGTTTAACTATTCTGGGTTTTGATCTTGCGCCTCTGAACTCAACCGACGATTGACGACCACTCATATAGTTTGCAGTCCAACGTTTAAGACAGGGAGGAAGGGACGAATCTTCAAGGTCTTTCATTAGTTGCGCATGGTTGACCGTATCAAAAGCTTTGGCCAAGTCAAGCGCAACTAGCACTGTCCTGTGGTTTGGACGCTTTTGGTTTAGTCCGTCCCCTATCTGAGTGGTTATGGCGTTCAGCGCGGTGGTGGTGCTGTGATTTTTGCGAAATCCATGCTGATGTTCGGCGAGCCGCAGGTTTGCGGTGAAGTACGGCAACAAGGTGGATTCCAACACTTTCACTACTGGCGAGAGGAGAGATATCGGGCGATATGACTCCCCTACGGCAGCTGGCTTGCCAGGCTTTAGTAGTGGGACCACCTTTGCTTGTTTCCATCTTTCAGGAATAACAAAGGTGGAAAGGGAAAGGTTGAAAATTTGTGTGAGGTATCTTATGCCTTCGTCGCCGAGGTGTTTCAGCATCAGCATGGAAATGCCATCGGGGCCGATATATTTGGTGTTCTTGGATCTCCGAATAGCCTCATGAACTTCTGTTGTGGAGATGGCAATGGGCGCATCGCTGTTTTTGTGTTTGTGCCCTTCCCTGGTGGCTCGGCGAATATCTTTGTTCAACGTAGGATGCATTACAAATTGTCGGCAGAAGGCGCTCGCGCATCTTTTTGGCTTCGACTGAACCTTATCACCGAAGGTGATGGATATTTTGTCGTTAGGTTTAGTCGGGTTGGACAAAGATTTCACCGTCGACCATAATTTGCCAACTCCAGCCGAGAGGTTGCAAGACCTTAGGTGCTCCTCCCACTTAGCGCGTTTGTGTTGATCTACTAAGCGTCTGATTTCCGCATTAATATCCCGTATTTGAGGATCCGTAGGGTCAAGGCGTCTAATATGGTCACGTTCATTTGCCAGGGCCGCTGCCTCTGCGGGGAAGAATGGACGCACTTCCTTTATTCTACCTGACGGAATATGTTGGTGGGAGGCTGAAATTAGGGCCATACGAAACGCCTTTTCCCCTTCTCGTACGTCAGACGGGGTAGGAAGAGCAGCGAAGGCGCTCTCTGTGGTGTTGAGAAAACCATCCCAGTCGGCCCTATTGAAGTTAGTGTAAGTGCGTTTCTCAGCGGTGACAAAGTCGGTGGGGCGATCGATAGAGAGCGCTATGGGTAGGTGGTCTGAAGCAAGCGTCAGCATCGGTCGCCAGTCAACGCAGTTTATTAGTCCAGCGCTGACTATGGTGATGTCTGGCGAGCTAGAGCAGTTTACCGCCACTCTAGTGGGGGCATCCCCATTTACCGTGCAGAACGTCGAATCATCTATTTGGTCAGCCAGCTCCTGTCCCCTACCATCGGCCTGCAGGCTGGAGTGCCACAGGTCGTGGTGTGCGTTGAAGTCACCAAGGATGACGCGGTTCTCGCCCCTGAGTAACGCACGAATGTCAGGGTGGTAATCCCTGGGACAACAGGTGACAGGAGGTACGTAAATGTTTATGATTTCAAGGTCGACATCGCCTGACCGGACAACCATACCTTGACGTTCTAAGGTGGTGTCCCTCGGGTCGATGTCAGGCTCAAATAGACGATACTGCACAGATTGATGCGTGATGAATGCCAGACCACCCCCAAGCCCTCTCGCACGGTCACAACGGTGTACATTGTACCCGTTGCAGGTCAAAAGAGACGACCTTCCACCTAACTTTGTCTCCTGAATCGCCGCGATCTTGATGTTCAGTCGCTTCATTAAATTTGTCACTTCAACAATTTTGCCAGTTAGGCCGTTGCAATTAAATTGCAGGATACCGAAGTGTGTAGGGGGGGCAGAGTTGATGCTGGGGGTCAAGGACTGGTGCGTATGCCTAGGTGGTAATAGGCTGGGTCGCGCACTACGGCGCAATCTTGAAGTCGAAGGAATCGCGTTACCAGAAGGTAGAGGCGAGTCGGACGACGTTGAAGGTTGCGTAGCTCGACAGCATGGCGCAACGTACGTATCAGTCCATAGGTTCCTGTTCGCGAGTCCAGAGCATATGACCAGGTGACACAGGCCAAGGCAGTTATTGCACTTGACTGATGCCAATGGCGTATATAATCTTAACCGACAAACAGTGCACGTAGTATAAGGGACCAGGAGCTGATGGTTGTGGCTTATACTCGTGCTAATGCTGGAAGAAGAGGGGCTGACCGAGGGGGTGGGAGAGAGCGGACGCTCAGCATTGCTCAAATCCACTTGGGAAGTGCTACGTAGGGAGTAGCTGTGAGCTGCTGTGTGAAATGTTGACGCCTGCGGGCTTGAGCGGCCGCTCGAAAGGTCTACTTGCTGATGTGCATTGTTAGTGCTAGTCGTGGAGACTGATGTGACAGAGTCAGACATATGTGGCGGAGCGATACTTGATCGACGACGGTCACTGGACGTCATAGGACGTGAACAGCAAGGGGCCACAAAAGTTTTATAAAAACTAGCGGGTCTATGAGTAGAGGGATTTAGTCCGGAGCAACTAGTTAGATGCAACCATCTGCTACAGTTAGAGCATTGTACCGAATGTGAACGTTTCACATAAATTTTCTTCCAGCATACACAGCAGATCCATTCTCTAGGTCCGGGGTTGGATTCAATACCAGCCCGGAGCAGGAGAGTCTTGAGCAGTCCCGCTGCAAGGAGCTGCTCGGAGGATGACATTATTGGGGGGAGGATAACTGACGGTTTAGGCAGGGGGGTAGTGAAATAACAGCCCTTGGTCGGGGAAACCCCGAGTCATTCCGGTACGTAGAACCGGCTGTCGTGGGAATGGGGGGGGCGACCTCGTCCCCATTAACAGAAGAATCTTCGTCGTCTATTTCGTCGTCGGATGGCCACTCACACCAGGGTTTTAATTTATCTGCCGCATAGACCGACACGTAGTGCTTTTGGGAACGACCCGACTGAGGCAGGTCTTCGACAACGTATCGGTCCTTGTCGAGCTTTTTGGTGATGATAAACGGGCCCTTGTATCGAGGCTCGATCTTTCGGGAACAACCAGTGCTAGGCGGTTCATTCTCTGCGAGGACCAAATCACCTTCGCCAAATTGTTTTGGTTTTGCGTGTTTGTTGTCGTAGCGTTTCTTTACTGCTGCTCGTTTGTCGTTTACTCAAGTTGCCGCAAGTGTGCGAAGGTTTGAGAGATCTTCGTCGTTAAGGCATCGATGGTCGTGTACGGTCGAGATAATTTTGTTTTTGAGAATATCTCGAGGATGGAAACCATACAGTAGCTCATATGGGGTACATCCTGTCGCTGAATTCTTCATGGTGTTGATGCACCATTGAACGTTGCGGACCTTATCGTCCCACCGCTTGTCGTTTGAAGTTGATGGAAGTAGCATAGAAAGTATCGTGCGATTGGTACGCTCGGCGTGACCGTTTGCCCTGGGCGTACGCACGGCGGTAAGTATATGTTTGACATTGTTATCAGCACATTGTTATCAGCACAATAATTGAGCTGAATGCCGTACCACGGTCGGTGACGATCCTTTCGGGCATACCCGTGAAACTACAGATGTCGGTTAATGCCTCGATAACACCTTTAGTTGCTGTGCTTTTAACTGGCCGAAGAACTGTAAATTTTGTGAACGCATCCACGATAACCAAAAGATGCTCGTTTCGTTTTGCGCTTTTGGGAAAAGGACCCAAATGGTCCATATGCACCGTCTGAAAGGGTATCGGCTCGATGTCGTCGTAGTGATACTGCACATCTTGCTTACCCTCCTTTTGCTTGTAATATGCGCACTCCACACAAGTTTTTATGTAATTCTTCACGAAATTTCGCATTCGGGCGAACCAGAGATGTTCCATGAGTCTTTGGACTGTTTTTTCGACACCCATATGTCCACTGCGATCATGAGCATCTTGCGTCACCCGAAGCCTAAGCCCTTTTGGAACAACCCATAGCATTTTATTGTTTACGTTTCGAAATAGTCTACCGTTTTTAAGTACGTAATCGCCTACCGCTGTTTTATTTTTGATGTTAATTTCGTTTACGATTTCTCGTAATCCGCTATCTTGCAGCTGCATGCTGAATAGCCAGCCGGATTCGTCGATTCCCACCTTATAAATGCGTAAATGAGCGGTATCTGCGTTAGAAGCCTCCTCAACGGGGGTGCGGCTTAAGGCATCGACGTGCTCCATTCTCCTACCCGCTCTGTGTTGAATATCGGTATCGTAATCTTGTATTTTTAGCCACCAGCGTGCGATACGAGGTATTAGCTCTTTTTTATGCATGGCCGTACGTATGGCGCTGCAATCGGTTCGCACTATGATTTTCTTGCCGTAGATATAGTACCTGAACCGTTCGAGTGACTCTACGAAGCTGTGGAACTTCTTTTCGGTGTTGGACGTTGCTCTACTAAAATAAGCCACGGGCTTCAAATCTTCGTGTTATCGCTGGAGAAGAGCACCTGCAAGGCCGATAGCACTCGCATCGGCGTGTATCTCGTGTTCTGATTTAACGTTGTAAGCGACTAACAAAGGTTGCGAAACGAGCTTGTGCTTGAGCTGATTGAAAGCTTCGTTCTGCTCGGGTAGCCAATCGAATTTAATGCCTTTTCGAAGGAGTTTTCTAAGCGGCTCTGAGATAACAACGTAACCCGGGACGAACTTACGAAAATAGCCACTAAGGCCAAGGAAGCGACGTACATCACTTACGTCCTTTGATGGTGCAAAATCGGATATTGCTTGCGTTTTTATCGTACCTGGAGTAATACCCGCTGGAGTTATCTCATGACCCAAAAACGTAATGGTATTTTTCATAAAGTTACATTTCTTAGCATTCAAAGTTAATCCCGAATCGCACAATGACGTTAGGACGCGGCGTAATTTAGCAACCATTTCTTCCGTCGAATTACTGCCGACTAGGACGTCGTCCATGTATACAAGCATATCGCCCGGCTGAGTCTTTTCTTGCACATTCATCATTAATCCCTGGAATACAATCGGCGCGTTTGTGAGGCCAAAAGGCATTCGCTTGAATTCGTACAAGCCGTCTGGGGTTATAAAAGCTGTATACTTTCTGCTACTGGGTGCGATAGGTATCTGGTAGTACCCACTATTCATGTCCAGAACCGAGAAATATTTGTATTGTTTTGCTTCGTGTAGACGCTCCTCAATATTTGGCACGGGAAAGTTCTCTTTCCTCACGAGCTGGTTTAAGCGTCGATAGTCTACGCATAACCGATCGCCGCCGCCTTTTTTCTTGACCAAGACAAGAGGACTCGCATATTCGGAGCTAGATTTGTCGATGATGTCGTTCTCTTTAAGTTCGTTGACCATTTGTGTGACTAAGGCTCGTTTTGGTGCTGGGACGCGATACGGTGGTTGTGAGACTACTTTATTACCGACGATTTCAATCTGCATTTCGATCAAATTCGTTTTACCGATCCCGTTAAGACCTTCCGCGAACACGTCTTTAAAGTCTTTTAGTACGCTTTCAATTTCTTCGAGTTGGCTACCATCATCTGAATTACACGTTAGTCGTTCGACATCGTTTGGTTTTTGTACGCTTTCTGTTTCGACACGTTTGGTTACGAATATTGACTGACCGTCGTTGATTTCGAATTTCACTGACGAATTTGTTATAATGTCCTGACCGATTAGGAAATCCGTTTGAAGCATAGTGTCCTTAACTACGTAAAACACGGCATCGAGCGAAATGCCATCTATTTCAAAAGTCAAAGAGCATTTTTCACGTATAACGTGAGCACCGCCGCCGAAACCTTTTAGTTGTATTTGACATTTTTCACATTTTGCTTTGAGTGACTCAACGATGGATTCGCGCACCATGTTGCACTGACTACCAGTATCTATAAATGCCTTAAATTTCAAGTTCTCAACGCATATATATTTCGTGAAACATTCGTCAAGTGATGATGTCTCTAGCCGACGCACATCTAGGCCGCGTTTGCCACAGTTTTGTGGTTCGTTTCGTGGATGAACCTTGTTACAGTCACTACACCTTGCACGACGTTGGGGTTTTGGACATTTACTTGAAATGTGACCGACTTCTTTACAATTAAAACATGTTACTGTAGATTTCGCGTTACTAGCGTTAGGCTGATCTTGTTTGTTATTGGTTACGTTCTTCGGTTGCGCGTCATTAACTTTAACACGATTCAGTAAATAGTTTTCGATTGTTTCGCGCATCTCTTTGACGGTCTTAAACTTAGTTGCAGCAATTGCTACTTGCAAGTCGCGGTGTCGCAAACCTGTACGGATGTAATTAATTATTGCCGATTCACTCAAGTGATATTGTTTACCGAGAGCGTGCATGCGAAAACAATAGTCATTCATTCGCTCACTGGTTTTATTTATTATTTTTTATTTATCACTCATTGCACGATGGATTTGTGCCTCGTCAAGGTGAACAACAAATTCTGCCACCAAGTCTCTCGAAAATTCGTTCCACGTAGTATGTACTCTTGGCAAGGAGTCGAGCCACATACGAGCTGCTCCACGCAGCCTGCAATATACGGCTAGCAGAACGCACTTTTCATCGAACTGATAAGCATTCACCACACTACCTACGCGATCTGTGAACTGCTCTACGGTTAGCGACTGAGGATTAGTTGGATCGAACTCGGGGATTGTCTCGCTTATTTCTTTGACCGTTTGGCTTCTACCGCGCGATTCTAATGAACTCGCATTCGAATTTGGTGGTGTGACAGGTGTACGTTCGTCTTCATTTTGGGTTTGTTGCTGTGGCCTATTTCGCAACAACACTAAAATACTGTCCAATGCGTCGCGTAACTCGTTCACCTGCACCTGTAAATTAGCATTTGAAGTACCCGGTTGTACGTTGGGCACTTCAATTTCATCGGAATCCGAATTTTCACCTAAACGTTGTATGAGCTCTGCCCGTGTACCTGAGGTAGGCAAACCCTTTTGATTTAATACCGATTTTAGTTGTTCGATTCGCAAATCCGCGATTTTAACCAATCTGCCCTCGTCACCCGGCATTTCCGTGTTTTGTTGTGATCTTGTTCTCATAACACTCGCATTCGCTTTGTATGTTTACTTCTCGTTTCGCTTTGTTTTTCTTTAACGCTTATTATGTTTACGTTTTCTTTGTTTTGACGTTATGATTCGTTACACGCAGTTTGTTTTCGTATTTTTTCGTTTTGTTCGTTGATCGTACAAATCGCTGATTTTCGTTTTACTCTTCACAGAGTTTCATTTTCAGTTTTTGTCTCCGCACTTGCAGTGAATTCGCCTTGGTCTATTCGTGTTTTACGCAAAGATTGTGTCGGGGAGAGACACTGATTCCCCTCGTTTCTATTAGAGTCTCCACGGAAATTTTTGGTGTAACTGTGATTTCTCCACCTAACGGGCAACACTTCGCGAATATTCTAGTTTTGAGCAAATGCACTACTGTACCCCTTTATGTCACAATTTGCTTATGCTTTTTCTCTGCGCAGACACTTCCACACAAAAGCAAGTTTTTTTGTTACTTTAGGCGCTAAAGTTTAGCGCTTGACTTTTTTTTTCCTTTATCGACACGTTTGTAAAGATGCTGTTATGTATATTTGTTGCTCTTTTTGCCTATTTTGCGCAGACACGTTCACGCAATAGCAAATTGTCGACACTTTGCGTGTTTACAGAGACTTTCAAGTATCGTACTAACGCGCGCATTTCATTTTACCACTCGCACTCTATTTTAGGCAGGTCGTCCCTACTTCTGAACTGAAAGAATGGATTCGAGTTCTTTCTTGATTTTAATATAACAAATATAAAAATGTGTTTATTGAATAAAGTTACACGGGACAATTAATTAACATGAAAATCGATTTATAGGAATGAACGTTTATAGTACGAGTGGCCGCTTAAAATCGCGTTCTGTTGAATACTGGATAGGGTTGCAGGACGTTACAATATATTGTTCACGGACATATACTGCGTCGCTTGCTGGCCTGCCCAAAGTACTGCTTCCTCGAATTGATGGGAGCGTTCCGTTTTATCCAGCTCTGTACTCTAACTACCTTCAACAACAACGCCTTCAGCCTCATTGTCAACGTCAGATCTTCTCAGATATACTGACTTGCGACTGAAAACCAAATTGTGCAGGACACAAATGGCAATAACAATAGCTTTTGCATGTTCTAGTGTCACGTCCATTGGTCTTCTCAGAATTTGGCAAAGCGATGCACATATGCCGAAACATTTTCAATTACATTTCGTGCTCGAGATAGCCTATAATTGAAAATGTTGTGCGACATAACCTGTTCTCGATAACAAAAAGGTTTTAGCAAATACGGTTTCGAATGAAACGCATCGTCTGCCACAATCACAAATGGCATTGCACTGGCTTCATGTGGAAGTGATTTCGGTGGTGGAAAATTTATGGAATTTTCAGAAAGTGCTGTAGATAGTGGACATCTTTGTAGTTTGGAAAATATAATTAATTATATTTATTTCAATGTTTTAAAGCAATATTACCTGGCAAAAACACCACCATCAGATTCACGGCCATATCCTCCAACTACTATAAACAAAAATTTATAGTCAGCCTCCTCCATAGCCATCAGCACAATGCTGTTGTATTTTTTATCATTAAAGTACTCGGATCCGCAGTTTGCAGGTGCTTGAATAGCTATGTGTTTTCCATCCAATGCCCCGCAACAATTAGGGAAATTCCATCTCTCTTCAAAACGGTTAGCAACCTCTGTCCATTCTTCAGGACTGCTAGGAACCTTGTCGAAATATAACGAACATGAATATATTTTAGAATGTATGTCTCTGAGTAAATAAATTACATGAATACTCACTTTTAAATATTCGTCTTTTAAACCTTTAAAAATAGCACGACATGTTTCATGAATGACATGGCCAGCGGTTGTTTTTCCTAACAGAAAAACTGGCATAAGTCTGGAGAAGCTATCACCCGTAGCCAAGTAGCGTAAAGTTACCGCCAACTTTTCTGAAGGTGAGGAGATCAAAATCCTCCCCCCCCTATCCTCAAAAAATTGTTCAATCATTTTGGGTCTTGCACGCGCAGCTTCCAACGAAGTGTGGCGTAGAACCCACACGTTCCTCTTCTCTTCAGACCTCGGCCTGACCCACCATTGCTTCCGCTTTCTCAGCTGGCTCCTCTTCGGCGTCCATACCCTCAACGTTGTCACAAAGAACAACGTCGCAGTAGCTATTGCCATTAGTTTCTTTTTCAGCATTTGGCAATATTATATTTTTAAAACTTCACTATTATTTATATTGTCGGATATATTTTCACGCATATAATTAGCGCGTTTACCAATTATTATTTTGCGCGTTTTTAATAAATTTTTATACCTAGTAGTGCTTCGCACACAAGGTATATTAACTTCATTGGCCTAACGGTAGTATGTAACGGCATAAACGAATCGAGATAGATATTGACTTATATATATCAAAATGTTCAGGAGGAAAAGAGAAATTGATTGAGCCATGTCCGTCCGTCCGTCCGTCCGTCTGTAAACACGATAACTTGAGTAAATCTTGAGATATCTCAATGAAATTTGGTATGTAGGTTCCTTTTCACTTATCTCCGAGCGCTATTGAAAATAGGCAAAATCGGTTAAAAGCCACGCCCACTTTCTATATATATAATATTTTCGAAAATACAAAAAGAGTGATTAATCAGTACATACTTAATACACCTATAAGGATAAAATTTGGTGTGCACTTTAGCGTTAAGGCAAAAATTAAATGTTTGAAGAAATTTTTAAAAAGGGGCGTGGCACCGCCCACTTTTGATTAAGTCAAATTTGGAAATATTATTAGTCATAAATCAAAAACCGCTCAAGATAGCAAAATAAAATTCAGCACACATATTTATATTAATACAAGCAATATTTCGAAAAAAAATTATTGAAATCGGGTTAGGTCCACGCCTAATTTTATACGAAAGATTTTGAAAAGGATCATAGATATATTGAATATGCTATAACTTTGCTTAAACTACTTGTATATTATTTCTATTTCACCTCTAAAGTGTTCGTGGGCAAAGAAAGTCGAAAGCACAAAATTTTTGGAAAATGGGCGTGGTCCCGCCCCTTTATGGGGGATTATTCCAAAAAACTTTTCATGCCATAACTCCGGTAAAAATTTACTTATTGAAACGATATTTAGAGAAATTGTTCAACATATAAAGCTAACTCTTTGCTGTAAAAATAAACAAAATTGGTGAACGGACACGCCCACTTTTTGAACACAGTTCTAAAAAATTTCTTTGTATAATTAAAATCGCGATATTTCCTAATTGTATAAGTTATATAAATAAAATTTTACACACATAACAAGCTTTTTAATCAAAACTGAACTGTATAAAAATTTTGTGGATTTTGGTGAAGTAGGCGTGGCGCCGCCCACTTTTTAGCATAAAAGGTCAGCTATTTTCAAAAGCAATTGCTTGAAAGTTCAAGAAGGTATTTAAATGAAAGTTAGTGAGATGCTTCCCAATAGTATTTAGTATACTCCTGCCAAAACTTACGCAAATCGGATAGCAAACACGCAAAATATACGGACAAGTAGTTAACACCCTACTGCCTTTTTTATACCTAGTAGTGCTTCGCACACAAGGTATATTAACTTCATTGGCCTAACGGTAGTATGTAACGGCATAAACGAATCGAGATAGATATAGACTTATATATGTGGGATTACTTCCCTTTTCCAAAATGAATAAGTACACACTATTAAATTATACTGAATATGTACAACTATACACGCTTTATTAATATCTATTAAGTTCGTCTTGTTCGCACCGCACTTCAAACTGGAGTGAGTCGTCCGTCTCTCAACTAATTGTTTTAGGCTCTCTTCGTCTAGGTTGGGTTGCTGGTCAAAAGTTTATGCAGGGTTGCATTCAAAGGTAGGTATGTACTTAAAAGGTGTGTCCGCTTCTAGTAGTCCTTTGCCCGTCTGTCAATCCCACATTCGGCCATCCTGATGATGCATTCGACCCGGATGAAGGGTTCCATGGCTTCATGTACTCTGCCACTGTGTGCGTTATTCTAGGACCTTCGACGTCGCCAACTTTATGTACCACATAGCGACCGTGATCTTTTTTCTCCTTCACTTTGTATGGTCCGAAGAATTTTTGTTTAAGCCGAAGTCCTGCTCCATACTGGGTTCGCTTAATGGCAACCAGATCTCCCACTGAGAATTCTATTTCCTTTTTTCGATTTTTGTTAAAATTTCGTATATTTTCCTCCTGTATGCGTGCGATATTGCCACGCGCTTCTTCTCGCATTATGTTTCTTTCTTCATCCAGCTGTTCTATAGCTGATTCTTCCAATAGCTCGCGAATATTGTGACTTGCGTTGACGCGCATATCGACACCTATTAGGAGTTTGAATGGAGAATACTTTGTACTTCGCTTTTTGCAGTAGTCTTCGAATGCGTTCGATGTGAAGCCAGATCCTCTATCTGTTATAATCCTCGACGGGTTTCCAAACACAGCTGATTGTTTTTCCAAACGATCCAACACTTCGTCGCTCCCTGTACTTCTGGTAGGGTACAACCAAACAAATTTCGAGAACGCATCGATGATTACCAAAATATAATTGTATCGCTTCTTTGTTTCTTCCATGGGGCCGACGTGGTCTAGGTGAAATGTCACTAGCGGTTTGTCCTCCTTATTGATGGGGTTTAGCATCCCTTCCTTTTTCCCGGATTTGGCTTCCGCGACTAAACATTCTACACAGCTTTTTACGACGTGTGTGACTTTGGGCGCTAGGTCGTAGATAAAAAAGTCTCTCTCCACCAACTCTTGCGTCTTCTTCGCTGCGAAATGCCCTTGTCGGTGAGCTATCTGGATGATTTCTCGTTCCATCAAAGCTGGTATCACCATAAGTTCTTTAGCGAGATCTTTATGGAGAATTCCATGCTTGATGTAAAAATCGTGATATTGTCCATGCTCTAAGACCTTTCATATAGCCGCCAGCTTATCGTCTTTAAGTTGTTCTTCTTGTATTCTATGCCGTAGACTATCCGTCATCATCAGACAATGTATGCGGCTTAATGCGTCTACATGCCTCATCTGACTTCCTGAACGGTGCTCAATTTCATATTGGTAATCTTGGAGGTACATGGCCCATCGCGAAACTCGTAAAGGTACTTCCTGTCTCTTCATGGTAAGCGCGAATGCGTTACAATCCGTAATGATCTTAAATTTGATTCCCATGACATATACCCTCCACTTTTTGAGCGCTGCTACGATTGCTAGTACCTCCAACTCGTATGAGTGATATTTTTGTTCGGCGGTTGTGGTTTTTCTACTCATGTATTCGATGGGGTGCAATTTTCTATCTTCCGAGTCTCTCTGCATCAGGACTCCCCCATACCCGAACATGGAAGCATCGGTATGTATTTCCGTCTGCAGTGCTGGATCAAAGAGTTGAAGCACTGGTGGGTTTACTAAAGCAGACTTTAGTTGTTGAACCGCAGTTATTTGCTCATCTTTTATTCGAAATTCCTCATGATTTCCCAACAGGTCGGTCAAGGGTTTAGCCACTAAAGAGTAGTTCGGAATAAAGCGTCTGAAATACGACGTGAGGCCTAAAAAGCGTTGCAACGATTTTCTGTCGGTCGGAACAGGGAAGTCATGTACTGCCTGAGTCTTCGAGCGCGACGGTGTTATAGTTGACGCCTCAATAACGTAGCCCAAAAATGTAACCTTACTCATCAATATTTGGCATTTTTCCCATTTTATTCGCAATTCGTACGACTCTGCTGTTGCCAACACGCTTCTCAGACTAGCCAACCCCTCCTCCTCGCTCTTAGAAGGAATAAATATGTCGTCCATATAGACTATTATCGTTTTATTTCTAATAAGTTCTCCTAACACCGCATGGATATACCTTGTAAAAACAGCCGGCGAATTACATATGCCGAATGGGGCATATAGGAATTCATATTGTCCATTATGCGTTACGAAAGCCGTATACTTTCGCGATTCAATGTCTAATGGTACGTGGAAAAATCCGTTACGGAGGTCTAACGTTGTATAAAAAGTAGCTGATTGGAGTCTCTGCAGGACGTCGTCGATCAAAGGCATCGGAAAGTGGTCGCGTACGATTTTCTCGTTTAGCTTACGGTAATCGCAGCATAATCGCTTTGAACCATCTTTCTTTGGCACGAGTACTATCGGTGACGCATATTCCGATGTGCTAACTTGGATAATATTGTCGGCGAGCCACTCTTCCACTTGCTTTTCGACTAAGTTCTGATCAGCATAGGATATTCGACGCGGTCTCTGGTATACTGGTATTTCGTCTGATAAAATTATTTTCATTTCGATAGGCGATGGCTTTTTCTTCGCGCAGCTGTAATTCATAATCAAACTCAGTACGGCTTCCCTCGTATCGGGCTGTAGGTGGTCAAGCTCGATTTGTGGGTTCGCACTCTTTGGACAATCGATTTGCAAAATCGACTCAAACTCTTTCTCTAATTCCCCTATAGGATTCGCTTCTACCCCAACTGCCGCTTCTGCCTTCGCAACTGCTTCCTCAGTAACTGGCTCATTCTCCTGACGTGCACTTCTTTTTTTCAAAAATTTGACTCCCTCATCGTTAATTTCTATGTCCACCTGGCTTAGAATATTTTTGCCTAAAATCGCATCATACAAGATATCACTTTCTCTAGTTACGTGAAACTCTATATCGACTTCAACTTCATCTAAAGTCATACGCGCAGTGAAGCATCCGATGGTTTTGATCTTTTTGTTGCCGATACCATATAACGTTTTTATTTTTTGTTGTAGATCAACATACCCAATGTTTATTAAGGTATCATATCTTATAACGCAGATATCACTACCCGTATCTAACAGTGCTGAAAATGTGTACCCATTGATTTCTAAATCTCTAAATAAACTAGTGCTTCGCGGAGCTGACTTTATATTTGGTCGTTCTTCGCCATCCGTAACAACGTGCATCTTTTTATTATCGCTTTTATCATCTGTTCGCGATGTCGGCAACTTACATTCGTTAGCTTTGTGACCGATTTGGCTACACTTAAAACATCGAATCGCTGACCTAGTACACTGCCTAGCTAGATGACCAGTTTTTCCGCATTTGAAACATGCCTTGCTGCTACGGGTTTCATTTTTAGTAAACATTTCTTCTTGGGTTGGCTGTGGTATCGACGTTCTATTACCTAAAGTATGGAATTGCCCATGGCACCTCTCGTATACGCGCAAATTTTCTTTCAAATCAGATATAGTAAGGGCTTGGTAAAGAATTTGTTTATTGGAGCGCGTGTCGGGTATGCCCTCAATAAAATATTCGATGATGCTGGCATCATCCATGTCGATTAGGCTAGCTGTTTCCATCAATGAATACAAATATTCTAGAAAGCTTTCATTTGTCCTCTTACGTCTGTTCTTTAGCCTACGATGGATTTCATTTGAACTGAGCCTAACCTCGAATTCTTCCTTAAGGATGGACTTTAACGAGTTCCAATCTTTGACCTCTCTCTGACTCCTCACAAATATTTTCGCTGCACCCTTAAGTAACTGCTTTCCGTAGATAAATTTTTGCAGGTCGTTCCAATTGACAACAGCTGCATTGCTCTCAAACTCTTGCAACCACTGATTAACGTCAGGTTGTCCACAGCCTGAGAACGATGACAGGGTATCTTCGATATCTCGAAGACTAAAATAACTATGAGTTAGCATATGCACATTGGTCAACCTATTCTGAACACTTTCATCCGAGTCTGAACTTTCATCATGGCCTTCTCTAGAAAGGCCGAGATGTTCTAGGAGGATGTCTTGGAGTGCACGTTTTTGTCCCCTAGTTGGTAACCCTAAAGACGTAAGTTTTTCTTTAAGACCGTTCAAATTCAAAGCTAAAACTTCTTAAATCTATTTGTAAAAACGAAATTTCTCTTTCCCTTTTTTCTTTTGCAAGGTCAAGGAAAGTACTCAAAATTTCCTGTAGGAGGTTGTAGCAAAATTATCTTCGAGTAACTTAAAGCATTTACATCAACAGAAAATTTACTTACTGAAATATTTGTACGGAGTATCGCGATTTTACTGTACGTTCTACAAGAACACTTTGAATACTTCTCAATTATTTGTACTTATTTTATGCTAGCAAATTCTTTACGTGATAGCAAAATTTTACGACAAAACAGTTTTATATGTATCAAGTTTTGATTTAAAAATCGAACGATTTTATGAGTAAATTCCAAGATTAACTTTAAAGTATTTTGTTTTTGAATCGAAATCAAAATTTTACACACATAACAAGCTTTTTAATCAAAACTGAACTGTATAAAAATTTTGTGGATTTTGGTGAAGTAGGCGTGGCGCCGCCCACTTTTTAGCATAAAAGGTCAGCTATTTTCAAAAGCAATTGCTTGAAAGTTCAAGAAGGTATTTAAATGAAAGTTAGTGAGATGCTTCCCAATAGTATTTAGTATACTCCTGCCAAAACTTACGCAAATCGGATAGCAAACACGCAAAATATACGGACAAGTAGTTAACACCCTACTGCCTTTTTTATACCTAGTAGTGCTTCGCACACAAGGTATATTAACTTCATTGGCCTAACGGTAGTATGTAACGGCATAAACGAATCGAGATAGATATAGACTTATATATGTGGGATTACTTCCCTTTTCCAAAATGAATAAGTACACACTATTAAATTATACTGAATATGTACAACTATACACGCTTTATTAATATCTATTAAGTTCGTCTTGTTCGCACCGCACTTCAAACTGGAGTGAGTCGTCCGTCTCTCAACTAATTGTTTTAGGCTCTCTTCGTCTAGGTTGGGTTGCTGGTCAACAGTTTATGCAGGGTTGCATTCAAAGGTAGGTATGTACTTAAAAGGTGTGTCCGCTTCTAGTAGTCCTTTGCCCGTCTGTCAATCCCACATTCGGCCATCCTGATGATGCATTCGACCCGGATGAAGGGTTCCATGGCTTCATGTACTCTGCCACTGTGTGCGTTATTCTAGGACCTTCGACGTCGCCAACTTTATGTACCACATAGCGACCGTGATCTTTTTTCTCCTTCACTTTGTATGGTCCGAAGAATTTTTGTTTAAGCCGAAGTCCTGCTCCATACTGGGTTCGCTTAATGGCAACCAGATCTCCCACTGAGAATTCTATTTCCTTTTTTCGATTTTTGTTAAAATTTCGTATATTTTCCTCCTGTATGCGTGCGATATTGCCACGCGCTTCTTCTCGCATTATGTTTCTTTCTTCATCCAGCTGTTCTATAGCTGATTCTTCCAATAGCTCGCGAATATTGTGACTTGCGTTGACGCGCATATCGACACCTATTAGGAGTTTGAATGGAGAATACTTTGTACTTCGCTTTTTGCAGTAGTCTTCGAATGCGTTCGATGTGAAGCCAGATCCTCTATCTGTTATAATCCTCGACGGGTTTCCAAACACAGCTGATTGTTTTTCCAAACGATCCAACACTTCGTCGCTCCCTGTACTTCTGGTAGGGTACAACCAAACAAATTTCGAGAACGCATCGATGATTACCAAAATATAATTGTATCGCTTCTTTGTTTCTTCCATGGGGCCGACGTGGTCTAGGTGAAATGTCACTAGCGGTTTGTCCTCCTTATTGATGGGGTTTAGCATCCCTTCCTTTTTCCCGGATTTGGCTTCCGCGACTAAACATTCTACACAGCTTTTTACGACGTGTGTGACTTTGGGCGCTAGGTCGTAGATAAAAAAGTCTCTCTCCACCAACTCTTGCGTCTTCTTCGCTGCGAAATGCCCTTGTCGGTGAGCTATCTGGATGATTTCTCGTTCCATCAAAGCTGGTATCACCATAAGTTCTTTAGCGAGATCTTTATGGAGAATTCCATGCTTGATGTAAAAATCGTGATATTGTCCATGCTCTAAGACCTTTCATATAGCCGCCAGCTTATCGTCTTTAAGTTGTTCTTCTTGTATTCTATGCCGTAGACTATCCGTCATCATCAGACAATGTATGCGGCTTAATGCGTCTACATGCCTCATCTGACTTCCTGAACGGTGCTCAATTTCATATTGGTAATCTTGGAGGTACATGGCCCATCGCGAAACTCGTAAAGGTACTTCCTGTCTCTTCATGGTAAGCGCGAATGCGTTACAATCCGTAATGATCTTAAATTTGATTCCCATGACATATACCCTCCACTTTTTGAGCGCTGCTACGATTGCTAGTACCTCCAACTCGTATGAGTGATATTTTTGTTCGGCGGTTGTGGTTTTTCTACTCATGTATTCGATGGGGTGCAATTTTCTATCTTCCGAGTCTCTCTGCATCAGGACTCCCCCATACCCGAACATGGAAGCATCGGTATGTATTTCCGTCTGCAGTGCTGGATCAAAGAGTTGAAGCACTGGTGGGTTTACTAAAGCAGACTTTAGTTGTTGAACCGCAGTTATTTGCTCATCTTTTATTCGAAATTCCTCATGATTTCCCAACAGGTCGGTCAAGGGTTTAGCCACTAAAGAGTAGTTCGGAATAAAGCGTCTGAAATACGACGTGAGGCCTAAAAAGCGTTGCAACGATTTTCTGTCGGTCGGAACAGGGAAGTCATGTACTGCCTGAGTCTTCGAGCGCGACGGTGTTATAGTTGACGCCTCAATAACGTAGCCCAAAAATGTAACCTTACTCATCAATATTTGGCATTTTTCCCATTTTATTCGCAATTCGTACGACTCTGCTGTTGCCAACACGCTTCTCAGACTAGCCAACCCCTCCTCCTCGCTCTTAGAAGGAATAAATATGTCGTCCATATAGACTATTATCGTTTTATTTCTAATAAGTTCTCCTAACACCGCATGGATATACCTTGTAAAAACAGCCGGCGAATTACATATGCCGAATGGGGCATATAGGAATTCATATTGTCCATTATGCGTTACGAAAGCCGTATACTTTCGCGATTCAATGTCTAATGGTACGTGGAAAAATCCGTTACGGAGGTCTAACGTTGTATAAAAAGTAGCTGATTGGAGTCTCTGCAGGACGTCGTCGATCAAAGGCATCGGAAAGTGGTCGCGTACGATTTTCTCGTTTAGCTTACGGTAATCGCAGCATAATCGCTTTGAACCATCTTTCTTTGGCACGAGTACTATCGGTGACGCATATTCCGATGTGCTAACTTGGATAATATTGTCGGCGAGCCACTCTTCCACTTGCTTTTCGACTAAGTTCTGATCAGCATAGGATATTCGACGCGGTCTCTGGTAAACTGGTATTTCGTCTGATAAAATTATTTTCATTTCGATAGGCGATGGCTTTTTCTTCGCGCAGCTGTAATTCATAATCAAACTCAGTACGGCTTCCCTCGTATCGGGCTGTAGGTGGTCAAGCTCGATTTGTGGGTTCGCAATCTTTGGACAATCGATTTGCAAAATCGACTCAAACTCTTTCTCTAATTCCCCTATAGGATTCGCTTCTACCCCAACTGCCGCTTCTGCCTTCGCAACTGCTTCCTCAGTAACTGGCTCATTCTCCTGACGTGCACTTCTTTTTTTCAAAAATTTGACTCCCTCATCGTTAATTTCTATGTCCACCTGGCTTAGAATATTTTTGCCTAAAATCGCATCATACAAGATATCACTTTCTCTAGTTACGTGAAACTCTATATCGACTTCAACTTCATCTAAAGTCATACGCGCAGTGAAGCATCCGATGGTTTTGATCTTTTTGTTGCCGATACCATATAACGTTTTTATTTTTTGTTGTAGATCAACATACCCAATGTTTATTAAGGTATCATATCTTATAACGCAGATATCACTACCCGTATCTAACAGTGCTGAAAATGTGTACCCATTGATTTCTAAATCTCTAAATAAACTAGTGCTTCGCGGAGCTGACTTTATATTTGGTCGTTCTTCGCCATCCGTAACAACGTGCATCTTTTTATTATCGCTTTTATCATCTGTTCGCGATGTCGGCAACTTACATTCGTTAGCTTTGTGACCGATTTGGCTACACTTAAAACATCGAATCGCTGACCTAGTACACTGCCTAGCTAGATGACCAGTTTTTCCGCATTTGAAACATGCCTTGCTGCTACGGGTTTCATTTTTAGTAAACATTTCTTCTTGGGTTGGCTGTGGTATCGACGTTCTATTACCTAAAGTATGGAATTGCCCATGGCACCTCTCGTATACGCGCAAATTTTCTTTCAAATCAGATATAGTAAGGGCTTGGTAAAGAATTTGTTTATTGGAGCGCGCGTCGGGTATGCCCTCAATAAAATATTCGATGATGCTGGCATCATCCATGTCGATTAGGCTAGCTGTTTCCATCAATGAATACAAATATTCTAGAAAGCTTTCATTTGTCCTCTTACGTCTGTTCTTTAGCCTACGATGGATTTCATTTGAACTGAGCCTAACCTCGAATTCTTCCTTAAGGATGGACTTTAACGAGTTCCAATCTTTGACCTCTCTCTGACTCCTCACAAATATTTTCGCTGCACCCTTAAGTAACTGCTTTCCGTAGATAAATTTTTGCAGGTCGTTCCAATTGACAACAGCTGCATTGCTCTCAAACTCTTGCAACCACTGATTAACGTCAGGTTGTCCACAGCCTGAGAACGATGACAGGGTATCTTCGATATCTCGAAGACTAAAATAACTATGAGTTAGCATATGCACATTGGTCAACCTATTCTGAACACTTTCATCCGAGTCTGAACTTTCATCATGGCCTTCTCTAGAAAGGCCGAGATGTTCTAGGAGGATGTCTTGGAGTGCACGTTTTTGTCCCCTAGTTGGTAACCCTAAAGACGTAAGTTTTTCTTTAAGACCGTTCAAATTCAAAGCTAAAACTTCTTGTAGGTCCATGTCGATGTAATGTAAAATACAATTTACAGCTCAAATAATAAATTATGTAAATTAAATCTATTTGTAAAAACGAAATTTCTCTTTCCCTTTTTTCTTTTGCAAGGTCAAGGAAAGTACTCAAAATTTCCTGTAGGAGGTTGTAGCAAAATTATCTTCGAGTAACTTAAAGCATTTACATCAACAGAAAATTTACTTACTGAAATATTTGTACGGAGTATCGCGATTTTACTGTACGTTCTACAAGAACACTTTGAATACTTCTCAATTATTTGTACTTATTTTATGCTAGCAAATTCTTTACGTGATAGCAAAATTTTACGACAAAACAGTTTTATATGTATCAAGTTTTGATTTAAAAATCGAACGATTTTATGAGTAAATTCCAAGATTTTTGAATCGAAATCAAAATTTTACACACATAACAAGCTTTTTAATCAAAACTGAACTGTATAAAAATTTTGTGGATTTTGGTGAAGTAGGCGTGGCGCCGCCCACTTTTTAGCATAAAAGGTCAGCTATTTTCAAAAGCAATTGCTTGAAAGTTCAAGAAGGTATTTAAATGAAAGTTAGTGAGATGCTTCCCAATAGTATTTAGTATACTCCTGCCAAAACTTACGCAAATCGGATAGCAAACACGCAAAATATACGGACAAGTAGTTAACACCCTACTGCCTTTTTTATACCTAGTAGTGCTTCGCACACAAGGTATATTAACTTCATTGGCCTAACGGTAGTATGTAACGGCATAAACGAATCGAGATAGATATAGACTTATATATGTGGGATTACTTCCCTTTTCCAAAATGAATAAGTACACACTATTAAATTATACTGAATATGTACAACTATACACGCTTTATTAATATCTATTAAGTTCGTCTTGTTCGCACCGCACTTCAAACTGGAGTGAGTCGTCCGTCTCTCAACTAATTGTTTTAGGCTCTCTTCGTCTAGGTTGGGTTGCTGGTCAACAGTTTATGCAGGGTTGCATTCAAAGGTAGGTATGTACTTAAAAGGTGTGTCCGCTTCTAGTAGTCCTTTGCCCGTCTGTCAATCCCACATTCGGCCATCCTGATGATGCATTCGACCCGGATGAAGGGTTCCATGGCTTCATGTACTCTGCCACTGTGTGCGTTATTCTAGGACCTTCGACGTCGCCAACTTTATGTACCACATAGCGACCGTGATCTTTTTTCTCCTTCACTTTGTATGGTCCGAAGAATTTTTGTTTAAGCCGAAGTCCTGCTCCATACTGGGTTCGCTTAATGGCAACCAGATCTCCCACTGAGAATTCTATTTCCTTTTTTCGATTTTTGTTAAAATTTCGTATATTTTCCTCCTGTATGCGTGCGATATTGCCACGCGCTTCTTCTCGCATTATGTTTCTTTCTTCATCCAGCTGTTCTATAGCTGATTCTTCCAATAGCTCGCGAATATTGTGACTTGCGTTGACGCGCATATCGACACCTATTAGGAGTTTGAATGGAGAATACTTTGTACTTCGCTTTTTGCAGTAGTCTTCGAATGCGTTCGATGTGAAGCCAGATCCTCTATCTGTTATAATCCTCGACGGGTTTCCAAACACAGCTGATTGTTTTTCCAAACGATCCAACACTTCGTCGCTCCCTGTACTTCTGGTAGGGTACAACCAAACAAATTTCGAGAACGCATCGATGATTACCAAAATATAATTGTATCGCTTCTTTGTTTCTTCCATGGGGCCGACGTGGTCTAGGTGAAATGTCACTAGCGGTTTGTCCTCCTTATTGATGGGGTTTAGCATCCCTTCCTTTTTCCCGGATTTGGCTTCCGCGACTAAACATTCTACACAGCTTTTTACGACGTGTGTGACTTTGGGCGCTAGGTCGTAGATAAAAAAGTCTCTCTCCACCAACTCTTGCGTCTTCTTCGCTGCGAAATGCCCTTGTCGGTGAGCTATCTGGATGATTTCTCGTTCCATCAAAGCTGGTATCACCATAAGTTCTTTAGCGAGATCTTTATGGAGAATTCCATGCTTGATGTAAAAATCGTGATATTGTCCATGCTCTAAGACCTTTCATATAGCCGCCAGCTTATCGTCTTTAAGTTGTTCTTCTTGTATTCTATGCCGTAGACTATCCGTCATCATCAGACAATGTATGCGGCTTAATGCGTCTACATGCCTCATCTGACTTCCTGAACGGTGCTCAATTTCATATTGGTAATCTTGGAGGTACATGGCCCATCGCGAAACTCGTAAAGGTACTTCCTGTCTCTTCATGGTAAGCGCGAATGCGTTACAATCCGTAATGATCTTAAATTTGATTCCCATGACATATACCCTCCACTTTTTGAGCGCTGCTACGATTGCTAGTACCTCCAACTCGTATGAGTGATATTTTTGTTCGGCGGTTGTGGTTTTTCTACTCATGTATTCGATGGGGTGCAATTTTCTATCTTCCGAGTCTCTCTGCATCAGGACTCCCCCATACCCGAACATGGAAGCATCGGTATGTATTTCCGTCTGCAGTGCTGGATCAAAGAGTTGAAGCACTGGTGGGTTTACTAAAGCAGACTTTAGTTGTTGAACCGCAGTTATTTGCTCATCTTTTATTCGAAATTCCAACATGTATGTATACCCGCTTCGATTATTGCTTCTTTCGTGGTTAATGATGATGTTCGCTGTTGCTAATTAGCGCTTTTTGCTTGCGCCAAACTGGTTTCTGTCGCTGTAACTGAGGCTTAGCTGCGCTCTGTTACTGAATGCGATTTTTTCGCTCTGCTACTGCGCGGTGGGATTCGCTGCTGCTAAATCCGTTATTTGCTACGGTCTTACCGTTTTTCTGTCCCGTTATATTTTCTGGCTCTTTTTCAGGTGATATAATTTGGATGTCTAATTACATACCATAATCTCTCCAAGTTCTTTTGTACCAAAGTTGACGCTTTTTGCACACGTGAAGATGCGGCCTTTTGTCATTCGCTGATGTGTACGTGCGTTGTGAAAAAAAAATGTGTACTTGATGCAGCGCGCACGTATGTATGTACGTAAATGAGTGCGCTCACTTCAATTTCTGCAGCAATTTGTGCGGATATCGTTTTTTATTTAATACGCAAATTATTAAAAACTTCAATTTCGACCGTGAATCCCGGTTGAGCCCCCAAATTTGTGGGATTACTTCCCTTTTCCAAAATGAATAAGTACACACTATTAAATTATACTGAATATGTACAACTATACACGCTTTATTAATATCTATTAAGTTCGTCTTGTTCGTACCGCACTTCAAACTGGAGTGAGTCGTCCGTCTCTCAACTAATTGTTTTAGGCTCTCTTCGTCTAGGTTGGGTTGCTGGTCAACAGTTTATGCAGGGTTGCATTCAAAGGTAGGTATGTACTTAAAAGGTGTGTCCGCTTCTAGTAGTCCTTTGTCCGTCTGTCAATCCCACATATATATCAAAATGCTCAGGAGGAAAAGAGAAATTGATTGAGCCATGTCCGTCCGTCCGTCCGTCCGTCAGTAAACACGATAACTTGAGTAAATCTTGAGATATCTCAATGAAATTTGGTATGTAGGTTCCTTTTCACTTATCTCCGAGCGCTATTGAAAATAGGCAAAATCGGTTAAAAGCCACGCCCACTTTCTATGTATATAATATTTTCGAAAATACAAAAAGAGTGATTAATCAGTACATAATACACCTATAAGGATAAAATTTGGTGTGCACTTTAGCGTTAAGGCAAAAAATAAATGTTTGAAGAAATTTTTAAAAAGGGGCGTGGCACCGCCCACTTTTGATTAAGTCAAATTTGGAAATATTATTAGTCATAAATCAAAAACCGCTCAAGATAGCAAAATAAAATTCAGCACACATATTTATATTAATACAAGCAATATTTCGAAAAAAAATTATTGAAATCGGGTTAGGTCCACGCCCAATTTTATACGAAAGATTTTGAAAAGGATCATAGATATATTGAATATGCTATAACTTTGCTTAAACTACTTGTATATCATTTCTATTTAACCTCTAAAGTGTTCGTGGGCAAAGAAAGTCGAAAGCACAAAATTTTTGAAAAAGGGCGTGGCCCCGCCCCTTTATGGGGGATTATTCCAAAAAACTTTTCATGCCATAACTCCGGTAAAAATTTACTTATTGAAACGATATTTAGAGAAATTGTTCAACATATAAAGCTAACTCATTGCTGTAAAAATAAACAAAATTGGTGAACGGACACGCCCACTTTTTGAACACAGTTCTAAAAAATTTCTTCGTATAATTAAAATCGCGATATTTCCTTAATTGTATAAGTTATATAAATAAAATTTTACACACATAGCAAGCTTTTTAATCAAAACTGAACTGTATAAAAATTTTGTGGATTTTGGTGAAGTAGGCGTGGCGCCGCCCACTTTTTAGCATAAAAGGTCAGCTATTTTCAAAAGCAATTGCTTGAAAGTTCAAGAAGGTATTTAAATGAAAGTTAGTGAGATGCTTCCCAATAGTATATAGTATACTCCTGCGAAAAATTACGCAAATCGGATAGCAAACACGCAAAATATACGGACAAGTAGTTAACACCCTACTGCCTTTTTATACCTAGTAGTGCTTCGCACACAAGGTATATTAGCTTCATTGGCCTAACGGTAGTATGTAACGGCATAAACGAATCGAGATAGATATTGACTTATATATATCAAAATGTTCAGGAGGAAAAGAGAAATTGATTGAGCCATGTCCGTCCGTCCGTCCGTCTGTAAACACGATAACTTGAGTAAATCTTGAGATATCTCAATGAAATTTGGTATGTAGGTTCCTTTTCACTTATCTCCGAGCGCTATTGAAAATAGGCAAAATCGGTTAAAAGCCACGCCCACTTTCTATATATATAATATTTTCGAAAATACAAAAAGAGTGATTAATCAGTACATAATACACCTATAAAGATAAAATTTGGTGTGCAATTTTTAAAAAGGGGCGTGGCACCGCCCACTTTTGATTAAGTCAAATTTGGAAATATTATTAGTCATAAATCAAAAACCGCTCAAGATAGCAAAATAAAATTCAGCACACATATTTATATTAATACAAATTTGTAAGTTATGAGCAAGCTCGAGACCAGTAAACAATAATTCTAAACGAATTAATATTGTCAGTATTAATACAAACAACATTTCGAAAAAAAATTATTGAAATCGGGTTAGGTCCACGCCCAATTTTATACGAAAGATTTTGAAAAGGATCATAGATATATTGAATATGCTATAACTTTGCTTAAACTACTTGTATATCATTTCTATTTCACCTCTAAAGTGTTCGTGGGCAAAGAAAGTCGAAAGCACAAAATTTTTGGAAAATGGGCGTGGCCCCGCCCCTTTATGGGGGATTATTCCAAAAAACTTTTCATGCCATAACTCCGGTAAAAATTTACTTATTGAAACGATATTTAGAGAAATTGTTCAACATATAAAGCTTACTCTTTGCTGTAAAAATAAACAAAATTGGTGAACGGACACGCCCACTTTTTGAACACAGTTCTAAAAAATTTCTTCGTATAGTTAAAATCGCGATATTTCCTTAATTGTATAAGTTATATAAATAAAATTTTACACACATAACAAGCTTTTTAATCAAAACTGAACTGTATAAAAATGTTGTGGATTTTGGTGAAGTAGGCGTGGCGCCGCCCACTTTTTAGCATAAAAGGTCAGCTATTTTCAAAAGCAATTGCTTGAAAGTTCAAGAAGGTATTTAAATGAAAGTTAGTGAGATGCTTCCCAATACTATATAGTATACTCCTGCCAAAAATTACGCAAATCGGATAGCAAACATGCAAAATATACGGACAAGTAGTTAACACCCTACTGCCTTTTTTTTTATTAATTTTTTTTATTTTCATACCTTTCATGAACATGGGGAAAGCTATTTATATTTTGTTATTTAGTGATAGTTTAATTTACCACTTACAATAGAAATGTTTTTATCGAAAACAATCAGTTGCCTTTATAACAAATTTTCAGGTATGTATTAAAATAGACCTGAGTAAATTAGGATACCACAACCGATCACTACTAGGTATTTAATGTTCGGTTACACCCGAACTTAGACTTCCTTACTAGTTTTTGTTTAGTTTTCTTTGCCACAATGGATCATCTGATCAGCTGTCAAGCAAATTTACTTCACGACTGGCATCAGTGATGAAAACAGGGATGCAATCGACTGACCCGAAAATTTGACGACACATTTTGACACGCTCCGCTTTATCGGCTTCATGTCAGTTTTTAAGCCGTAATGAAAACACATATGTAGGGACACGATATCGAATGCAAAGCATCGATTCTGTACTCATTTGAAGTATCGCTTCAAATATATCGGGTACCCGATAATACCGAAACAAAAAGACTCGATAGTCAAAATATCGATGCTAAATGTACATGACAAACAAGCACTTCAATAACCACTGGTTCGCTGCAAGCAAATTCATACGTTTTGTAAATGATTACCATAGGTTCGTATAAACTTCAATAAAATAAATAATAACATAAACTAGTTTAATATGAGCAAATTTGATTTTTTTAATTTGATAGATTTTACTTCAAGAAACGAAGATCAAAGGCCCCACTCTTCCTCTGTGCAATCTGCCATGAATAGTAATTTATCCAACCTCATCCCCTTCAACCTGTTACGTGTTTTTGTCATTGTTAAACCTGCCTTTGAAAATAGGCGCTCTTATGGGACAGAAGTTGCTGGTACTTCTAGATATCGTAAAGCAATTTTCGACAAATGAGGATATTTATGCTTATTTTCCTTCCAAAAACGCAAAAGATAGCCACTTAAAGGAAGTAGTTTGCAACGAATATATTCATTGATGTTTTTGCTTTGTCGAATTGCACTTTCACTTCCTCGACCAGATGCTAAAGTTTCTATGTGATTCCAAAATTCATTTTTGTCGGAACACAAATTCTTGGATTGCATGTGCGGCTTCTTCCCGACTGATCATATCACGTAGCCAAGACATACATAGGGAATAAGCGCAGGGATCAGAAAATGCAATATTTGACGTTGGATGGATAGTATTACCTTTTTTTCAGTATAAAGGCAAAACAATATCACAATAAGTTAGTACTTCAAGTTTGTTGTAACCTTTTTGGACGTATTAAGTGCATATTGCAACAGATCAATGGCAACTCTTACTTTTCTGGCGTCTGCCTTTTCCGGCTAAATTAACTGTTATTATTTGGTTCTGATTTTCCTTCGATTCGCGTCACAAGTTAGAGAGAGACAACCAGCAGAGCGGTATTTTTGCTCTATTAGTTCCATATTTTTTAAAAAATTCGATACGATACCGGGGTCTAGATACTCGATGCCGAAAAGTATCGTTAAAAAAGCATCGAGTACAAAATATCGGTATCGAAGGGCAAAAGTATCGATATGGTATCGTATCGTATCGAAATTCGTGTCCCTACACATATGCCACCAAATTTCTATGGTGACAGTTGAGTCAGTTTTTGAGGTCAGTCATTTTGACCTAATGAAAACCTGCCTTAAGTCTGAAAAGCGACTATGAATACAAGCATCATCTAAGCTGGTTCCTAAATTTAAGTTGCAACTTTACTAGTTTCGGTTTAGATTGCCGACTAGGAATATTCGTGTTATAATTTTAAAAGCCTATAAAATCTCACCTGCAATCAGCAGTTTTATGTTCATCGGACCGACAAATTTTAGAGGTTGGTTTGACTGCCTGTTACATTTGTCGACGGATTAAATTTAACAGGCACTCTTGAACACAAAATATTGTTTATTCCATCGAACGTAAACTGTTGGGAGAGGTATCTAACATGGATTGGGCCCCAAATCGGATTTCACCTCGGTCATGTTTCGGCTTTTCGCTATAACTTTTCACAAAAACAAAATATTTATTTCCCCCCTTGGGATTTTTGTTACGGAAATAAAAACGCGTCTTTTTATACCTCTCCCGACATTTTTTGAAGTTTATTAAGGGTTGACGTTAGATGGAAAGTATTACCAAAATTTTACCTAGCCCCATGACCTAGGGTAAATTGTGACAATCGTATTCACCACAATAAATGTCAGAATTTTCTTTCAGTCTATCAAAATTTGCACATTTTGGCTGTGTGCCAATCGGTTGAAAATAGCAAATTTTGATAGTCCGGGAGAAAATTCTGCCATATATTGTGGTAAATACGAATGTTACAATTTCCCCGGTAAAATATTACCGATTGCCACGCAGACAAAATATATGTTACCATTCAATAACGTATTGGCATATAAATGCATTTGAAATAAGTGACAATACCGAATGCATGTGTACACATTCACAGTTGTCAAAATTTTACCTAGCCCCATGGGCTAGGGGAAATTGTGACATTACTATTCACCACAATAAATGTCAGAATTTTCTCCGGGACTGTCAAAATTTGCTTTTTCAACCGATTGGCACACAGCCTTTAAAGCAAAAAATATCAAATATAATTACGTAAATTTACATTTCATTCACAGAATATTTGGTTTCATATGTGTTTTTTGCAGATGTCGAAATTGGCCCAGCAAAAAGGAAAATATTCATACACCATAGAAAATTTGATCAATTAATTTTTCGTCTGAGTAAAATGTTACCGATTGGCACACAGACAAAGGCTGTAAATTTCGCTATCTGAAAAAAGCACATGCGAAAAGAAATATTTTGCCAATGAAATGTAAATTTACGTATTTTTTCTGACATAATAGCCGTGTTTTTTTTATCTGCGTCTGCGTTTGCGCTTAATATTTGTATGGACCGCTAAGCGCACCACTTTATCTGCAACTAAGAAATTTGCAAACTGCCTTACCAACTTCCAGCAATTTGTTTATCATCCCTTCCTGAAATAATATATTCAGTACCACAACCTTCAGATTTGGCAAGAGTTTTGATTTTAAGCGATTTTCTGCAATATATAGCTACCCCACCCCCTTTTTTGTGCTTTCGATCATTACGCACAACATTATAGTTGCTAATGCAGCAATGTAGATCAGTGACATGTTCACCGAACCAGGTCTCAGAAATACAAATAATATCTACCAACGAATTATTAAAAATATATCTAACATAGTCCATCTTATCAGAGCTCAGGCTGCGTGCATTAAAGTGAACTACGTTAAGAACATTCGATTGCTTACACAGTATATCAAACATCACCTTGTGTTTATCATTAGAGCCGAATATTTGTTGAACAGTCATGTTAATTGATACACAACTTCAATGAAAACATTTCTAGTATGCAGTAAAATAAATATGGGTGTTTCCACGGTCGCGAACAGTACGTTCGTACGCTTTTGTGGGCCAAAAAACAAAGTAAACATAGGTTTTTGTTTTTTTTTGTTTGCTACTTCAATAGCATTTTGGAAGGTCAATTTTAGGTGCAAGAGGCAGGTTTGTTCGATCTTTAGTTTAGACTGTGGGGCCAATAAACTTGTGGTCGGGAACGTACGCAAAATGGAAGTGACGTTTTTGTGCAACTGGAAAAATTCAAAATTCAGCGAAATGGAATGGATTTTTTCAAAACGGTTGATAAAATATTGAAGTGGCATAAAGTAACTTTCTTTGCGTTTATTTCGCGTTAAAATATCGTCCGTACATTTTTATATATACGCTTAAATACCGGTCGCGAACGTACGGGTCGAGAACGTACGATTTTTCCATACACTTTTTTTCCTATTTTCGGCATAATGTTTTACAAATTATATGAACTGGAACACTTAATTCACAAGTTTAAATCTTATATGTTGTATTTATAAAGAAAGAAGATAGCATAAATTATTAGACTGTACTGAAATTCCGCGGCTCACACCGAAAGGCTCGAAAGTGGCTTGCATAATATAAAGTATACTCACTATAATGTATGGTTGTAAAATTTATGAATAACTTCATTAAAATTATTCAAAATCCTATGATCTATTATTAGAAATGGAAATAAAGTATATTAACAACCTCTTCTTTTCTTGCTTCAGTTTTTGGTAGGCAAAAATATATCAAAATGCAAAACGGTCGCGAACGTACGCAACTTTGAGAATTAAAAAAAAAGGTTTGGTAAACCCTTCAAGAGAAGTAGTTTTGTTTTTCAATTAAGTGCACTCAACTGGCTTTAGAAATGTAGTTCTAGACATATCCTTACACTCCTTGAGAAGTGGTAACAAAAATGTATTTTTTTGGTCGCGAACGTACGATCCAGGCAGAGGTAAAAGTTTCAATAAAAATTTACCGTTAAAACATCGTCGTTCAATCTTCTTTCATTTTTATAGTCTTAATTGATATTCATGGGGGTATTTTGTTGCAAAAAAGGATAGCTAGTATAAGTCGTACATGTGAAAAAATTTAAAAGAAACAGGCCTTTAAAACTGGCTGGAAATGAACAATTTTTTTTTTTCAGGTTTCAAGCCAAATTTTTCATAAAAAAAATTTAAATTAACTTTCAAACCGTTATTTTTATAAAAATTTGGGTAATTTTGTATAACAGGGTTAAAAAAGAATTTATTTTTATTAACATTTAAAATTTTTGCTCTGGTTGACCATTCTACGGAAATGCTCATATGCAAATTTGCCTAGTAATACAAATAAGGTAAAAACAAGCCAACAGAGGGCAAGTAAATAGTACAGGAAAAACAAGTGTAATAAGAATTGAAGAAGTAAACAGGAAAAAGAGGAAGTGCGAGCAAAAATTAGAGCAAATAAAAATATAGAAAAAAGCAACATCAGAGATTGAAAAAGAAATAAGAGATGTGGGAAAAAAGTGCTTATCGAAACTTAAATTAAACATAACAAATAAATCACATGAGAAAACCATTTTTCCTATTTCATGATGTGCCAACAATTTCGTCAATTTCTTGTTTATTATTTACACGAATCGCCTTCCCCCCGTCTCTTTTACGAACAAAGACTTGCCCGCGTATTGAGAAAGCAGCTGCCAGATGTTTTTGGCGTTTCAGCTGGGCTGCATAATGCATAAGCTCACGGTTTGCTCTCGACAAACTTTCGTGCAGGTGAATGTTCGCTGCACCTTCAACGGCAATATCATGTAAAGTAAGAGCTCTCTTATTGACTTTGCAGTAGCCAGCTATCGACATGAAGAGTCTACTACGGGCATATGACGAGTGCAGTTTCACAATGATGGGTGAAGAAGTCGACGTCGTTGTGTGTGAGGAACTGCTGGCGCGGTTTGGTTTCGTAACAGGTACTCGGAAAATTTCTCTTACTGCTGGCATCTCATGTTTCACTTCTTTGCAAATATCAGAGAAAATCTCCAAGCAACTCTTTTTTGCACAATTGGGTACGCCGTTAATTATAAGGTCAGTAGACTGAAAGAATTAAAATGTACAAAATGTTATTCAATAACATATATTTATTGAATTTAATAAAATATCAAATTGAAAAAAAATTTAATTGGTGTGTCTATTTTTATTTATTTTTTATAAGTTCAACTCCATTACAGGTAGGTCTTTTCATGAATAACTATTCATATACAATCTCATTAATCTAACTAATTAAATTTTACTTTTATTTTATTGTATCTACTATGCTTTATTTTGTTTTAATTTATTGTTTTTTAAACTGGGTTTGTTTTAATGGTCTTGCATTTTTACAATACTTATACAATAGGCCTGTTTTTTTAGACTTATATTCCTCTTTTTAGCCGTTTCTGTTTACCTTAACAAAAACAAAAACAAATTAAAATTTTGTAAGCCCAGTTTACAAATTTTCATGCTCACGGTGAACTACCACAATGACTCATGTAGTATGGTTCTGTTGCATTGCTATTAGGAGTGGGATTTTTTTCGAATAATATTCGAATAAACACTATTCGAATAAACGAATAATAATATTCGTTACAAAAAATTCGAATAGTATTTATTCGAATTTTTTTATTCGTTTATTCGAATAGTATTATTCGTTTATTCGAATAGTACTATTCAAATATTTTTGTTAACAGATTTTTAAAACGATATTCGTTGTTTTCTTTGCTTGTACCTATGAGCGTGCCTTTATGTTTTGTATGTTTTGATGTATGTATGTATGTTTGCGTGTACAAATGTGTGCCCAAGCAGTAACAATATTTCTTTCATTATTGGAATAGTGGTAACGAATAGTTGTATTTATTCGGTTAATGGTGGTTGAATAGTTTTTGGCTTATTATCTTAATAATTAAATAGATATTTGTACAGTGTTGTGGGAATAATAAAATACAATTATTGGTAATAATTGAAGCTGTAAATAGACATTTACTATAAAGTTACTATACATAAATATGTAAAATTCATTATGTATACTGTTTATTATGGTAACAAAAGGACGGGTTGTGCTTATTTTTCATGTTCACATGTGTAAATACTTTAGTTTGCGTAAAGTAACATACACAAAATAATACTACCTGCTCCCTATTTTTTGTTAAATACTCATATAAATGTACTTACATACATATGTATGTAAGTATGTAGGTATGGTCATGGAAATTTTGCGAACTCTTTGTATTGAATTGGCTGGTTAAGGATGATCTTTAGTAGGTGATTGTTAATTGTGTTTCATCAACTGAAGAATTGCATAAAGCGCGACTATTTGTTTTAAATTTGGGTGTCTAAACTTGTTAACTAAATGAACACAAGGACCTACTTATATGAGGGATTGCGAATTCATATATTTCAAGTTTGCGCATACTATGTGTTTAGATGGAAAATTTATGCACTTGCACAAAAAAGTGTTTAACGGAAGCCCCTTTAATAAGAACAAAGACTTGTTTTTTTTTGCTAATTAAATTTAGGATATTTATTACTCTTATTCTAGAACAAATCACACATTTTTTTTTTTAATTATTTGGTCCATTTTGGTGCAAGAACATCAAAGCTGATACAAATCAAATCAAATTTATTATCAGTCACCCTAGCACAACAATTTTGGAAAAAATTATTAACAGTGCCAGTCACGTATGATACAATTAAAATTCAAGTTAAATGTTCTAAGAGTTCTTACATATAACATAAAGAGGGGAAGAGAGGAAAACTGGAAAGATAGGTGGGAAAGGAAATTACAATAATTGAATAACTTAAAGACTATAATAAGGAAATGAGGAAAATGCATATACAATAGAGTTGGAATAATTAGCGATTATTGTAAAAATTGGTTACTTCTTTTCTAAAAAGCAGTGGATTTGTAAGAAGCCTTAATCTGGCTGGTAGTGAGTTCCAAAGATGAACGGCATTAATGAAAAATTGGCGCTCGGATGTCAGAGTTCTGTGTTTAGTGTAAACAAGCAATGTAGACCTAGATGATTGTAGAAACTGAAGTCTTTGATATAAATAGTTCGGTTCCTTTATATGAATGATTTTGTGTATGAACAGCAGAGTTCTGACTTTTAACAAATTGTCGAAGGAAATGTTTAACAATTTTTCAGCATGCGCAGACACATGGTCAGATCGTTTTAGCCCAAATAGCTATGTTGTTATAAATAACATTAAGCTTGTTTCTACATAAAGAGGCACAACCAGCATAAATCTCACAACCATACAGTAGCGTGGGTATCAAGTAAGCTTTAGCAAGAAGATGATGTGTAGGGACACGATATCGAATGCAAAGCATCGATTCTGTACTCATTTGAAGTATCGCTTCAAATATATCGGGTACCCGATAATATCGAAACAAAAAGACTCGATAGTCAAAATATCGATGCTAAATGTACATGACAACAAGCACTTCAATAACCGAATGGTTCGCTGCAAGCAAATTCATACGTTTTGTAAATGATTACCATAGGTTCGTATAAACTTCAATAAAATAAATAATAACATAAACTAGTTTAATATGAGCAAATTTGGTTTTTTTAATTTGATAGATTTTACTTCAAGAAACGAAGATCAAAAGCCCCACTCTTCCTCTGTGCAATCTGCCATGAATAGTAATTTATCCAACCTCTTCCCCTTCAACGTGTTACGTGTTTTTGTCATTGTTAAACCTGCCTTTGAAAATAGGCGCTCTTATGGGACAGAAGTTGCTGGTACTTCTAGATATCGTAAAGCAATTTTCGACAAATGAGGATATTTATGCTTATTTTCCTTCCAAAAACGCAAAAGATAGCCACTTAAAGGAAGTAGTTTGCAACGAATATATTCATTGATGTTTTTGCTTTGTCGAATTGCACTTTCACTTCCTCGACCAGATGCTAAAGTTTCTATGTGATTCCAAAATTCATTTTTGTCGGAACACAAATTCTTGGATTGCATGTGCGGCTTCTTCCCGACTGATCATATCACGTAGCTAAGACATACATAGGGAATAAGCGCAGGGATCAGAAAATGCAATATTTGACGTTGGATGGATAGTATTACCTTTTTTTCAGTATAAAGGCAAAACAATATCACAATAAGTTAGTACTTCAAGTTTGTTGTAACCTTTTTGGACGTATTAAGTGCATATTGCAACAGATCAATGGCAACTCTTACTTTTCTGGCGTCTGCCTTTTCGGGCTAAATTAACTGTTATTATTTTGTTCTGATTTTCCTTCGATTCGCGTCACAAGTTAGAGAGAGACAACCAGCAGAGCGGTATTTTTGCTCTATTAGTTCCATATTTTTTAAAAAATTCGATACGATACCGGGGTCTAGATACTCGATGCCGAAAAGTATCGTTAAAAAAGCATCGAGTACAAAATATCGGTATCGAAGGGCAAAAGTATCGATATGGTATCGTATCGTATCGAAATTCGTGTCCCTAATGATGTGTAAAGGAGTGAAATACTGAGCTAGCCATAGTGTGCGGAGCATTCCATACACTTTACCAATTGCACTAAAAATGTGATTATTCCATGTCAGAGTTTTGTTGAATACTAAACCGAGATTTTTCGCAGTATCAACATATTGTATAACAGAACCGCCCAGCATCACTTTATCCAGGTCTTGCGTATTAAAGGGTTTTCTGCGAATGACAATACATTTAGATTTTTCAGGATTAATTGACAAACCATTTGCAGATGCCCATGCACCTACTCGCATCAGGTCGGAATTGAGTTCATTTAAACACGTACGAATACGATCAGGTGGACAGGACATGTACAATTGAACATCGTCAGCATAAATATGCACATTGCAATGTTGCAGGGTATTAGGTAAGTCATTAACATATAGTACAAACAACAAAGGGCCCAGGATTGAACCTTGTGGAACACCCCTGAGCACAGGTACGAAATTAGACGTTTTTCCTCCAGCTCATACAGCCTGCGATCTGTCAAGTAGGTAAGACCTGATCAAAGCAACGGCATGACATGAGAAATTAAACAGGTTTTTCAGCTTGCAACATAAAAGCTCATGATCAACCGAGTCAAATGCCTTGGAATGGTCGAGAAGAGTAAGAAAAGCTAGACTATTACCATCAATTTCCATCCGAATGCTTTCGATTACTTCCAAAAGTGCCGAAATGCAACTTCGTTTCGGTCTGAAACCAGACTGATGGTCCGTGAGAAGACGGTTTGCGTGAACATATGACATAATCTGTTTATGCATGATACGCTCCATAACTTTTGGTAGAAAAGGCAAGATAGCAATGGGTCTGAATTCATTATTTTTCTTATGCACAGGAATAATCTTAGCGACCTTCCAGCACGTCGGAAAAACACAGGTCGTTAGAATAGAGTTTACTAGGTAGGTCACGTGAGGCAAAATCTTTGGCAGGATAATTTTAAGAAACTTGGCACTGGTTCCATCAAAACCAATAGCGTTGGACTTGACAGACTTCGACTACATCACAGTCATCAACACCCACAAATTCAAGAGGACTGATGCCATCATTTTCAAGGTCAGAATAACTATCGAGACGTACAGGAGGATTAGATACAGGCAAGGTTACAAAATTTACGTTCATTTCATCTAAATTAGAGAAAAGAGGATCTCTTTCCTTAGTCTTTCCTACGCCAATTGTCCTTATAGTATTCCAAGTTTGGCGCGAGTTCATAGCAAGGCTAAACTTCTCATTGTAAAATAAAGTTTTCGCTCTTTTAATTGCCTTCGTTGCAATGATTCGAGCCAGGGCCTACTGCACCGATTAACTGTTTTCGTTTTTAAAGGGACATAGCAATCAAAGAGCCAGCTAATTTTATCTTGTAGAAAGCATGTTTGTTCTTCAACAGAAACGAAATTCCGGATGAGACTCCACTCCACCGACTCTAACGCAGCTGAGAGCGACTCATAATTAATTCTATTAAAGTAACGATAGGTCACGGGGCCAGGTGGTCCTATTGCCCGGAAGTCATATATCATGAAAATTAAGTCATGTTTCGAGAAGCCAGAAGCAGATAATTGGTTGTAGTGGAGAGATTTTAGGAGGTCGCTTACAAAGTAAAGATCAAGGAGAGTGCTGCTAGTACGAGTGAAATGCGTAGGCGAGGAGGCGTTCACAGGATAGAGTCCAAGTGATTCCATACTTAGTTTTAACCCGGTGTCTACCAGCAGATTGCTGTAGAAATCACCGGCAATTATAATATTAGTGTAGCTGCAAAGGAGTGGCTGAATGAATTCAGTGAAATCCGAGAAGTTCACTTGACGATTAGGGCGATATACACATCCAATAAGAAGCTTATTAGGGTCTGAAAGTATCTCAATAAACACATATTCAACCGAATCACCCCCTCCAGAAATACAACGTAGTCTACAGGACAAGCTATCTTTTACATAAACCGCAACACCACCACCATGAACCTCACGATCAGCTCTGAACAATTGGTAACCACTTACTTTCAACAAACCGTTCCTATGGCGAGACGTAAACCAAGTTTCGGATACGCAAAGAACGTCAATTGAAGAATTTTCAAAAAAGTATCTAAATTCATCAATCTTTTTATATAAACTCTGGGCGTTTATATGAATTATTTTGAGCCCCATTACCTGCTTACCAAGAACACGCAACATAGTATACGTAGAGTCTTTGGAACTCATAACGTTAAAATTTGGCATAGCCATTAAAAGGACTTAAAAACAGTAACGTTGAATTCACACTGCTAGAAAACACTGGCAATATTAAATATTTACTTAACGAGTAACCTATTGAAATAAAGTACATGAGTAGATAAGAACAGAACATAGAAGAAAAGAAGTATATGCATAGATGGTTAAGATAGAAGTTATTGTTTATTCGGAGCAACCCGATAGTCATCACAAGTGTTCTCTTCTTCACGAAAGGATCGGTCGCTTTCTGGATTGAAGTTTTCAAGCTCTTTGAGCATATCCAGGGAGTTGATTGGACGTGGATCGTAATTATTGCTGAGTTTTATGTAGACCAGGCCCCTTCTAGTGAACACAGACCAAACCTTTTTTTGTTTTTTGAGACTCGGAGCTGCTTTGAAAATTTGGTGATTCGATTTTGTCAAAGTCTCGTTTATGTAGATGCGAGCTGCTGAGTTAACTCCCACATGCGTAAGACATAACCCGTCAGCTTTGTTAAGACGCCGATAATCAGCTACGGCTTTGAGTAATAAGTTCCTCTCTCTTGGCGATTGAAATTCAATTAAGATTTCTCGATCGAAATATGGCTTTGAGCACGGGTGGTTGAAGGTTTAGAGCAAAACAGAGATGGTTGTGTAGATTTTGTAAGTTTTCGGATTCACCAACAGGAATTCCGTGAACTCTAACTTCACAAGCGGCTGCACGATTTTCCTGCCTGGAAACATACGTTTTTAGCAAAACAACCTCGGCTTCAAGAGCCGTAACCCTCTCTGATGCAGTCTCCAAGCGAGTAACCCGTTCGTTCAAGTCAGACAAATCACGCCGAAGACTATCAAACTTCTCTTCGAATTTGCTGCAAAAAACCTCCAAAATCCTGGTTTTCGACTCAAGAAGTTGTTTTGCTACCAATTCCATAATCCTATTTTCTGACTCTAAAAATTGTTGCTCAATTTGTTTCGCAACCAACTCGTTATTTTTAGTTAGGCGTAGCTCCATAGTGCGTATAATGGTTGACGATGATTCGCTTATACGAGGGGTTTTAGGCTCAGCGTCAGAGCTCATAGCCTCACCGCGACGTTTACCAGCACCAGCAGACATTCTGGGGCTTATGAAACTGATTTTAGAAATTCGGAAAAAGGTAGGTGGCAGCCCTGTAATTGAAGTTTAATTATAGTCTTTGAGAAACTTTGCACAAGTGTCGCCGATGGCAGATATCCAGGACTCAAACCAGTATTGGTAAACCGTGACACACAGATGTCGCTAAGTGCAAAGATCTGTAGAAGTTGTTGCTGCTGTAACGAGTCAGCTGGTATGCACATGCATACAAAAGCAAATATGCAGTTGGAGCACCACTCTGACTTACTTATTTTTCGCAAAATACTTTCGCCGGGACAGAGTTTTGATATTAATAATGTGATTGATGTAATTTAAAGATCTGTAGAAGTTGTTGCTGCTGTATCGATCCAGCTGGTGTGTACATACATACAAAAGCAAAATTGCAGTTGGAGCACCTCTCTGACTAACTTGTTTTTCGCAAAATACTTTGGCCGGAACAGAGTTTTAGTATTAATTATGTAATTGATGTAATTAAAACACTTATAGTTTAATAAATAGACGATGTCACTTTTTAATTTTATGTTATTACTTAATTAGTTAATATTTTTAAAAATTTTGCAAGAGCATAAAAAAATTGCGCGCACATCCACATAGAGTTGCCAACTCAAGATAGGGTTTTAATTTGCTGCTTGAGGGTGTAGTAGTACTATGCGTAAAATTTATTTTTTCAAACGTATTTAGAATACCTAGTTATTGTTTAAAATATATTAATTCGCATTCGCTCATACAAGTAGGTCCTTTGTGTTCATTTAGTTAACGAGCTTAGAGATCCAAATTTAAAACAAATAGTCGCGCTTTATGCAATTCTTCAGTTGTTCAATAAAAAATCTACCTACTAATGATCCTCCTTAACCAACCCATTCAATACAAAGAGTTCGCAAATTTCTATGACCATACCTACTTACGTGTATATGCAAGTAGATATAGATATATGAGTATTTAACAAAATATAGGAAGCAGGTAGATAGAATAGAATTAAACACATGTGAACATTAGGAGTGGGATTTTTCTCGAATAATATTCGAATAAACACTATTCGAATAAACGAATAAAAATATTCGTTGCAAAAAATTCGAATAGTATTTATTCGAATTTTTTATTCGTTTATTCGAATATTATTATTCGTTTATTCGAATATTATTATTCGTTATAGTACTATTCGAATATTTTTGTTAATAGATTTTTAAAACGATATTCGCTGTTTTCTTTGCTTGTACCTATGAGCGCGCATTTATGTTTTGTATGTTTTGCATGGATATGTGTATGTTTGCGTGTACAAATGTGTGCCCAAGCGGTTACAATTTTTCTTGCATTATTCGAATAGTGGTAACGAATAGTTGTATTTATTCGGTTAATGGTGGTTTGCGTGTACAAATGTGTGCCCAAGCGGTTACAATTTTTCTTGCATTATTCGAATAGTGGTAACGAATAGTTGAATTTATTCGGTTAATGGTGGTTTGCGTGTACAAATGTGTGCCCAAGCGGTTACAATTTTTCTTGCATTATTCGAATAGTGGTAACGAATATGTAGTTGTATTTATTCGGTTAATGGTGGTTGAATAGTTTTTGGCTTATTATCTTAATAATTAAATAGCTATTTGTACAGTGTTGTGGGAATAATAAAATACAATTATTGAAGCTGTAAATAGGCATTTACTATAAAGTTACTATACATAAATATGTATTTGTACATTTATATGTTTATTGCAGTTACATTTTCTTGGTAAGTTTTGTGCTAGGGCTTCAAGCAAGAGATGCCAGGGCCGAAATTCATTATGTATACTGTTTATTATGATAACAAAAGGACGGGTTTGTGATGATTTTTCATGTTCACATGTGTAAATAGTTTAATTTGCGTAAAGTAACATACACAAAATAATACTACCTGCTTCCTAATATTTATTAAAAATACTCATATAAATGTACTTACATACATATGTATGTACATAAGTATGTAGGTATGGTCATGGAAATTTGCGAACTCTTTGTATTGAATGGGCTGGTTAAGGATGATCATTATTAGGTAGATTTTTTATTGTGTTTCATCAACTGAAGAATTGCATAAAGCGCGACTATTTGTTTTAAATTTGGGTGTCTAAACTCGTTAACTAAATGAACACAAAGGACCTACTTGCATGAGGGATTGCGAATTCACGCGGCAGTTGCAGGTAGCTATTTTCTTCTGTTGTTTTCCCTTGAAAGCCTTTCATATATTTTAAACAATGATTAGGTACACTAAATACGTTTGAAAAAATTTAAGTTTCCGCATAATATGTGCTAAGATGCAAAATTTATGTGCATATACAAAAAGTGTTCAATGGAAGTACCTTAAATAAGAACAAGGACTGTTTTTTTTGCTAATTAAATTTAGGATATTTATTACTCTTATTTGCCTATTTACAGCTTCAATTACATATTACCAATAATTGTATTTTATTATTCCCACAACACTGCACAAATAGCTATTTAATTATTGAGATAATAAGCCAAAAACTATTCAACCACCATTAACCGAATAAATACAACTATTCGTTACCACTATTCGAATAATGCAAGAAAATTGTAACCGCTTGGGCACACATTTGTACACACAAACATACACACATACATCCAAAACATACAAAACATAAATGCGCGCTCATAGGTACAAGCAAAGAAAACAGCGAATATCGTTTTAAAAATCTATTAACAAAAATATTCGAATAGTACTATAACGAATAATAATATTCGAATAAACGAATAATAATATTCGAATAAACGAATAAAAAAATTCGAATAAATACTATTCGAATTTTTTGTACCCGCCGAATAAAAGTTTTGTTTATTCGAATAATTTTTATTCGAATAGTCCCATGCCTAGTGAACATGAAAGATCGGCACGAACCCGTCCTTTTGTTACCATCTCTTGCTTGAAGCCCTAGCACAAAACTTACCAAGCAAATGTAACTGCAATAAACATATAAATGACAAATATGTACATATTTATGTATAGTAACTTTATAGTAAATGTCTATTTACAGCTTCAATTATTACAAATAATTGTATTTTATTATTCCCACAACACTGTACAAATATCTATTTAATTATTAAGATAATAAGCCAAAAACTATTCAACTACCATTAACCGAATAAATACAACTATTCGTTACCACTATTCGAATAATGAAAGAAATAGTGGTAACCAGAATGAAAACGGCAAACGGCAAGCGGCATCTGTCAAATTATTTTTACACGTGTTCTTATGGGGAGGAATTTTTTGAACACGACGCGACAAAGCGGCAATCAATCACAGATGCCGCTGTCGCCAGATTAGATCTAATTCTATTTTGACAAGCGGCAGATGGTGGCGTTTGGTTTTTTTGACAATAAAAACGAAAGGAAGAGAAAAATAACTTGTAAAATAAGTTCCAATTATTACAGAATATGTCTCTTTCACACTTTTTACAACATTTTTTGCTACTTTTCAAGATGATTCGCACCTGTCGCCCCTGCTCTCATTATAATCATGTCGCCAATGCTTGACGGCAAATATCGTCAATCTTCATTTCTCTCCGTTGTCGTTTGCCGCCGTCGTGTTCATTGTGGACGGGCCTAATATTGTTACTGCTTGGGCACACATTTGTACACGCAAACATACATACATACATACAAAACCTAAATGCACGCTCATAGGTACAAGCAAAGAAAACAACGAATATCGTTTTAAAAATCTGTTAACAAAAATATTCGAATAGTACTATTCGAATAAACGAATAATACTATCCGAATAAACGAATAAAAAATTCAAATAAATACTATTAGAATTTTTTGTACCCGCCGAATAAAAGTTTTATTTATTCGAATAATTTATTTGTGTATTTGAAGCTGGCTTGAATAATTTTTATTCGAATAGTCCTATGCCTAATTGCCATGCAACTTCACCATGGGGTGTCATGAAGTAATCCATATATTGTTCACGGACATATACTGCGTCGCTTGCTGGCCTGCCCAAAGTACTGCTTCCTCGAATTGATGGGAGCGTTCCGTTTTATCCAAGCTCTGCACGCTAACTACCTTCAACCTCATTGTCAACGTCAGATCTTCTCAGATATACTGACTTGCGACTGAAAACAAAATTGTGCAGGACACAAATGGCAATAACAATAGCTTTTGCATGTTCTAGTGTCACGTCCATTGGTCTTCGATGCACATATGCCGAACACATTTTCAATTACATTTCGTGCTCGAGATAGCCTATAATTGAAAATATTGTGCGACATAACCTGTTCTCGATAACAAAAAGGTTTTAGCAAATACGGTTTCGAAGGAAACGCATCGTCTGCCACAATCACAAATGGCATTGCACTGGCTTCATGTGGAAGTGATTTCGGTGGTGGAAAATTTATGGAATTTTCAGAAAGTGCTGTAGATAGTGGATATCTGTGTAGTTTGGAAAATAAGTTCATAATTAATTATATTTATTTCAATGTTTTAAAGCAATATTACTTGGCAAAAACACCACCATCAGATTCACGGCCATATGCTCCAACTTCTATAAACAAAAATTTATAGTCCGCGTCCTCCATAGCCATCAGCACAATGCTGTTGTATTTTTTATCATTAAAGTAGTCGGAGCCGCAGTTTGCAGGTGCTTGAATAGCTATGTGTTTTCCATCCAATGCCCCGCAACAATTAGGGAAATTCCATCTCTCTTCAAAACGGTTAGCAACCTCTGTCCATTCTTCAGGACTGCTAGGAACTTTGTCGAAATATAACGAACATGAATATGTTTTAGAATGTATGTCTCTGAGTAAATAAATTACATGAATACTCACTTTTAAATACATATTCGTCTTTTAAACCTTCAAAAATAGCACGACATGTTTCATGAATGACATGGCCACCAGTTGTTTTTCCCAACAGAAAAACTGACATAAGGCTGGAGAAGCTATCACCCGTAGCCAAGTAGCGTAAAGTTACCGCCAACTTTTCTGAAGGTGAGGAGATCAAAATCCTCCCCCCCCCCCCCCCTCTTCGGCGTCCATACCCTCAACGTTGTCACAAAGAACAACGTCGCAGTAGCTATTGCCATTAGTTTCTTTTTCAGCATTTGGCAATATTACATTTTTAAAACTTCGCTATTATTTATATTGTCGGATATATTTTCACGCATATAATTAGCGCGATTACCAATTATTATTTTGCGCTTTTTTAATAAATTTTTTTTGTTTAATTTTCTTTGCCACAATGTATCATCTGATCAGCTGTCAAACAAATTTACTTCACAACTGGCATCAGTGATGAAAACAGGGATGCAATCGACTGACCCGAAAATTTGACGACACATTTTGACACGCTCCGCTTTATCGGCTTCATGTCAGTTTTTAAGCCGTAATGAAAACACATATGCCACCAAATTTCTATGGTGACGGTTGAGTCAGTTTTTGAGGTCAGTCATTTTGACCTAATGAAAACCTGCCTTACGTCTGAAAAGCGACTATGAATACAAGCATCATCTAAGCTGGTTCCTAAATTTAAGTTGCAACTTTACTAGTTTAGGTTTAGATTGCCGACTAGGAATATTCGTGTTATAATTTTAAAAGCCTATAAAATTTCACCTGCAATCAGCTGTTTTATGTTCATCGGACCGACAAATTTTAAAGGTTGGTTTGACTGCCTGTTACATTTGTCGACGGATTAAATTTAACAGGCACTCTTGAACACAAAATAATGTTTATTCCATCGAACGTCAACGCTTTATACACGTTCAAAACTGTTGGGAGAGGTATCTAACATGGATTGGGCCCGAAATCGGATTTCACCTCGGTCATGTTTCGGATTTTCGCTATAACTTTTCACAAAAACAAAATATTTATTTTCCCCCTTGGGATTTTTGTTACGGAGATAAAAACGCGAGTATTACCAAAATTTTACCTAGCTCCATGAATTGTGACAATCGTATTCACCACAATAAATGTCAGAATTTTCTTTCAGTCTGTCAAAATTTGCACATTTTGGCTGTGTGCCAATCGGTTGAAAATAGCAAAATTTTGATAGTCCGGGAGAAAATTCTGGCATATTTTGTGGTAAATACGAATGTTACAATATCCCCGGTAAAATATTACCGATTGCCACGCAGACAAAATATATGTTACCGTTTAATAACGTATTGGCATATAAATGCATTTGAAATAAGTGACAATACCGAATGCATGTGTACACATTCACAGTTGTCAAAATTTTACCTAGCCCCATGGGCTAGGGGAAATTATGACATTACTATTTACCACAATAAATGTCAGAATTTTCTCCGGGACTGTCAAAATTTGCTTTTTCAACCGATTGGCACACAGCCTTTAAAGCAAAAAATATCAAATATAATTACGTAAATTTACATTTCATTCACAGAATATTTGGTTTCATATGTGTTTTTTTGCAGATGTCGAAATTGGCCCAGCAAAAAGGAAAACATTCATACACCATAGAAAATTTGTTCAATTAATTTTTCGTCTGAGTAAAATGTTACCGATTGGCACACAGACAAAAGCTGTAAATTTTGCCATCTGAAAAAAGCACATGCGAAAAGAAATATTTTGTCAATGAAATGTAAATTTACGTATTTTTTCTGACATAATAGCCGTGTTTTTTTATCTGCGTCTGCGTTTGCGCTTAATATTTGTATGGACCGCTAAGCGCACAACTTTATCTGCAACTAAGAAATAGTGGCTGATAAAATCAGTACTTCCAAGAAGTTTCCATTCATTTTGCAAACTGCCTTACCAACTTCCAGCAATGTGTTTATCATCCCTTAGTAATATCCGGAATGTGAACAGAGGAAATGTATGTATGTATGCGCGTTGATAATGGAATAAGCGCAATTGCAGATGACCGTTTTATTTTAGTCGCAGACGCAGATGTATGTATATGCGTGTAAAAAAAAAACAGGCCTAATATTTAATATATTTTGCTTTGAACTATATTTTACCGTTTACTAACGTATTTGCATATAAATTCATTTGAAATAATGTGAGTGATAATACCGAATGCATATACGTATACACGTCGACAGTTGTCAAAATTTTACCTAGCCCCATGGACGCACCTCATATTTTAAAAGAAAATCGAATTTGAAGATTCAAATTTTCCCGATCAAAATATGTACATTTAAAACACTTTGATAACACTAGCCGTGTTTTTTTTATCTGCGTATGCGTTTGCGCTTAATATTTGTATGGAACGTAAGCGCACAACTTTATCTGCGCAACTAAGAAATAGTGGCTGATAAAATCAGTACTTCCAAGAAGTTTCTATTCATTTTACAAACTGCCTTACCAACATCCAGCAATCTGTTTATCATCCCTTCATAATAGGCCTGTTGTTTTACACGCGTATACATCTGCGTCTGCGACTAAAATAAAACGGTCATCTGCAATTGCGCTTATTCCATTATCAACGCACATACATACATACATTTCCTCTGTTCACATTCCGGTTATTATTAAAGGCTGGTTTTCATTAGGTCAAAATATGACATCAAATGGTGGCATACTAATGAAAACGGGCTGGCATATGGTGTCAATTGCGTTTGCAGTCAGTTTTGACGACTCATTGTCGTATAAAATGAGATGCATGTGAAAACAGTCAAACACCAGTATGACAGCGCAGTTTACAACGATTGACACTCAAAATAGATTTGCCAACATGTTGGCAATTTGGTGTCATTCGTCGTGCGAGCAGCTGATTTAACAAATTAAAAGGCAAGTTTTGTAAAATTTATAAAAAATATAATTTCTTAATTTTTCCAATGTTTTTTAGTGTTTTTCTATCATATAAATGGAGGAGACTTTGGAAATGGCGGTGAAGTTTCTGGAGGGGGAGGAAGTTATATGTTCTCCATGTTTTACGCAACCCACCTCAAGTAGCGCGGCAAAACAGAAGCGGGTGCGTAAACTGTCCGAGGCGTGGACTGCTGAAAAAACGCAGAGGCTGGTGGAGGCAGTGGAGTCGAGATAAGGGACGTGGAACTTGCTGTCCCCTCAATACAGGGACAGAAACTTGAGGGAACCACTGTGGCAAGAAGTTTCAGATGCCTTGCAGATGTCGCGCTCTGAGGTATCTGCGAAGTGGAATAGACTGCGCTGCTCTTCCCGGGTAAGTTCGTGTTTGTTTTATAAATATATATACATAGATGCTAAACCAAACTTTTATAATAGGCACAATTCAACAGGAAGCAGCAGAGCAAAACTGGACAGGATGCGGTGCACAATGTGGCAGCTAGTCACTTATACAACGCTCTGAAATTTCTGGAGCCGGCCCTACAAGTTGAGGCTAACACCACTTCAAATTTGTCAAATGTATGTATAAATATAATTTGGATAATAACTATTAAACTAGCATGCATTTATTATATTTATTTATATTATAGCAATCTCAATGGCAACAGAGCCTATCTGCTTCCCAGAGCGATCGAAACGACTCTGAGGACCAAGACGAGGCCATGTATACGCCTTCAACAACCCGAGCATCGTTGCCACGACGTCGCGCTCAAAAAGATGACGATGGCTTCAGGGAGGCCATGGATCGTGTTTTGGAGACCATGATTGCGATGAGCTGGGTAGCTTTGTGGCAACACACTACCGGAAATGGGCAGCTGCAAAGCCTCAACTGGCAGAAGGTTTTTAAGGCGGATTTGTTCGAGCTGCTATTTAAGTACCAAAGGGATTTTGCACGGTAAGACCAGAAACAATAATATTGATAAACCCTTAATTTTGTGTTCTCTTTTTTTAGCCCGGAGTAATGCCGTACTAGTTTTTAGATTTATTTATTTTTAGATTTAAGTACATACACTAATTGTTTGTGTTTTTAGTAACTTTCCTCTAAAATGCAGCAAAATCCTTAACAGAAAAAAAATGTTAGTAAAAAAACGTATGCAAACTTCAGGAAAATTCTCCAAATTTTCATAAAAGTTTGGAACTTTTTGCATAGAATTTTTAAATTTGGAACTTTTTTTCTTACTTGCCAAATATCCGGCAATTTTGTTATCGGCTTAAGATTAGTATTTTTGTAAAGTAAAACTAAACGAGCTACAAAACGGCGTACTAGAAAAAATTTAAAAATTCTATGCAAAAGGCTCCAAACTTTTATGAAAATTTGGAGAATTTTCCTGAATTTTGCATAAGTTTTTTCAGTAACATTTTTTCTGTTAAGGATTTTGCTATATTTTAGAGGAAAGTTACTAAAAACACATAAACAATTATATGTTATGAAAAACATATACATATGTAGAGTTATGTACATATGTATTAAAGTACTGCACAAGCTGATTCGCTTTTCTATGCACACACTGTATTTCGGTGTTATTGCTTATGTTTGTTTTGATTCGTTTGGGCAAACGATCAGCACTCACACGACAGCAAACGAGAACAAGAGTTGAGCGGCAATGAAGCAGGTCTCGTGTTGAGTCGTTTGATCTATTTCGATTATTATTGTCTTTCGAGTGACGAGCGATATAACAGTAACAACACCATTTAATGCTGCAAATAACTCGCGTCATTCGGTGCATGCAATTAAATCGTAGCTGTCGGTCAGTCTTTTTTAAGCATAACAAGTTATAATAGAAGAGGACGCTCAGATGGAAGGAGGTGTAAGTAAATTTTATTATTGTGTATTTTATAAGCATTATCAATGCTCTATTACCTGATATGTTTATCTTCATATGTACTTACATTATAAGGAATAAAAATAAGTACAAATGTACCTGATTAAACTAATTTTGTTCTTTGGTTTTAATTATGCCTGCAAAAATTTAGAAAAAAAGCATTTTTGTGCAGATAAAATAGCGTGTAATCATACAGACAACATATTCAGCCAGAAATCGGTTACATTTTCTAAAAAGTAACTATAAATAAATATCTATTTGTACCTTTATATTTTTATTGCAGTTACATTTGCTGGGTAGGTTTTGTGCTAGGGCTTTTAGAAAAAGATGCCAGGGCCGAAATTCATTATGTATAGTGTTTATTATGGGACGGGTTTGTGCTGATTTCACATGTGTAAATAGTTTAATTTGCTTAAAGCAACATACACAAAATAATACTACCTGCTTCCTATTTTTTGGTAAATATGTACTCATATAAATGTACTTACATATGTATGTAGATGGGTATGGTCATAGAAATTTGCGAACTCTTTGTATTGAATGGGCTGGTTAAGGATAAACAGCAGTAGGTAGATTTTTTATTGCGCTTGAACAACTGAAGAATTGCATAAACGGTGACTATTTGTTTTAAATTTGGGTGTCTAAACTCGTTAACTAAATAAACACAAAGGACATACTTGCAAGAGGGATTGCGAATTCACCCGGCTGTAGCAGGTAGCTATTTTCGCTTTTGTCTTCCCTTAAAAACCTTTCATATATTTTAAACAATGATTAGGTATGCTAAATACGCTTGAAAGATTAAATTGTCCGCATACTATGTGTTAAGATGCAAAATTTATGCATACCAATTTTTCCGTTACTCATTAAAAAAAAATATGAAAGATGAGAAAAATACCATTAGTGGGATTCTTTAATGACCGGTTTTTACGATCGTAGTAGGATTTTTTGAGTTTTTCAGATCATGCAGGTTTGTAGTTTATTGAATTTTAGTGCAATAAGATATCAATCTTAAGCCTCTAATTTAATTACCTGTTTTTTGGCAATTTGTTTTCTAGCCAATAAAAAAAAACGACCTTAGCATTTCGGCTAAAAAAAATTGCCAAAAATCGGGTAATTAAATCAGAAGCTTAAGATTGCTATCTTATCATACTAAAAGTCAATAAACTACAAATTTGCATACTCGGAAACGCTCTAAAAATTCTTAGTAACAATCTCAAATATTTCCTAATAATTCGCTGAATTTTCCTGAATTTTGCACTTAATTCTAAACTTTTGTTTACAATATTTGTATTGTATTCCTACATACATTTTCATAAGAAATTAGCGAAATTATTTTTAAAGAAGTACCATTGGAGAAACCTGCAGTGTAACGTTTTGAAATAGATTAGAGACAAACTGTAAGCAAACGGTTGGAGTTGAATATGAAACTATTGCCTTTCGAATCAATTGTCAACCGACTCAACTGCCTTTCGAGTTAAGCATAAAACGAGCCACAAAACAAACACTCATTTCTAAATGCTTGCAGTGCCGTCTGATGCGACGTCTTGCTTGCTTACAAGCAGTTCGGCTCATATCGCGTGTTATTGTTGTGCATAGCAAGACACACAAATATTTGCGAGTGGCTTGAAAGGGCGAACGGATGATTCGTTGCAGGCGTTTAGTATGTATAATCAGTAAGCCAAAGATAAACTTTGACGAAATGGAAAACAGTGACAAATATGTAATGTTAATGTAAACTTTGAGTGTTAAACTTATTCGTTTCTGCAATATATTTCACCAGATTTTAAATGAAAATGAAAAACTTATAAAATCATGTTTGTCAATGTTTTCCATTTTGTCAAAGTTTACTGTATTTTTCACAAATGTTTACTGTATTTTTCACAAATGTTCCTAACTTTTTTAATAGTAACGAGCCAAATGAATTGTGCCTTTTTTTAGTTATTTATTATTATTATTTTTTTATTTTGTTATGCATACACTGCCGTTCATATCATTAGCAACAAAGTTCAATTTCTAATTATATATATTTATAAGAACCCAAAGATAAAATAAAGACTGAAAGAATTAAAATGTACAAAATGTTATTAAATAACATATATTTATTGAATTAATAAAATATCAAATGGAAAAAAAAATTAATTGGTGTGTCTAAAGCTCATAAAATTCTTCTTGTTTTCTTATTAAATTTTACTTCATTTTACTCTAGTACACAAGGGAATATTTATATAAAATTAATCAGAAATAGACATTTAATTACATTAATCATTAAAAAATTCTATGCAAAAGGCTCCAAACTTTTATGAAAATTTGGAGAATTTTCCTGAATTTTGCATAAGTTTTTTCAGTTACCTTTTTTCTGTTAAGGATTTTGCTATATTTTAGAGGAAAGTTACTAAAAACACATAAACAATTATATGTTATGAAAGACATATACATATGTAGAGTTATGTATGTATAATCAGTAAGCCAAAGATAAACTTTGACAAAATGGAAAACAGTGACAAATATGTAATGTTAATGTAAACTTTAGTATTTAACTTATTCGTTTCTGCAATATATTTCACCAGATTTTAAATGAAAATGAAAAACTTATAAAATCAAGTTTGTCAATGTTTTCCATTTTGTCAAAGTTTACTGTATTTTTCACAAATGTTTACTGTATTTTTCACAAATGTTCCTAACTTTTTTAATAGTAACGAGCCAAATGAATTGTGCCTTATTTTAGTTATTTATTATTATTATTTTTTTATTTTGTTTTGCATACACTGCCGTTCATATCATTAGCAACAAAGTTCAATTTCTAATCTATATATAAAAATGGAGCCTATTTTCCTTGCTGACGCTATAACTCCAGAACGGCAGGACCGAATTAAACGAAAGTTTGCACGTAGTTTTTGATTCAGCCCGACATGGTTTATGGCCAAAAAAAGTATAAGAAACCGGGAAGGTTTTGGAGATATTCCACAAAATGTGGACCAGGGGTGACTCCAGAAAGTGTTTGGACGATATGGGTATCAAATGAAAGGTGTTGACGAGCGCTTGAATATAGTGTAGTTATTAGTCCCATATAAGACCCCGTATTCGAGGTATTTCCCAAAATATGGACCAGGTGTGACCCCAGACGGGTTTTCTACAATATGGGTATCAAATGAAAGGTATTGATGAGTATTTAAAAAAGAGGTGATTTTCAAGACCCTATGCGACCCGTTTTCCGAGATATCTACCAAAATGTGGACCATGGGTGACCTTAGAAGGTGTTTATACGATATGGGTGTCGAATAAAAGGTGTTGATGAGTGTTTAAAAAAGAGGTGATTTTCAGGACCCTATGCTACCCCGCTTACGAGATATCCCAATATGAGGACCAGGGGTGACCTTAGAAGGTGTTTATACGATATGGGTGTCGAATAAAAGGTGTTGATGAGTGCTTAAAAAAGAGGCGATTTTCAGGACCCTATGCTACCCCGCTTACGAGATATCCAAAAATGAGGACCAGGGATGACCCTGGTATAATATAAAAATAAGTCGGAAAGCAGGAAAATAATGGAAGTCATTTTCCACATATGTACATCGCCATTAATTTTATGTGACATTTTTTCTTATGCGCACGTTCTTTCAAACGCAAAATTAAAACCGGTATTGTGTTCACTGTGAAAAGAAAAATGTATAGTAACTCATCAATTGAGAACGGCTGGACCGATTTCACAAATTTTTTTTTTTTGTATTTGTTTGTGCCCCGAGAAGGTTCTTCAGAAAGAAAAAGTTTCTGGAATCCTGAGATATTGACCGAAATGTGGACCAGATACCCCGAATGTATTTTAACAATATGCGTATCAAATTAAAGGTGCTGATGAGAGTTTTCACAAGGAACAGTTTTCAGGTTCATCTGCGAACCCGTTTCCAAGATATTGACCATTAGGTGGACCAAGGCTGACCCAAGAATAAGCTCATATAATATAGCTATCATATCAAAAGTGTTGATGACTGTGTCCGCTTAGAGTGAATTTTAGATTCATCTGAATTCAGGAAGAAAATTATCATACAAAAGCTTTTTCATAGAGCTGTTTGCCTTATCTATATATATAAAAATGGAGGGAAAAAATGTATAGTAACTCATCAATTGAGAGCGGCTGGACCGATTGCACAAATTTTTCTTTTTTTTTTGTATTTGTTTGTGCGCCGAGAAGGTTCTTCAGAAAGAAAAAGTTAAAAAAGTTTCTGGAATCCTGAGATATCGACCGAAATGTGGACCAGATACCCCGAATGTATTTTAACAATATGCGTATCAAATTAAAGGTGTTGATGAGAGTTTTCACAGGGAACAGTTTTCAGGTTCATCTGCGAACCCGTTTCCAAGAAATTGACCATTAGGTGGACCAAGGCTGACCCAAGAATAAGCTCATATAATATAGCTATCAGTGGTGATGACTGTGTCCGCTTAGAGTGAATTTTAGATTCATCTGAATTCAAGAAAAAAATTATTATACATACAAAAGCTTTTTCATAGAGCTGTTTGCCTTATCTTATAAATAAAAATGAATGTGTGTCTGTGTGTCTGTGTGTCCTTTATGGGCGTCCAAAGTACTCAACCGATTGTTATGAAATTTTCACAATATATTCTTGAGATCATGGGTTAAAGCATAGGGTATATTAATTTTTGGAAAAGTGGGCGGTGCCACGCCCCCAGGCTATATAAAACTACAATTCTTCATAACTCTGAACATATTTGGTCTAAATTAATGATTTTTGGATAGCTGTGTCCTTTGGTCAAGATTTAACTATGTAATTTTCGAAAAGTGGGCGGTGCCACGCCCACATTTTTTGTGTTTTGTTTGTACTTCAATAATGTCCAAAGTTTATGGTCGATCTCTTTTAAACTTTCAAGATTGGTTCAGAAGATTGTTGTGTACGATTTAGGCTATATCAATTTTTGGAAAAGTAGGCGGTGCCACGTCCCCAGGCTATATAAAAATTAAATTCTTCATAGCTCTGAACATATTTGGTCTAAATTAATGATTTCTGGATATGTGTGTCCTTTAGTCACGATTTACGTAATTTTGGAAAAGTGGGCGGTGCCACGCCCACATTTTTTGTGTTTTGTTTGTACTTCAATAATGTCCAAAGTTTATGGTCGATCTCTTTTAAATTTTCAAGATTGGTTAAGAAAATTGTTGTGTACGATTCAGGCTATATCAATTTTTGGAAAAGTAGCCAGTGCCACGCCCCCAGGCTATATAAAATTTAAATTCTTCATAACTCTGAACATATTGGGTCTAAATTAAAGATTTTTGGATATGTGTGTCCTTTAGTCAAGATGTATATAATTTTGGAAAAGTGGGCGGTGCCACGCCCACATTTTTTGTGTTTTGTTTGTACTTCAATAATGTCCAAAGTTTATGGTCGATCTCTTTTAAACTGTCAAGATTGGTTCAGAAGATTGTTGTGTACGATTTAGGCTATATCAATTTTTGGAATAGTAGGCGGTGCCACGCCCCCAGGCTATATAAAATTTAAATTCTTCATAGCTCTGAACATATTTGGTCTAAATTAATGATTTCTGGATATGTGTGTCCTTTGGTCAAGATTTATGTAATTTTGGAACAGTGGGCGGTGCCACGCTCCTTTTTTTGTGTTTTGTTTGTACTTCAATAATGTCCAAAGTTTATGGTCGATCTCTTTTAAACTTTCAAGATTAGTTAAGAAAATTGTTGTGTACGATTCAGGCTATATGAATTTTTGGAAAAGTAGCCAGTGCCACGCCCCCAGGCTATATAAAATTTAAATTCTTCATAACTCTGAACATATTAGGTCTAAATTAAAGATTTTTGGATATGTGTGTCCTTTAGTCAAGATGGATATAATTTGGGAAAAGTGGGCGGTCCCAATCTTAAAATCTTCGCTGGGTACGACATACATAGGCTACATTTGTAAATTCTTTGGAAAGGTGGGCAGTTCCAGGACCACAAGCTAAGTAATATTTCAATTCGTTATATCCCTGAATGTATTTGCTTTAGTGACATTTTAACGTTCTTAAATCTTAATCAAAGCACTTAATTTTTTTTGTTTGTTATTGCCGTTCATACATATCCAGAGTATTATAGGTAGATATAGGATATAATTAAATAAGTACCTACTAACTATACATCTGCTCAGCAGCGCATAATGGTTTTTGTCATACCCATTGAGTTCAAAACATCCGTTTTTTGCGTTGGACATCCAAAAAATTTATTTGTTTATACCAAAGACTTTAAAGCCAGAAACATTGTATATCCTAAAGCACTGCAATAAATGGAATGTTAAAAGTTAAAGAAAACTATTTGAAAATGTATTTCTAGAGAAGTCACTGGTCAGGCAGAACAACGTCTGCCGGGTCTGCTAGTCTTATAAATAAAAATGAATGTGTGTCTGTGTGTCTGCGTGTCTGTGTGGCTGTGTGGCTGTGTGTCTGTGTGTCCTTTATGGGCGTCCAAAGTACTCAACCAATTTTTATGAAATTTTCACAGTATATTCTTGAGATCATGGGTTAAAGCATAGGCTATATTCATTTTTATAAAAGTGGGCGGTGCCACGCCCCCAGGCTATGTAAAACTACAATTCTTCATAACTATGAACATATTTGGTCTAAATTAATGATTTTTGGATATGTGTGTCCTTTGTTCAAGATTTATTTAATTTTCTTCATAACTCTGAACATATTGGGTCTAAATTAAAGATTTTTGGATATGTGTGTCCTTTAGTCAAGATGTATATAGTTTTGGAAAAGTGGGCGGTGCCACGCCCACATTTTTTGTGTTTTGTTTGTACTTCAATAATGTCCAAAGTTTATGGTCGATCTCTTTTAAACTGTCAAGATTGGTTCAGAAGATTGTTGTGTACGATTTAGGCTATATGAATATTTGGAAAAGTAGCCAGTGCCACGCCCCCAGGCTATATAAAATTTAAATTCTTCATAACTCTGAACATATTCGGTCTAAATTAAAGATTTTTGGATATGTGTGTCCTTTAGTCAAGATGGATATAATTTGGGAAAAGTGGGAGTTGCCACGCCCACATTTTTTGTGTTTTGTTTGTACTTCAATAATGTCCAAAGTTTATGGTCGATCTCTTTTAAACTTTCAAGATTAGTTAAGAAAATTGTTGTGTACGATTCAGGCTATATGAATTTTTGGAAAAGTAGCCAGTGCCACGCCCCCAGGCTATATAAAATTTAAATTCTTCATAACTCTGAACATATTCGGTCTAAATTAAAGATTTTTGGATATGTGTGTCCTTTAGTCAAGATGGATATAATTTGGGAAAAGTGGGAGTTGCCACGCCCACATTTTTTGTGTTTTGTTTGTACTTCAATAATGTCCAAAGTTTATGGTCGATCTCTTTTAAACTTTCAAGATTGGTTAAGAAAATTGTTGTGTACGATTCAGCCTATATCAATTTTTGGAAAAGTAGCCAGTGCCACGCCCCCAGGCTATATAAAATTTAAATTCTTCATAACTCTGAACATATTGGGTCTAAATTATAGATTTTTGAATATGTGTGTCCTTTGGTCAAGATTTATGTAATTTTGGGAAAGTGGGCGGTGCCACGCCCACATTTTTTGTGTTTTGTTTGTACTTCAATAATATCCAAAGTTTATGGTCGATCTCTTTTAAAATTTCAAGATTGGTTCAGAAGATTGTTGTGTACGATTTAGGCTATATCAATTTTTGGAAAAGTAGGCGGTGCCACGCCCCCAGGCTATATAAAAATGAAATTCTTCATAGCTCTGAACATATTTGGTCTAAATTAATGATTTCTGGATATGTGTGTCCTTTAGTCACGATTTATGTAATTTTGGAAAAGTGGGCGGTGCCACGCCCACATTTTTTGTGTTTTGTTTGTACTTCAATAATGTCCAAAGTTTATGGTCGATCTCTTTTAAACTTTCAAGATTGGTTAAGAAAATTGTTGTGTACGATTCAGGCTATATCAATTTTTGGAAAAGTAGCCAGTGCCACGCCCCCAGGCTATATAAAATTTAAATTCTTCCTAACTCTGAACATATTGGGTCTAAATTAAAGATTTTTGGATATGTGTGTCCTTTAGTCAAGATGTATATAATTTTGGAAAAGTGGGCGGTGCCACGCCCCTTTTTTTGTGTTTTGTTTGTACTTCAATAATGTCCAAAGTTTATGGTCGATCTCTTTTAAACTTTCAAGATTAGTTAAGAAAATTGTTGTGTACGATTCAGGCTATATGAATTTTTGGAAAAGTAGGCGGTGCCACGCCCCCAGGCTATATAAAAATGAAATTCTTCATAGCTCTGAACATATTTGGTCTAAATTAATGATTTCTGGATATGTGTGTCCTTTAGTCACGATTTATGTAATTTTGGAAAAGTGGGCGGTGCCACGCCCACATTTTTTGTGTTTTGTTTGTACTTCAATAATGTCCAAAGTTTATGGTCGATCTCTTTTAAACTTTCAAGATTGGTTAAGAAAATTGTTGTGTACGATTCAGGCTATATCAATTTTTGGAAAAGTAGCCAGTGCCACGCCCCCAGGCTATATAAAATTTAAATTCTTCATAACTCTGAACATATTGGGTCTAAATTAATGATTTTTGAATATGTGTGTCCTTTGGTCAAGATTTATGTAATTTTGGAAAAGTGGGCGGTGCCACGCCCACATTTTTTGTGTTTTGTTTGTACTTCAATAATGTCCAAAGTTTATGGTCGATCTCTTTTAAACTTTCAAGATTGGTTAAGAAAATTGTTGTGTACGATTCAGGCTATATCAATTTTTGGAAAAGTAGCCAGTGCCACGCCCCCAGGCTATATAAAATTTAAATTCTTCATAACTCTGAACATATTGGGTCTAAATTAATGATTTCTGGATATGTGTGTCCTTTAGTCACGATTTATGTAATTTTGGAAAAGTGGGCGGTGCCACGCCCACATTTTTTGTGTTTTGTTTGTACTTCAATAATGTCCAAAGTTTATGGTCGATCTCTTTTAAACAGTCAAGATTGGTTCAGAAGATTGTTGTGTACGATTTAGGCTATATCAATTTTTGGAATAGTAGGCGGTGCCACGCTCCCAGGCTATATAAAATTTAAATTCTTCATAGCTCTGAACATATTTGGTCTAAATTAATGATTTCTGGATATGTGTGCCCTTTGGTCAAGATTTATGTAATTTTGGAAAAGTGGGCGGTGCCACGCCCCTTTTTTTGTGTTTTGTTTGTACTTCAATAATGTCCAAAGTTTATGGTCGATCTCTTTTAAACTTTCAAGATTAGTTAAGAAAATTGTTGTGTACGATTCAGGCTATATGAATTTTTGGAAAAGTAGCCAGTGCCACGCCCCCAGGCTATATAAAATTTAAATTCTTCATAACTCTGAACATATTAGGTCTAAATTAAAGATTTTTGGATATGTGTGTCCTTTAGTCAAGATGGATATAATTTGGGGAAAGTGGGCGGTCCCACGCCCACATTTTTTGTGTTTTGTTTGTACTTCAATAAGTTCAAAGTTTATGTTAGATCTTCTCTAAATTTCCAGATTGGTTCAGAAGATTGTTGTGCCACGCCCCCAGGCTATATAAAATTTAAATCATCATAACTTTGAATATTTTTGGTCTAAACTAATAATTTTTGGATATGTGTGTCCTTTGGTCAAGAATTATAAAATTGGAGAAATGTGGGCCGTGCCACGCCCGCATGTTCTGCATTCAGTGCTTTGTTTGTACTTCAAATTTATGGTTGATCTGTTTTAAACTTTTCCAATACGTTAAAATCTTCGCTGGGTACGACATACATAGGCTACATTTCTAAATTCTTTGGAAAAGTGGGCAGTTCCAGGACCACAAGCTAAGTAATATTTCAATTCGTTATATCCCTGAATGTATTTGCTTTAGTGGCATTTTAACGTTCTTAAATCTTAATCAAAGCACTTAATTTTTTTTGTTTGTTATTGCCGTTCATACATATCCAGAGTATTATAGGTAGATATAGGATATAATTAAATAAGTACTAACTATACATCTGCTCAGCAGCGCATAATGGTTTTTGTCATACCCATTGAGTTCAAAACATCCGTTTTTTGAGTTGGACATCCAAAAAATTTATTTGTTTATACCAAAGACTTTAAAGCCAGAAACATTGTATATCCTAAAGCACTGCAATAAATGGAATGTTAAAAGTTAAAGAAAACTATTTGAAAATGTATTTCTAGGGAAGTCACTGGTCAGGCAGAACAACGTCTGCCGGGTCTGATAGTTTGTTTATATAAGCACTTACCGGCTATTGAATTTAAGTTCAAGTTGAAGTTTACACTTACTTTTTAAAGCTCTGCTTATACATACATACATATACACCTAAATACTTACCCTAAAGTGATATAAGAAATTAAATCTTATAAATAAAAATGAATGTGTGTCTGTGTGTCTGTGTGTCCTTTATGGGCGTCCAAAGTACTCAACCGATTTTTATGAAATTTTCACAGTATATTCTTGAGATCATGGGTTAAAGCATAGGCTATATTTATTTTTGGAAAAGTGGGCGGTGCCACGCCCCCAGGCTATATAAAACTACAATTCTTCATAACTCTGAACATATTTGGTCTAAATTAATGATTTTTGGATATGTGTGTCCATTGGTCAAGATTTATGTAATTTTGGAAAAGTGGGCGGTGCAACGCCCACATTTTTTGTGTTTTGTTTGTACTTCAATAATGTCCAAAGTTTATGGTCGATCTCTTTTAAACTTTCAAGATTGGTTCAGAAGATTGTTGTGTATGATTTGAGCTATATCAATTTTTGGAAAAGTAGGCGGTGCCACGCCCCCAGGCTATATAAAATTTAAATTCTTCATAGCTCTGAACATATTTGGTCTAAATTAATGATTTCTGGATATGTGTGTCCTTTAGTCAAGATTTATGTAATGTTGGAAAAGTGGGCGGTGCCACGCCCACATTTTTTGTGTTTTGTTTGTACTTCAATAATGTCCAAAGTTTATGGTCGATCGCTTTTAAACTTTCAAGATTGGTTAAGAAAATTGTTGTGTACGATTCAGGCTATATCAATTTTTGGAAAAGTAGGCGGTGCCACGCCCCCAGGCTATATAAAACTTAAATTCTTCATAGCTCTGAACATATTTGGTCTAAATTAATAGTTTTTCAATAATGTCCAAAGTTTATGGTCGATCTCTTTTAAACTTTCAAGATTGGTTCAGAAGATTGTTGTGTACGATTTAGGCTATATCAATTTTTGGAAAAGTAGGCGGTGCCACGCCCACAGGCTATATAAAATTTAAATTCTTCATAGCTCTGAACATATTTGGTCTAAATTAATGATTTCTGGATATGTGTGTCCTTTAGTCAAGATTTATGTAATTTTGGAAAAGTGGGCGGTGCCACGCCCCAAGGCTATATAAAATTTAAATTCTTCATAGCTCTGAACATATTTGGTCTAAATTAATGATTTCTGAATATGTGTGTCCTTTGGTCAAGATTTATGTAATTTTGGAAAAGTGGGCGGTGCCACGCCCACATTTTTTGTGTTTTGTTTGTACTTCAATAATGTCCAAAGCTTATGGTCGATCTCTTTTAAACTGTCAAGATTGGTTAAGAAAATTGTTGTGTACGATTGAGGCTATATGAATTTTTGGAAAAGTAGCCAGTGCCACGCCCCCAGGCTATATAAAATTTAAATTCTTCATAACTCTGAACATATTAGGTCTAAGCTAATGATTTTTGGATATGTGTGTCCCTTGGTCAAGAATTATATAATTTGGGAAATGTGGGCCGTGCCACGCCCACATTTTTTGTATTCAGTGCTTTGTTTGTACTTCAATAATGTCCAAAGTTTATGGTTGATCTGTTTTAAACTTTTCCAATACGTTAAAATCTTCGTTGGGTACGACATACATAGGCTACATTTGTAAATTCTTTGGAGAAGTGGGCAGTTCCAGGACCACAAGCTAAGTAATATTTCAATTCGTTATATCCCTGAATGTATTTGCTTTAGTGACATTTTAACGTTCTTAAATCTTAATCAAAGCACTTAATTTTTTTTGTTTGTTATTGCCGTTCATACATATCCAGAGTATTATAGGTAGATATAGGATATAATTAAATAAGTACTAACTATACATCTGCTCAGCAGCGCATAATGGTTTTTGTCATACCCATTGAGTTCAAAAGATCCGTTTTTTGAGTTGGACATCCAAAAAATTTATTTGTTTATACCAAAGACTCTAAAGCCAGAAACATTGTATATCCTAAAGCACTGCAATAAATGGAATGTTAAAAGTTAAAGAAAAATATTTGAAAATGTATTTCTAGGGAAGTCACTGGTCAGGCAGAACAACGTCTGCCGGGTCTGCTAGTTATATATATTTATAAGAACCCAAAGATAAAATAAAGACTGAAAGAATTAAAATGTACAAAATGTTATTAAATAACATATATTTATTGAATTAATAAAATATCAAATGGAAAAAAAAATTAATTGGTGTGTCTAAAGCTCATAAAATTCTTCTTGTTTTCTTATTAAATTTTACTTCATTTTACTCTAGTACACAAGGAAATATTTATATAAAATTAATCAGAAATAGACATTTAATTACATTAATCATTAAAAAATTCTATGCAAAAGGCTCCAAACTTTTATGAAAATTTGGAGAATTTTCCTGAATTTTGCATAAGTTTTTTCAGTTACATTTTTTCTGTTAAGGATTTTGCTATATTTTAGAGGAAAGTTACTAAAAACACATAAACAATTATATGTTATGAAAAACATATACATATGTAGAGTTATGTATGTATAATCAGTAAGCCAAAGATAAACTTTGACAAAATGGAAAACAGTGACAAATATGTAATGTTAATGTAAACTTTGAGTATTAAACTTATTCGTTTCTGCAATATATGTCACCAGATTTTAAATGAAAATGAAAAACTTATAAAATCATGTTTGTCAATGTTTTCCACTTTGTCAAAGTTTACTGTATTTTTCACAAATGTTTACTGTATTTTTCACAAATGTTCCTAACTTTTTTAATAGTAACGAGCCAAATGAATTGTGCCTTATTTTAGTTATTTATTATTATTATTTTTTTATTTTGTTTTGCATACACTGCCGTTCATATCATTAGCAACAAAGTTCAATTTCTAATTATATATATTTATAAGAACCCAAAGATAAAATAAAGACTGAAAGAACTAAAATGTACAAAATGTTATTAAATAACATATATTTATTGAATTAATAAAATATCAAATGGAAAAAAAAATTAATTGGTGTGACTAAAGCTCATAAAATTCTTCTTGTTTTCTTATTAAATTTTACTTCATTTTACTCTAGTACACAAGGAAATATTTATATAAAATTAATCAGAAATAGACATTTAATTACATTGATCATTAATCGTTTAATCAAAATTAAGTAAAAGCAATCATTTAATCAATAAATCGTAGCAAAAAAGTAATTATTCAAATTTTTTAATTAATTAATACATTTTTAAATTAATAATTTAAATTGTGCGAAAATAAATCTTAATAAACTGCTGTTTTTTAATGTACACTGAGGCAAGTTTAACTTTAATGACAAGCTTTTTTAAGTACAATATCCTAAATCAAATTAATTTTACACAAATTAAAAAAAGTGAAATTTTGAATTTGCATTCTTCAATGTTGTAAATGTTGAAATAATTGTGTTGGGAGTAAAAATGGGCTATGAGTTGTGCGACAAATTCCTCTTTTTAGCCGTTTCAGTTTACCTAAACAAAAACAAATTAAAATTTTATAAGCGCAGTTTACAAATTTTCATACTCACGGTGAACTACCACAATGACTCATGTAGATAGTATGGTTCTGTTGTATTGCCATGCAACTTCACCATGGGGTGTCATGAAGTAATCCATATATTGTTCACGGGCATATACTGCGTCGCTTGCTGGCCTGCCCAAAGTACTGCTTCCTCGAATTGATGGAAGCACTCCGTTTTATCCAAGCTCTGTACGGCAACTACCTTCAACAACAGCCTCATTGTCAACGTCAGATCTTCTCAGATATACTGACATGCGACTGAAAACAAAATTGTGCAGGACACAAATGGCAATAACAATAGCTTTTGCAAGTTCTAGTGTCACGTCCATTGGTCTTCTCAGAATTCGGCAAAGCCATGCACATATGCCGAACACATTTTTATTACATTTCGTGCTCGAGATAGCCTATAATTGAAAATGTTGTGCGACATAACCTGTTCTCGATAACAAAAAGGTTTTAGCAAATACGGTTTCAAAGGAAACGCATCGTCTGCCACAATCACAAATGGCATTGCACTGGCTTCATGTGGAAGTGGTTTCGGTGGTGGAAAATTTATGGAATTTTCAGCAAGTGCTGTAGATAGTGGACATCTGTGTATTTTGGAAAATAAGTTCATAATTAATTATATTTATTTCAATGTTTTAAAGCAATATTACCTGGCAAAAACACCACCATCAGATTCACGGCCATATGCTCCAACTTCTATAAACAAAAATTTATAGTCAGCGTCCGCCATAGCCATCAGCACAATGCTGTTGTATTTTTTATAATTAAAGTACTCTGTCCATTCTTCAGGACTGCTAGGAACCTTGTCGAAATATAACGAACATGAATATATTTAAGAATGTATGTCTCTGAGTAAATAAATTACATGAATACTCACTTTTAAATATTCGTCTTTTAAACATTTAAAAATAGCTTGACATGTTTCATGAATGGCATGGCCAATGGTTGTTTTTCCCATTAGTTTCTTTTTCAGCATGTTTTTAAAACTTCACTATTATTTATATTGTCGGATATATTTTCACGCGTGTTTACCAATTATTTTTGGAATAAGCGTAATTGCAGATGACCGTTTTATTTTAGTCGCAGACGCAGATGTATATGCGTGTAAAAAAAACAGGCCTACTATACACACAAAACTATATTACATTACACAAAAATCCGCTTCCACACCGTCCCGCACTGTTTTTTGCCAAGTTTTGCGCAAATAACCGCTTTAAACATTTAAAATTTGTATCACACAAAGCCCGACATGTTTTTTTACTTGGCAACAACAATGGATTAGTTGCAGTTACAGCGAGTAGCAACTGCTGATGGCTATGAATGAATAAATAAACTATGTTACTGCAACATATCTTATTTATTCTACATTTAATGCATTTTTTACAGGTTTTCTTTAGATTTATCTCGTTTACTTACCAAAGACAGATTTACTGCCCTATTCTGGGGCAACAACAATACCTTCGCAACAACAATGCCTTTGGATTAGTTGCAGTTACAGCGAGTAGCAACTGCTGATTTCTATGAATGAATAAATAAACTATATTACTGCAACATAGCTTATTTATTCTACATTTTATGCATTTTTCACAGTTTTTCTTTAGATTGATCTCGTTAACTTACCACAGACAGATTTACTGCCCTATTCTGGGGCAGTTTGTCAACGTGACTACTGGCAATTGTTGTACCAAATTCCACTTGTTCCTATAATTTGTAAGTCATTGCAATTGTCTCCTCCTAGTTTGTAGATGACAAGCAAGCTGAGAATAGCACCATTAATGCCGAAAACTAAACAGCTTTCATCGAGATTAATTTGAACTAGTTAATAAAAAAAATGTTGCCAGACCTTCCAACAGTAATTAGAACAAAAACTTCTTATATTTTATTCCAATTTTATCAAATATGAAAATTATGCGAATATGTTTGTAAAATTGTGTTTGATAATACAATTTAAATCTTTATAGATATATGTGTTTAACTCGTTTTGTTGAAAGTCCCCTTAAGTTGGCGCCACTAGATAAATCAATTGGTTGGAGCTGTTCTGTTCTTCAAACTTACGGTACTTTTTATAACGGTAAAACTTTCCATCGAACGTCAAAAGCGTGTTCCAGTTTGCTGCCCTGGGTCGGATCACGGTCATAATTTAACAGGAACGATGCAGGTCAGCTGCATGAGAGTTGTTTGTGTAAATAAGTGTGTATGCATATGCATGTTTGTGCTACTAAGCAAATAAGGGTTGGCTGTCAAAAAATCTACTACTACGCATCCGCAATTGACCCAGAAAAATATCAAGATCACAGCGTTGTTGTTGCATTTACATTCAAAATTTTATACAGGTCTGGGTTTGTGTTTAACTGGAACACGCCACAAGTGTTAATACACGTCCAAAAATCTCGAGAGGGGTATCAAAAGACGCGTCTTGACCTCCGTAACAATAATCTGGAGGGGGAAATCCGATGTTTTGCGAGATATTTGCAGTTAAAGTTCGCAAATTTCAGTAATTTTTATGTGGTTTTTGAAATGGCACATTAGGCTGAGCCAAAAATATGAAAAAGTGTGCGTACCGGGGCACGTTGCCACGGTTCAGGCAACCACCCGGAGTTGGCATGGCGTAGCCCAGGGTTTTTTTTAAGCGCGGCCTAAGGCCGCCAATGCGGAAGGTGTTCTGCACATAAATACCATGGATCACGCCCCGAATTGAGAATTTGATCTGGGTCAATTTTCGGTTTTTCGCTTATAACTTTGCACTGAAACAAAATATTGCTTTTCCCCCTTCGGATTATTTTTATATAAATGTCCAACAGGTTACAAAACTCATATTCGGAAGTCGAATTATTATCAAAATTAGATAAAACTATACATTCAACGTCAAATGCTAAAACACGTCCAAAGGTTTCGGGACGGGTATCGAAAGACACGTTCTGCAACAACAATCCAAAAGGGGATATCTGAAATTTTATTTCAGTCAAGATATATTTGCAATAAACATTAAAAACTTTCTGTAATTTGCATGTGCTTATGGTAGACATAGGCGCCTATTATGTCAAAAATTCGATCTTCGACTGTGATCGAAAGAGTTGATCGAACGAATTTTCATTTGGTATTACCACAGCCATTCGAAAAGAACTGCAGAACGCCATGGCGTCATTGTGAATTTCGATGTTTTTATCTGTTCACAATAACAGAGCAAAACAAATCAAGTGCGGTATTATTTATAAAGACAAAGCAAGAGGTTGTATATATTTAAATACAAAATATGACTACGACGGAAATTTGGTGCGATAGTTCATCAAACCAAGAGGAGGAACTAGAACTAGCCAGAAGTAGAAAACGTTTAAGGGATGGCTCCAATCCTTTGGAAATTAATACAGCTTATTATCTTTAAAAAAGTTAATCAGTTTCTAAAAATAATACATTTTTTTATAGATTTACAAATAATTTTAGATTGCCCAAATAAGCGTTTAGGGACTTGCCTTTCAGCACAGACGAGCTCTTAAAGCAATTTTTAAGAGCCAAATTTGTGTCCAGCGTTTTAAAATTGGCAACAGTGCTTAGATTTTGTGCTCAAGGATCGCACCAACTGATCATTGGAACGCAACCCACGGCGTCTGTGGTGTTATCCGAAGTGCTAGATGTTTCATAAAACACGACAGTATATACAGTAGTAAATCTCTGTACGAATCAGCTGATTATATTCACAGGGGGAGGCAGTCAACGCTTTTTTGGCATATCAGGGTTGTGTGTTGCAAAATTAGTTTGGATAAAAAAGAAAAATTGTTAAAAATACATATACTATATATTTTTCGGTTGTTGGTTAAGAAACATAATACTTTATAATTATGACAAAGATGTTGTCAATGTATACTTATATTATATTATGTATATTATATTTGTACTGGTGTTAAATGTTAATTACAATGGGGCGTGTGTACAAATGAAAATGATAAAAAGTTGTTTTAAATGATAGCTAATCTATTTCCCTACCAGAACACTGACTGTCATTTGACACAACATCTGATCTTCAGTACTGTCAGTCTAATTGTCAGCGCTCCATACAAACTTTACATCACAGACACAAGGGGGATGTAAACAAATTTGTACGTGTGAGCTTTTATTTCACTCTGACACAGTGAAATCGCCTTTAAATTAAGCATAGAGCTGTACTGTTCACTCCCACGTGCTTTATAGCATCACCGCTGTCTATAAAACTGTCATTTACTGTCATAAATGATGCAATACTGTTTACACCACTGCTGACCATAATAATTTCACTACTGCAGCCGGATTCCAGTCATCGCTATCGCCTAATTGCTAAAATTCGCCAAAATGCCAAGGCAAATGAACTCTCAAAAAATTAGGAGATTTCGCTAAATTGCAATTCTGAAACTCAAGTCGCCTAGCTAAAATGTAGTACGGTTATCTTTTCGCTTGATGGCGCTGGGATAGCACCGCCATCTGTCAATTTAGTTGTGATTCCTTACATGCCATAAATCACCAAAAATAGCCCGAAATAGACAAAGGCTACTAGAAGTAAACCCCATACTTTGGGCGCAGAGAACACTGAAAAATTTAATTACAGACAATTTCAGAAATGTCTCTTAGCATCTCCAAGCCACGAGTGTCCTAAAAGTTATATATATAAGATGCATCCTAGGTGAGTTTTTATCCCAGTTATTTTTTAAACATATTCTCAATGCTAGTAGGGTAGAAGAGATTTTTTGAGTGGTTGAATTGTAGACACAGATATACGGCCTTGGCAGACACAGATAAAAAGTCCTCCGAGAAGTGGAAAAGTGTATTCTGCGAGTCCGTATTGGATCCGTGAAGGGTTATTTTTTTGAAGCGCGAACGAAGGCCACCTTCTCAAGCCAATGTTCTGCCTATAAATAAATTCCTTGGATCACGCCTCTCATTTGGGATCGGACTATTAATACCGAGGTGAAAACGCTTCTTTGATACCTCTTTCCACATTTTTGGACGTGGTTTAGCAGTTTTTTCCTAAAGGAAACAACTACCAATTTCTATTTTTCTTTTAAATGGCATATATTTTATGTCAATGTGTGTTTTTTTGACATAAAAAACTTAATTCTAACATTTTATAATATATTTTGTATTTTAGCAACAGATTTTTTTGGTTGCCAAAATAAGCATGCTTTAGGAGAAAAATAGAGATTTTACGAGATGGCTGAAATTCCAGAATCGCAAACTTAGCTAAATTAGTCGCCAAAAACAGCTGATGACGTTATCTGGTTCATTCGTGTTCATCGCTTAAATGTGCCAAAAAAATGAATCAAAATGAACCAAAAATGGAGATTTTAGGAGATTGTCATTCACTGGAATCGCAAAAGTCGCCAAAAGTTGCCAAAATACATTAAGAGATTTTTGGCGATCGAGATTAAGCTTTAGCGATGACGGGAATCCGGCTGCTGATCAATGGAAAAAAGTACCAATGTTTTTGCATAGAGAACAATTTATTTTTTTTACATCTTAAAATTCCTTGAACATTTATTTTCTTCTATGTTTCAGCCATCGTGAAGTAAGACAGGTGACAGCAATTGAACAGCTGTTTAATTTTTTTTTCTGCTTTTTTCTGTTTTTTTATTGATTTTCAGATGTCAAATTGTTGTCAAAGCCAACAGCCATTTTGATTCCAAACATTCAAAGTCGTGCAAAAACTTAATTTGGATTTGTTTTGAAAGTTTTCTCCAAATTTTATGTAAACCTAGCAAAAAAATAAGTAAGAAACAGAAATTGGACGCACACCAATTAAAAGTAAAACTTTTTTCTTTTGAAATTTTTTCATTTTGAAATTTTTTCTGTTTTGCTTGTGTTTATTTGTAAACAAACCAAACCGATTTGATAGCCATTTGACATCTGAAACAAATTTCAACAACAATAGCAAACACACCAAGCTTCTGACGACGCAACCTGTATTTATAAACCTTGGTTTCAGCTAAAATAAGCACGCTCATTAAACATTACAAAAATTCAAACTTAAAGTAGAAATGATATTACTAGCCATTAACATTTTATTTACCTCGTAACACTGCATTTTTAAAAGTTTTCGCTTAGAATGCGTGCCGGTTGGAAATTTTCTAGGAATTTTGAAAATGCACCACTACTGATAATCATTTGATAGTCAAATGACAGTCACTAATGACCATATGATTCAATTGGACGAACTATTCTAGCCTACATACAATTATCCTACCAGAAACGCTGATTTTTTTAACTAACACAAGTTGCGTTCCAGTTTGCTGACCTGGGTCGGGTCACGGTCATAATTTAACAGGAACGATGCGGGTCAGCTGCATGAGAGTTGTTTTTGTAAATAAGTGTGTATACATATGCATGTTTGTGCTACTAAGCAAATAAGGGTTGGCTGTCAAAAAATCTACTACAAAAAAAATCTACTACTACGGATCAGAAACTGACCCAGAAAAATATCAAGATCACAGCGTTGTTGTTGCATTTACATGCAAAATTTTATACAGGTCTGGGTTTGTGTTTAACTGGAACACGCCAAAAGTCACACTCAACATTTCAGTGCTGAACGTTTACTGACCAAAATAGTTATAATTAGGGGTCGCTGTTATCAGTGTGAGACGGATATGTTATGACAAATGTAATTGTATGTATGCTAGAATAGTTCGTCCAATTGAATCATATGGTCATTAGTGACTGTCATTTGACTATCAAATGATTATCAGTAGTGGTGCATTTTCAAAATTCCTAGAAAATTTTCAACCGGCACGCATTCTAAGCGAAAACTTTTAAAAATGCAGTGTTCCGAGGTAAATTAAATGTTAATGGCTAGTAATATCATTTCTAACAAAAAATTATTTTCCAGGAGTGTGGGAGCAAGGTTTCCTGAGCTTCGGGGAGGATATGCCGGCAACTATTTCCAAAAGCCACCACCCCACGTACAACAAATATGTATAGCGAACATTTAGTACTTACCTTTGAATTTTTGTAATGTTTTACTTAAATTCCTTATTTTAGTTACATAAATCATAGAAGAAAACAAATGTTCCAGTAATTCAGATTTAGAGAAATAAATTTTTTCTATGTAAAAAAAGCATTGGTACATTCTTATATTTGTCAGTAGTGACATTATTATGGTCAGCACTGGTGTAAGCAGTATTTTATCATTTATGACAGTAAATGACAGTCTTATAGACAGCGGTGATGCAATAAACAAGGTGGAGTGAACAGTACAGCTCTATGCTTAATTTAAAGGCGATTTCACTGTGTTATATCGTGTTCATGCTGCATTTAAAATGCTACATTTTACATTTTCGGACATTGGTTTCGAAAAAGCGTTCATGCTGGCGCATTTAGCAAATGCACATTTAGCAAGTTCGAAAATTTTTTTGAGGTTATGCCGCGTGTGAAAAAATGTACAGATTTTTATTAAATCTTTTATTTAAATCCCTTCACAAACATCAGATTAATTTGTAGATTGATTTATTTTAGCAATAGCACACAACACGCGCGCTAAATTACAAATTTAAAATCCTAGCAAATTTGCAGAATGTTTACGAAAGACAGAGAATGAGAGAACGCCAAGTAAAAACAACCAATATTGCCACTCTTTTGAATTCGAATCGCGATTTTCTTCGAAGGTTACAGGGTTGATTTCTGCATTTATAATGCTAATGCAAAAATAAAGTTGCATTTGGTTGTCAAAATTTGTATGGAAAATGCTAAAATAAATGCTGCATTTTGGGCTTAATGCTAAAATGCGAAGAAAATGCAAAATGCTGGCCCAGCATGAACTGCCTATTAGAGTGAAATAAAAAGTCACACGTACACTGTTGTTTACATCAGCTTTGCGCAAGCTCCCTTGTGTCCGTGATGTAAAGTTTGTATGAAGCGCTGACAATTAGACTGACAGTACTGAAGATCAGATGTTGTGTCAAATGACAGTCAGTGTTCTGGTAGGGTACTGTCATAAATGATAAAATACTGTTCACACCAGTACTGACCATAATAATGTCACTACTGACAAATATAAGAATGTACCAATGCTTTTTTTACATAGAAAAAATTTATTTCTCTAAATCTGAATTACTGGAACATTTGTTTTCTTCTATGATTTATGTAACTAAAATAAGGAATTTAAGTAAAACATTACAAAAATTCAAAGGTAAGTACTAAATGTTCGCTATACATATTTGTTGTACGTGGGGCTTTTGGAAATAGTTGCCGGCATATCCTCCCCGAAGCTCAGGAAACCTTGCTCCAACACTCCTGGAAAATAATTTTTTGTTAGAAATGATATTACTAGCCATTAACATTTAATTTACCTCGGAACACTGCATTTTTAAAAGTTTTCGCTTAGAATGCGTGCCGGTTGAAAATTTTCTAGGAATTTTGAAAATGCACCACTACTGATAATCATTTGATAGTCAAATGACGGTGATTATTGAACATATGATTCAATTGGACGAACTATTCTACCCAGCTAGAACGGACTAAGGCATTCACAACTACAATCGCATAAACATGCTGATTGACTGTGAATGTAAGAGCGGGTAACACTGCTTTTTATGCTTGACATGTTAGCGGCATTTCCCTCTAACATACGAATGTCATTGGCACTTGTCAAAAAGTGAAAAGTCATCGTGCCGGCAACAGCGAAAAAAATAAAAGATACCAAGGCCAAACCAAATAAATATATTAAACCAAAGGCAAGTAAAAATTGTGAAATAAATTTATAAAATATGTTTCCCAAAAGTGTGCGAAATGATTTTAGTTTAGAAAAGAAGCGCTTTGCTCAATTAGTGGAGGGATACAAAAATATAGATAGTTTTGCGCGCAGTGAGAGTGAAGTGGAGAAAAATGTGGAAAACATTGAAAGTGTGCAAAATGCCGGTGGTGATAGTGATTTCCATCAATCTTTTTTAGAATTAGATTTAGATGATGTGGTGCAAGTGGACCCAATTTTTGATAAAGTTTGCGAAATAAAAGCATTAGCCATTCGCAATAACATGCCAATGGCGATGATTAATGATATGTTGCAAACTTTAAAAAGAATTGGGGTAAATGGTTTGCCTATGAGTGCAAAAAGCCTTCTAGGAACCCAAAAAGAAAAGGTAAAGGTGCAGACAATTCCAAATGGAGAATTTTTATATTTTGGAATTCAGAAGCATTTTTTATCAAAACCTTTTGGGTTCCTCGAAGACATCACCGAAGTCCAAATCGATGTTGGAATTGATGGATTAAAGTTGTTTAAAAGTTCAAATAAAGTTTTATGGCCAATATTAGGTTCAATTGTAGGAAACTTTGAAGAGAGGCCTTTTATTATTGCGTGCTTTTCGGGATATCAAAAACCCAGTAATGTAAACGATTTCTTGAAAGAGTTTTGTGAAGAAGTTTCAACTTTAAGGACAATCGGTCTTAAAGTCGGAACTTTTGAGTGTAATAAAAAATTTGATGTTAGATTGTTTATTTGCGATTCGCCAGCTCGTGCTTTTGTTACCTGTGTTAATTCACATACTGGAAAAAATAGTTGTCCAAAGTGTTCCCAGGTTGGAAACTACATACAAAATCGGGTTTGTTTTTCCAAGCAGGTGCAAGAGCCACGATCTGATGTCTCGTTTAAAAATAGAGTTGATGCACTTCATCACAATTTTCTATTTCGACGACAAAAAAATATATTAGAAGTGCACAAATTTAAAATGGTCACACAATTTCCTTTGGACCCTATGCACCTTGTTGATTTGGGCGTTTGCAAAAAGTTACTTAATTTAATTTTAAAGAAAGGAAACGTAAATGAAATGAATAAAAAATTAGATTCTTTAACATCTTTAGTTCCTTCGGAATTTGGCCGTATTTGTCGAAATTTTGATACCATAAATATTTGGAAGTCGACAGAGTTCAGGCAGTTTTTGTTATACTCTGGTATATTTGTTTTAAAAGATTGTATAGCTGATGATTTATACTACCTTTTCCTTTTATTACACGCCGGCATAAGATTACTTTCATGTGAAGGAACATTTTTGTCTGAGTCAAATACTGCTCAAGCTCTTTTAGAAGAATTTGTCAATTTATTTGCGAATATTTACGGGGACCATTTAGTTAGTTTTAATATACATGGATTACTTCATTTGCCTAGCATTTCAAGGCAATATGGTCCTTTAGATAATTTTTCTGCTTATAAGTTCGAAAATTATATGCAGTACTTAAAAAAATTAATAAAAAGACCCAATAAAATCTTACAACAATTATATTTGCGTACTCAAGAAAGAACAGATTCAGATTTAACATTTAATACTTATTCCAAAATGGGTGCTTTTAATATTGATGTAAAAAAAAATAAAGATTCTTATTGTTATAGTTCAGAGCTGGGTCCTTTCAAAATTATTGATATTAAAAACGAATCTGGTCAGGAATTTCTATATGGACATAAGTTTACAAATATTGAGAATTACTTTGAAGAGCCTTTAGAATCATTTGCTTGTTTGGGAATTCTTGCAGCTACCCAGTTCAATGATCAAATATTTAAAGTAAACCGTGAAAGCGTAAAATTTAAATACTTTTGTATACCCGATGCAAATAGGTTTATTTTGATACCGATGCTACATAATGTTTTCCACGACTTTTCTCATTAAAACATTTCGACCGATTTCATACTATTATCATTATAACCCAAAGATCTCAACTAATTCTTAATTATTTTTATTTCATGAGATGGAGCAAAACTTGGAATTTTTGGCTGAGAGTGACAGCTGCAACACCAAACAACAAAACACCGACCAGTTGCCGTTTAATTTGCTCACACCAAAACAAGAAAACAGAGGTAAAACTTTTTTAATTTTATTTTTTTCATGTTTTTATATATTTTTTTATGTTTCGCAGGTATCTTTGTAGTTACCCCCAAAAACAACAACAACATTCACAATGCGCTCAATACGCATAATACGCCCACCACAATGGGTAGAAATAGTACGCATAATGCGCTAAATACGCCCACTACAAAACAAATAAATAGAGGTAATACTTTTTTATATTTGCTTTTACACTCGTGCTCATAGAAACTTCATAATACCGTTCCATACATTTTGATTAAAAATTCACTTTTTGTTCACTTAACACCTTCGACAAAAAAAATTCTGAAAGTTCGGAGAAACTTCCGAGGTAATTTTTAACTAGGACATTATTATGCTAAAAAATACATAAGTAAATATACGTTACGAATAAAGTCAGTTTCAATTTGTGGCTTCGTTCTATGAGCACGAGTGTATATGTTTTTATATATTTTTTTATATTTCGCAGGTATCTTTGTAGTTACCCCCCAAAACAACAACAATACGCCCACTACTTCTAAAACAAATCTAGGTAAAACTTATGGAGAATGTTTATTTATTGTATTTGTCATTTTATGTTAATAGCAATGTCCTTAATTGTTTAACATAATTTTTTTTACTTTTGTAGTTAAAAAAAAATTCGCAACGGCATGCAACTTTAATGCTGTGACTCCACCATGCGCTGCCAACCAACCTCCACCGAAAGTGCCAAAACCGTCCACCGAATCATCTTCAGGTACTTTAGTTTTTTTAAGTTCATTACACTGCATTTTATTATTAGTTCATTTTGCTCTTTTGTATCTGATTTAGTATCATATTTATTTAATGGAAATTTTTTTTAATTTTAACAGACACAAATGCGATGATCCTGGAAAACCATGCGATGCTGGAAACAATGCTGGCAAACCAAAGCATTTTGCTTGGGAAGCAGCAAAAATTTGAGGAGCGCCTTGAAGCATTGGAGAAGGGTTGGGACCAGGCAACGCTTATGGCACTGAACAAGACCGTCCGGGAGTGTAAGGTGCTGGTAACGAAGGTGTTACGCTCGGTGGGTCGTTTGACAGGGGATGTTGTAGACGATCTGCAAGTGGAGATCGCTGCAACATTGCCCTTGGCAACGATAGATGCCGCAAAAGATGTGGAGGAAAATCTGGAAAGACCAGAATATTTGGAATCAATGGTAAACGAAATTATTAATCATTCCAAAACATTTTTGATACATTTTTGTTTTTATTTCAATATTTTTTCAGAAAGTTTATTTGGTGCACATAAAAGGCAGCACTGGGACAGTCGATGGGGTTTTCCGGAAAATAATGTCGGATGAACTCGCGTCCCTATTTAATTTTGATGGTAGGAAGGACAAGAGGGCACTATCACAGCTTAAGATAGTTAACCAAGTGTTATACGGTAATAGTAGTTGCTTCTTTAGCATTTATTGTATTTTTAAAAATTTACTTTTTTCCTTTTGTATAGATGTTTTCGCAACAGAAAGTCGGCAAGAAGTGGATAAAGCTTTACGGAAAAGCATAGAGCTGAGCCATAACAGGTTTTACCAAAAGAAATTTTAAATTTCTAAAAAATAAGGTATGGCATACATTTACTATAAGTATATAATTAAATTTATTTTTATATTATATCTTTAATTAAAAAGATTTCTAATAGTATATATATTCTGCTTTCTTTACAGGTTTGTAACAGCTCCCTCAGTCACAATACATCAACCACAAATGCCTCCAACGAGTCTTCAACAAACAGTTGTTCATCAGCATCAACCCTTGAACAGACTCAACCGCAACAGCTCATACAACAAGTAATCACACAAAATATGCCACAGTCTGTAGCACAACAGCACCACCAACAACAGCAACAACCAACTCAATATGTTCTGGCAACAAATCAACAGGGTCAAACGTATCTTGTAGCGCAACAGACAAAACAGCAGCCACCCCCACAGCAACAAACGGTCTTAGTCACACAGACACCGCAACAACAATCGGCTGGAACAAAGACTATTATAATTTTACAACAACCATTGTCAGGTCAACAAACACATCCAGCACAATCACAGCTTATTACAAGTGGAACACTAAAAAATGATAATGACTACACCTCAAGGCCAACAAGTTTTGGTTACCCAACGTTCACAGCCAAGTTTATCTGGTCATCCTACCACTCAACAATATTTTATAAATCCACAAACAGGCACAGCCACAGCAATACAACATATTCCAGTAAGCAGTAGTGGCATAACAAATGTTTCCACTAGTAATCAATTATTACAACGTCATCAATTAATTCCAACATCACAAATAACTACAATTGGCGGGCGTCCTGTTGAAATTAAAGAAACCGTCATAACACAAGCACCACCACCAACGCAACAAAGTCAATTAAATTCGCAGACAATTGTAACGAAACTAGTCCTCGCAACAGCAGCTCCAATAATACAACAGAAAATACTTCCAAAGGTGAGCCTTTTTTTATAATTATTTGGCTTTATCTACTGTCTCACTGTCACTGGGTACATTTTAGCTTATATTTCTTTTTTTTATCTCTTTTTTTCAGCCGGCTGATCATCCGAGCTTAATTCAAGCGACTTTACCGGTAAAAAATCCAGCCGTTGTACAAAGCGTAGCACAACAGCAAATAGCACCGCCACCTATTCATTCTAGTAAATCTACCACTGCTCAACCAGTTAGAACACCTAAACCGAGACAACAAACTATTCTTGGCTCTGAACCACCACCACTAGCGCAAAGTGGATCTACTACACGCCCGACAACTGTTGCCCAACTTTGCTGCCAGCGTTTGCAATTGCAACTGCAACACCACCAACAACAACAACAACAGAATCAACAGCTAGTACAACCAACAACAACAACAACAGCTATAACGCTGGTGCCGTCACAACAACATCACCAACATCAACATCAAGGGCCGCTGACGGTATCAACGATACCAACGCCGCCATTGTCAACGCAATCAACAACAACAACAACAGTAACAACACCAACATCTTTAACATTGTTGAGCAACGAAAACGCAAACAAAACATTGCTGCTGCTTCCACCAATATTCTCATACATACAACACCAGCAAAACATTCAGCTGTCGCCGTCATCGCCGCCTCTGGTACACCACCAACAACCACCTCATCCACCTGCAGCGCACAAACACACAATCCGGTAGCACTGTCACAATTATCATTAACACATCCCGTACAAACGCAACCAACTCCAAGATCACATACGCATCCCAACCGGTACCGGCACACCAACAACAGTCGGTAGTGGTGGTAATACAACAGCAACAGCGAATACATCATCTTCATCTAGTTCATCATTATCGTTGATTATGTACTGCCACCAATATTACAATGTTCGAGTGGACATTTGGTATGCGTTTCATGTCGCTCAAATTATGGTTATGGTTCTACAGCGTCGTTGGTGTATATGGAAAAAACTGAACATGAAGAACAAATCGTTAAAACAACAACAACAACAACAACAACAACAAATCGTACCTCAAGAAGCTAAATCTAATTTATTTATTAATTATTAAGATATTTTACTTTATTTTTCATTCATTAATTTCTTAAACATTTTCTTAATTTTCTAAAGTTATCCATAAGATACTTATTTACATACACCTAGCCCAGTATGTCTGCGTTCAAAGGGTTTTTTTGGAAGTTCCAGTAAGATTAACTTCCTTTGACTAATTTCATTATTTTTCAAATTCAAAATTTATGGAAAATTCATCAAAATTTCTAACTTTTTAGTAAAATTTTTTAGATTTTTTTCGAGTATGCAGTTTTTTAGCTCGTTCAATTGTAGTGAACACTGGATTTTTGCCAATTTTTTAAAATTTTTCGGGTTTTCTTGAATTTTCCACAAATTTTTAACTTTGATTTGTAAAATTTTCATTGTGTTTTTACACATACTTTCATACAAAAATAATGAAATTAGTCAAAGGAAGTTAATCTTACTGGAAATTCCAAAAAAACACTTTGAACGCAGACATACTGGTATAGGTGTATGATCTCTATATAAATATAAACAATGAAGGAAGTGCAATTTGAGTTATTTTAAAAGTGGAATAATACATTCAATGTTTAGATTTATAATTTAAATAAATATATATTTATAAAACACATTCTTTTATTTACGAAGAGGATCAAAGACCTGGTAAAGTACAATTCCTCATAAAATCCCTTAATTTATTCCCTTATATAACAGATTATATAATGCCTTAACGAATCCCTTTTATAATCCATTATTTAATGGCTTATTAAGGCCACATTTAATGCCTCACATTATACCTTAAACATCCCTTATGGATAGGGCATACGCATGAGAGCGATAAATACATGAAGCTTATATGAGAGAGAGAGACAAAAACTCACACGCATATGAACGTATCCCTCAGTTTGGGCATATTGCCCTGTACAATATAATGGAAAAATCTAAAATCCTATGCCTTAGTACTATGACATAATTGAGGGATTATTTAAGGCATAGTGTTCTGGCTGGGTAGCATACATACATACAATTACATTTTGCGTTTTACACTGATAATAGCGACCCCTAATTGTCACTATTTTGGTCAGTACATGGTCAGCACTGAAATTTTGAGTGTGAATGGGTTAGTTAAAAAAATCAGGTAGGGTATTTCTTTACAGCACTGGTAACACTAGCGTATGTCTGTCACTTCTGTCAGTGTAAACATATCTTTCAAGTCTTTGGCGCGCATAATATTTGCTTACATACATATATTTTTTTCTGGTGACGGAAAAGTTATTCTACGATGGATTCTAGTTTAGGGCACGCATTCTACGAAGTGTACTCTTCTTCTAAAGAAATAGTCAATAACAAACAAAGGCACTTGTTTTGTAATGTAAGCCAATATGGATTTATTTTAAATAATTTATAAAGAAACTTTTTTCCAGATGCTGGACCTTTTGTCTAACACGACAAAAACTACTCCTCCGGCACTCATTGCTAAAATAATTAAGTCTGAGGATTTGGTGCGGTTTTGGTTGGAAGATGTTTTACCATTAGTTTTTGACGAAGATACTTCCATTCAAGGAAGTGCAGTTGTAGCATTGGAGCATAGTTTATCGATCATGGATATTGCGAACGTTCACATCTGCTCCAAGTGGGGCAATATAAAAAACATAATTATTAAAGAATATGCATCTCTGTTGCATGTATTACGCGAAGGTCGAAGTCAATATTGGCATCGGATTTGGTGTATTCTTATTCAGCTGCTTGACCGAGAGATTCTCAAAAGCGCTAGCACTATAAACTTATTTCTATCTATTGTTGAGCTCGGATTTCGAAGTCCGGATAATTCTGTCAGGGCAGAAGCATTTGCATGCTGGCATCTCCTTATTAAAGTTTTTTCAACACATAATCAATTATCCTCACCTAAGCGACTTAAGCTTGTTTGCATTCCATTAAAATCTTCTCAGTCAAAAACACCATATGTCGCTGCTGTAAAGTTACGTATTTGGTGGTATTTGATAACGTGCCTTGGTGAACAAATTGAGGACAATTTTGAGAGTGTCGTTGAAGCATTTCTAATATTTTGCTTTGGATCAGAGCTGAAGAACTTTAGTGGCGTGGCACATCAATATACAAGCATGCGGGGACCAGCACTAACCTGCCTGGCTGCAATTGTGACAAAAGAACCTGACGACTATTTGCAACGACTTTTAAGAGAATACGAGTTGGATGAGAGCCCACGATTCCCAATTTTAAGTTCAAACATCACAAAGAAATATTGGAAGTCAATATTATATGGTGTATTGGAAGCTGCAAGTTTGATAATATATAGTGACAAACAAATTGATTTAGAACAGCGACTACTAGGTGTTGTTATTAAAAGTTCGACAATGTTGATAATTAGCTACGATATGTCGTCTTTATATGAATACTTTTGCAACGGTCTGCTTCAACTCACCCCAAAAGGCAGCCAACCAATTTCAGTAGTAATTAATGTGATTGCTACTGAAGGTCTTCGTTTTTCACGTTCTCTATCTGATTATGATAACTACATCAAGACATTGCAATGTTTGATCAAACTTTTGAAATCGGCGCGGGAGTGCGTGGATTCTAGTAAAATACATCAATGCATTACTCAAATTTCAAGTTTAGAGTCTTTTGTAGCAAATTGCCTAGGCTGGAGCGCTGTAACAGCATTCGCTGAATACCTTTCAAGAATGCCAAATGACGAATGTTTTGAAAATTTCGAAATAAAATTTTGGATGTGGCGCCATATTTCTGTTGAAATGGTAAACAATATAAGAAACAACACATTAGGTCGTTCGGTTGAAGAATTTTCCGATGTAATAATATCTTGGAGTTTATGGCCCCTGCGTACGATTATGGAATTTACTGGACGTCGTAGCAGTTCAATTTTCGATGAACATTTCTATTCTGTTTGGCATAATTTGTTGCAAATCACTGAGATTACAAGTGGAAGATCACAACATTTAGCAGAAGTTGGGGAAGTTTTATCTGCAATTTCAAATTGCTGCTTTGAATGGAGCATTTTCGTTCACCTTCTGAATGTCTTTATCGATGAAACTATTAAGCATGATTCTAAAAGCTTCTCGAAACACTATGAGCAAATATTTTTAATTCTCTGTGAAGTAATACAAAAAAATTTACCGCAAAAAGAAAAGGAGAGATTACTAACAATATTACGCTGCGTTTTATACAATTTAAAATCTTCTGAATATAACTCTATGTTGAATCGAATTAAAACAACAATTAAACATGCAATAAAAATCTCGTCAAAGGGTGCTGTCGATTCCAAGTTTTTGGAAGAATGGAAACATTCAGTTATTAATATTATCCGATCATCGGCGGACAAAAACTGTGCCAGCACCTTAACAGATTTGTTCAAAGATGAAGTCTATGTTATTATACCCTCGGTTTGGAGCCTTAAGCCAGAAAAATTAACAGATAGGCAAAAGGAGCGTTTCGCCGAAAAAACAAGTATCCCAGCATTGTATAACGATATGAGCCAATCGCAAGATACATTAATAAAACCCTGGACGCCAAAAAAAATAGTTATAGCTAAAGAAGACCAAAAGGAGATTATCATAAAAACTAACAATAACCATCAAAATGAATTCAACGACGACCAAAGGGAGACTTCTCACGAAATCCTCGCGCACGATGAGCTTAATGCTATATTGGAGACCGCATCTAATCCAAACAGTAAGGTAACAAGTCTATTGGCGCCTTTGAGTACAAACAAGGAAAACGTTCAAGAACTTCCTAACACTATATCGGACAAGATGAGCTGTAAAGGAATCCCAATCAAGAAACAGAACCTGAAACAATTGGATAAAGAAGCAAATAAATCTCAACAGGTGAGCGGTATCTGTTCTGCAATGGTTTTTTTGGCATAAATGCAGAATACCGCAACCTCTAGAATTAAAAATTGAAGTAGTGGGATCGAAAGTTATAAGTAACGTGAGTATAAATATGTAAATTTTTTTCGGTGCAAACAACAACAACGAAAGTTATTTAGGGTCAAAGTTTATTTGAAGCATTTTTTTAAATTAAAATTTCTCAAAAATCCATGAGCTGATTTTCAAAATTTTTTTTTCAGTTGGGTAGGTAATTGAATAACCTTTAATATGATGTATTACTCTTTTGGGTGCAAAACCGTGTAAGTGCAAAATTTTAAGTAAGGGTTAAATTTCATTTGAAGTATTCTTTCAAATTGAAAATACTCAGAACCACCGCGTTGATATTGAAAATTGTTTCAGCACTTGATAGGTATTTTTATTCCCTTTATGTTATCTTTATTGCCAATTCAGAAAGGTTTTCTGTACAAAAATACCATGGATCCCGCCCATAGAGTGGGAACGGTGGCATGTTGCCACCGTTCAGGGCAACCACCCGGAGTTGGAATGGCGTAGCCCAGGGTTATTTATAATAAGCGCGGCCGAAGGCCGCCAACGCAGAAGTGTGTACTACGCAGAAGGAATTAGCATGGTGTAGTTTAGGGTTGTTTTTAAAATTAAATTTCAAATATTGCACATACACGGTTTTGCACCCAAAGATGTGATATCTCAAATGAAAGGTAATTTAGTTACCTATCCAATGCATACAAAATTTTAAAAATCGGTTGAATAGTATTGAAGATATTTTGATTAAAAAAAATGCTTTAAATGAACTTTGACACTTAATAACTTTTGTTGTTGTTGTTTGCCCCAAAAAAAAAATATACCGTTATGTTCAGTGCAAAAATACCTATCGATCCCAATATTTGTTTTTTTTATTTCAGAGGTTGCGGTATTCTGCATTTGCTCCGTTTTTTTTATCGCAACACTAAATGGTATTAAATTGAATTGAAAGGACTTCTACCATTGGTCTACCATCGAACTCTTAGAGTTAGGTTTATAGAATATGCCCACCAGTTGTAATTTTCCTCGCATTTTCTTAAAGTTCGGGGATAAAAAAACAAGATCTGGGGTAAAAACGGGACATCCGTAGCGAAAAATTTCCAAGCGCAGTTGACCTAAAGTATGAGAATGTGCTTAAAAATGGTGTTAGCAGTGGTTCGCCCTGCCCAAAGGGCCAGTTCACTCTTAATTGTCATCAAGCTCTTCCAACGGGGGTCAGAGGAAACGCGCAGTTTCAACAGGGTTGGACCAGAGGGATAGTGGTGTTATAAGAGTGTGTTCAGTACAACAGGAGAAGAGATGTTGTGTGTCATGCAGGGCATGTGTTCGGTATGGTGGGGTTCAGTCTGGATAAATAGGAGTTCAGCCCATTGCAATATCCAGACCGGAATTGTGCCAGCATGACTCTAGTTTCCCTGGGAAGGACACATTCTTCCTCAGCAAGAACAGGTGGTTGGGTGTCAATAACGGAGTTCGCAGGCCGGAATCTGAGGGATCTGTCCACCGACTCGGTGTGGAGGTCCTTTAGGGCCTGCATTTCAAACGGCAAGGAGATGTTATGCCGGATCTCATCATAATGCTTTCTGAGATGTTTCCTTATGTCTCTGGGGGGCGGAGTTTCATCCAATAGTTGTCGGTTTGGATGCCTAGGTCTATGACAGTTCAAAAGGAACCGCCTACCTAAAAGTTCCGAATGCTCTCGAACGTTGAGCATTTTAGCCTCCTGGTGGAGGTGAGACTCAGACGACCAGTTGCAAACAGCCAGTTGCAAAACTAATGAAGGTGTTTTGGCAGACCTGCAATTTCCTCCAGTTGGTGTCGTGAAGGTCAATAACCGGTCGGCCAATAGCCTCATATGTGGCAAGCAACGTTTCTTTGTCTTTGGCCCAAGTACTGTTATTTCGACAACACTCCCCAAAACCTTCGGGGAGTGATTTTGTTGCTAAAACAACAACAACAGCAACAGTGACCTGAGGATCTTGTTGCGGCTTTGTACCTTTGAAGCTATTACGGTGGCATGACCAGCGAAGGTGAGGCTATTGTCCAATGTAACCCCTAAGATTTTGGGATGGTTGACTGTAGGTAGTGGAACACCATCTACGTGGACATTCAACTCCTGCGGCATCTGCGCAGTCCACGTAGTGAACAATGTCACTGTCGATTTAGTCGGGGACAGTGTCAGGTTCCGCTCGGTGAAATTTTTTAAAATAAAAATGGCGTAGGTAGGTATGTCTTTGTAGAATAGAATCTGGAACAAATCATCTATATAAATTTTACACCTGCAAGTGCCCTTTAAAGGTCATCATTTGTCATTTGTTCCATCGTAAAAAAAAATTTAATTTGATTATTTTTATAATATTAAAGAAAATTTTTCGAATATAAGAAAGAAAGTTAAATATTTACAAAATCAGACCAATACTATTTGTATTGCGCTTAAAATTAAAAACAGGAGCAACGCTTTTCAAGTTTTTCCATCGCGATATTATTATTGAAAGCTATATAACCCGATATCTGACAAGAATAAATTAAAAGCAAAATTCCACAAATTAGATTCGTTATTTAGATCAAATTGTTTTAAATTTTAACAATTAACAAATACGATACCCGGACGTAATCTGGAACAATATTATTTAACTGCAACAACTTGGGGCGCTTTTATCCTGCAATGGGGCAATTGGTGCCTCCTGGGGGTTCTACCCTAAGGTGGTACACTGGGTCTTTACAGCCATTGTACGCCCGATTCTCCTATATGCCGTTTTGGTCTGGTGGCCTGCACTGGCCAAAAGCACATATCTTAAAGCGCTGAAAAAAGTACAAAGAAGGTCCGATGTATAACAGGGGCTCTCTGTTCTACTTCCACCGAACACAATACTTTGGCTGTGTTCGTAAATGCATCAAGACGCGCAAACTGCAATTGCATCACAAGCAGAACGTTCAGAAATGCCAATATGGCAGCACTGCAATAATCAAACGTTCTAAAATGCAACACTTCTATCAAGAGTCGCTCATCACTCGCATCAAAGAAATTTTAGTTGCTTTTGATCACGATTTAACGATGTCTGACGAAAAGTAAGTGCAAAACTGTTTTATTTTAATTTTTGTATTGAAATTTAGTTAAATTAAACAGCTGCAACAAAAGAGAGATCAAAAAGCAAATCAGCACACATCAACAAACAATTTCAAATATTTAAGTAATTTTTCACACCAAGTAGTGAAGCACATAAAGTATTAAACGAACAAAAACAAAAAACTCTTTTACCTTTGAATGTAACTTTTAATATTTAAAATATCAAGTAGTTATTTAATTGTTAAAGAAAAACACAGATCAAATAAAAAACACAACTACACAGCTTGACGTTTGCGTAAATAAATAAAAGATAATTTTTCGGATTTGATTTAATTTTAGAAAAACTAATGAATAATGAATAATAATATTTACACAAATTAGTAATTTACTTAATATACCTTTATTTGGCTACTGAATTTGATAAAAATATTCACTTTGGCTCGATGGAATGACCGGAAACTTAATAAATTTTTTTACTAAACAAGCACAGTGAACATACCCGATCCTTATATCGAAGTCGGAGTACAGTATGTTTGGCGTTGCTTTATAGTATGTATGCTAAATCGAATGATGTGATGGGGAGAACACAGCGAAATAAACGCGTTTTTTTCTTTCACGTTTCTTTTCACATTTTGGAAAAAGCTTTAAATTCTAAAAGAGGAGTTGGAACTGCATCACTCATATGTTTTACTTTTAACAAATTTTGTCACTTAATCTTGGGCCATGCAATTGAGAAATATTTATTTTGTTATACATACGCGCCGTGGCTTTAAATAGAATCAAAAATAAGAAGACACAACTCTTCGAGTCCCTAGCTTTATAGAGGGTACGTTTTGGTATAACGAAGTGTAATTTTTAAGTACCCACGGGTTGTCGTTAATTTTTGGCGGCTTTTTTTTCGCGATTATGTTTTTATTTTCATGGAAATCCGATTTTAAAGCAACTTTGGGGGCGAGTTGCGCTAGTTAGACACGAGACACGAGAAGAGCATTGTGTCCATTGGGTTGTATTAACAAAAGCTTGCGGATTATGACTACGCATGTGGAAAGAAATGTAGTTTTCCGAGACCATGTAAAAAACGCGTTCATATCGCGTTTTTCTCAAAAACGTCTCCGGCGGTGAGTTCCTCTTTGTCGAGACATCATTTCATATATCATATATGCTCTACTTCGATACAAGGAACGAATAGGTGCTCTGTGCTTGTTTAGTGAAAAAAATGTTAACCGTTTTTATTCAGTTTCAGATCATTACAAAGTGAATATTTTTATTAAATTCAATGGCCAAATGGAAGTATGTATGTAAATTAAGTTCCTTATGTCCTTATATCCTTGAAAGCAGTTGTAAAATTTATATTAACGATTTGTTCCAGATTCTATTCTACATATACATACATAAGTCTCCACGTTGATACTACGCAAATCCCTTGTTTACGCGATATTGGTAATTAAGGGCATACCTAAAAAATTGTTAAGTCCATTTTCACACTTTAGGAAATGGCTTGCAACCCCATAGATGATCTAGGAATATGATGCCACTCACTCTTCTACTTCCTAGGCAAGGAGGGGTGACATGTTCTAGAAGATTGAACACATTCCCACCACAGCCTGTTTTTTCGCACCGAAATGACCCGGGGTACTTTACCCGGCCAAGGGTAAGAGTTAACCCTCTACGTAGATGGAGTACTCCTACCCACTGTCAACCAACTGCTTATGTCATCTGAGTCAGGTCCGTAAAACTAGTAGTACAAAATATGCTCCAAATGTGCTAACTAATAATCCCAAAAAAATGTTTCTCTTCCTTGTTTGTCAAAAAATTATGTTCTGCTAGCTTTATGCTAAGCCTATCAGAGGATTATGTATAAACAGTCAAACAAGATGATTAGCGCAAATTTTATTATTCAGAATTCATGTGCTCCAAATGGGTTCTTGAAATATTTTACCCCACAAAAAAAAAGTATTTATTGAATGTGCGAATCACGCTATCACTTATGAGTAAGCAGACTGCGAATAAACCCCGCACCGCTAGAGCCCCCAGCAGCAGACCCGTCGGACGCTTGTCGAGGTCTGCGTTAATGGACCCCCGGCCAGTGGCCCCTCCATGAGACATACTGGCCTTAGTAGCACCCTTCGGACTGGATGTTTTCTCAGTCCTTATTTGCCTAGGCAGCGAAACGCTGAGATATTCTCTCAACTACCTTTAGAAAAGCATAACAGTCGTTTATAGGAAAATGTAGGTCTAACTTTTGCTTTGATATACGGAAATATATAGACATACATCTAAGCAGAGTAAGAACAGCGTTTTTATTTTTCATACTCTGCTTGAATGTATTTATACCTTTCATGAACATGAAATGGTATAACTTTGGTCCGATGTTTGTAAGTATGAGAATAAGAAGATAGACCCATCATTAAGTTTATCGAAATGATCAGGGCGATGAGCTGAGTTGATTTATCCATGTCCGTCTATCCGCCCGTCTGTTTGAACGCAAACTTTGCATAGGATTAATGATTTGTCGGAACCACGATCAGACTTATGCAACGCATAGCTCTTATACAATCGATTGTTCCGATAAACGGGTTTGGGCCTATAACTCTTGTGATTAAAAACTAGGAACGTAAAATTAAAGGTTTGATTCATGTTGTATATTACCAACATAATATATAGCTCCCATATAATTGATAGTTTCGATGAATGTATTTTGGGCTATAAATTTTGCAGTTAAAAAGATAGGAACGCAAAATTTTGCAAGTTTCGTACTTATAGTATATGTAATGTGTGTAGTGAAATTAGACAGATCGGACCTACATAATATATAGCTCCCATACAATCGATTGCTCCAATAAACATTGCTTGGGCTATGTATTTTTAAATTAACAGTTTTGAAGAGTTTGTTCCAATTGTAAGTAAGGATCGGACACTTTAAAAAGTTCCGCGTATTCATGAACGGTATGAAGCCTTCGGTACAGCCGAAGACAGCTCTTTTCTTACTTGTTTTTGTTTACCTTTATTGAGTTTTTTTTTAATTTGAATTCAAAGTTAGGGAATTCGAGTCTCGTTGCTCTTCATTGCTTAATTTTTAACTACATACTCGTACATGCCCATGTATTATCTTTGGTTATCTATTTTTTTTTTTGTTAAACGTAAAACCCTAAACCTTTGGGATAATATACGGATAGAAAAAGATGCAAGAAAAAATCTAAAACCAAAACTAAATTTACTTATCATCCTACCTTATACCATTAATAAAATTAAATTATAAGATATGTTTACTACACTTAAATTTTTGAAATTGTACATAACGAATACTTGACTAGTTTGATTAGGACCCAATAGACCAGAAGGCCCCAGTGTAATACCTCATAAACAGGGCCGTGCGCAGGAAATAGCCTTGGGGGGGTTTAATTTAGATTTGCATTCGCATACATTTTTCACTAAGATAAACATATTTGCTGAAACTGATACAAATTGGACAGGGTTACACTGAAATAACAGCTTGTAAAACCCGGGTCATTCCGGTACGTAGAACCGGCTGTTGTGGGAATGCAGATACCTAGACCCATACATCATAAATTTAAATGTTCTTTAACTTTTCTGAAACTGCATACTCCGATGCCTAAAACTATACCCCAGAAAATTTGTTTGGTTGTACACATTTTTCTGTATTTGATAGAGATATGATGGCATATCCCAGCTAACCAAAAGTGCAAAAAAATACTCCTTTCGGAGCCAAAAACGCTCATTTTTCAGAGCTTTACTCTCCAAAATGAAAAATCGCTCTACGCTGGCACTCCAACGGAGCCATAAAAGAGAGTCCGAATGAGTCCGATTTCGATGAATTTTAAGCGTTTTACGACTCTTTTTAAATGAACTGCGGAGCCTTTAATTGGTGCTTTTCTTTTATTCATCCATTCAGATGGTTTTTGGAGCCTTTTTGGACTCTTTTCGGAGCCTTTTATTGGTGGTTTCCTGAAGCTTATTTGGGGTTGTTTTTTATTTCTTTTGGGTCATAAATAATAAAAAATAAGTATCCTGAATACTTGAAATATATTTATATATTTAGCAACGAAATGATTAAAAAGTTCCTAAATGAGTTACAGAATAGTAACGAGACTCTAGATAACAAAACTAATGGGACATTAAGTAGGTACCAAACGCTTTGCGCTGGAACGAAACATCTAACGCTTTCTGAGTAACGAAATCGTAACGTAAAGCTTTTGCACGGAAACGTAATAATTATTGTTTCCAGTGTGCGGAAACTGTATAAAACCCTCAGGTAGAGAGGCTATACTATTAACGCTCTTTTGTAACAAAATTGTAACCAAACTGTAACAGCTTTTCGTTACAAAATGGTTCAAAGAACTGAAAGGAACCTATTTCTAACTAATTTATAACCTACTGCTCGCAAAATTCGAATAAAATGAAATGCTCAAACGTTTTTAAGATTTCGTTACAAGTGCTGCTTCTATAACTGAACGTTTCGTTACAGTTTCGATACGCAGGTAGCGTTACTAATTGTTTTTATGGCTCATTTCAGTTACATTTCTGTTCTTATGATAACCATTGTGAATAGTTTCTGTAGAGATTTCGTTTCCACTCCAGGCTCCAGGAAAATATTACTCGTTCTGATACAAAAAAGTATCGTTTCGCAGTTTCGTTACACCTTTTGGTACAATATTTGGCCAGTCTAATGTGTGCATATACTCTACTCATGCATATGTACGTGTTTTCAATTTATGTATACTATATAAATTTATATAATAATAATAATAATAATAATAATATTTATTTAGTCTTGAAATTGCACTATAGAAAAATTCTGAGTACGCAGTTTTGTAGCCCATTCAGCGCCTTGATTATCAATAATTTTTTTTCCGAAGTTATGTATTTTCTCCATATAAAAAAGAATGTTGTGATTTCGTTGTATCGAGAAAAAATACACATAAAAAATTATTAAAAATCAAGGCGCTTTCGGAGCTACTTAATACTTGCACTTTTTCTATAGTGCCAAGGAAAAAAGTTGAAGAATTAGGTCAAAATTTGCAGAGTTATTCTGATTTTTGTACAAAATGTTCACGAATGGCTTTAGTGATATTCATTACAACGTGAACGATGTTTGTAAATAAAACAATTCGAAATCGCATATGAAAGACGTTGTTATAGCTCGATGTTATATAGAGGGTGCTATAGTATCGTCCGACACTGTATATGTATATGTACATCCTTTACATATGCTATAAGTGCATATACACTTTGTATGTATACATATTTGTACAAAGGAAATTTATACATCTCCTTTACATATGGCATATATGTACCCTACAAACCAGATACCGGTCAGCTATGTAGCTAAAAACTTGGTTTCATTAATTTTTCAAACGGTGAAAAAAGTGGCTAATTTTGTTCAGGCCGTGTGAAGATTTTAACCACAACTGTTTTCCAAATATCCAGCCTTCCAAATCCAAAAAATGGAATAAAGGCTGCAATCCAAAATTGTTATTCACTAAATGGGAATGCACATGATTGCCTTCCTTAACAACTCTGGTTTCAACTAAAATAAGGACACATCCTAAGAACTAGTTAACACATCTTAAGAACTACCACTATAAATACATAATACGGGGCAGTGAGCTCTAGCAGCAACCTCACAAAGCCCCGCCCGTTAAATAACATCATGTCACAAGCTGTAGTCACCACACTCCCTCAACAGCAAGGGATTCCAGAAAATAACGATGCACTGCAACAATAGCACAATTATAATTCGGGTATTATATGTAAAATGAACTATTACCTTCATTTCATGACTTTCTCCTGCATCTTGTTGTTGTCTTGTAGCCAATGATATGCTGCTAAATAAGATACAGATTCTATAAATATTTATATAAATTTTTAAATGATTTGAGCTTACCTTTTTCATTTTTCAAAAAAAATATTTGACAAATAATAATTAATTTATGAAGACAGCTGTCGTATTTCCAGTATTTGGGAAATTTTTCAAAAAAAAAATGTGTATGTATTGGTATTTTTGGAAAATGTGGTTAGCAGCGGTTTGTAGGGTATGTACATATATATTTATATTCTTTTACAACAATGCTGAAAAAAAATTAAAATTATCAAAAAGAAATCAAAATTAATCAAAAACACTTTTTTGATTCATCACTGCGACGTCCCAGAATCCTTGATATCGATTCTCAATTAATTTCATTTGCTGGTAAACCCTTTCGCCATGTTCGTCACTTTCGTCGCCAAGATTTGCCTGAAAAAAGCTCAAATGTGAGAAAGTGAACTTTAAAAGAAAATATTAGTTACGTAAACAAGATATACAATTTTGGGAAATTAATTTAAATAAGCCTTTAATATTTACCCATTTTCGCATAATTATTGATTTAGTCGTACACTATCTGCTCGTAGTTAGGGCTTTTGTGTCACCCGAGGAAAGAAGCAACTACATTTTCAAAGGATTCCCACACTTCCGCCTCAACTGATAAGCGTAGTCCTTTGAATTGATTATTGTTGATCAACTTTTTTATTTGTGATCCAACAAAAATACCTTCCTTTATCTTGGCTTGAGAAATATCTGGAAAAATTGCCGAATAGTCGAATGCTTCGCCTTCTTTGTCCAAAGTCTTAAAAAAGTTTTTAATGAGACCGAGCTTGATGTGTAAGGGTGGAAGTATGATTTTCTCTTTCCTGACAAGAGGGGTGATTTTACGTAGTGGTCCTTACGAGCTAGGCTATCCCACTTGCAGAGGAAGCTGCAGTGCTTGGTGTAGCCACTTTGTAGACCACATAGCATTGCAACGACTTTGTGATCAGAACATATTTTCAATCATGCTATGCATCTATATACATACATATATAAAATTCAAATTATGTATCGGACTATGGACACACTTGGATCCTAAACGAATAAGCCGATCGTAACCAAATTTTACACACCCACTGGATATCTTCCTGGCAACCTCCCATACAACTGAAAATTTTCAATGTCCGTATCTCTGGAAGTATTTATGTTAGAAAATTGAAACTCGGTGAGGGGTTGTATGGGATCGATCCCTACCACCTCCAAAAAAACTGGGGATAACAAAAAGTGGGCGTGGCACCTCCCATACGAATGAAATACTTCTTAGTCGAAATCTCTGGAAGTATTTTTGTTAGACTATTGAAACTTGGTAAGGGGTTATATGGAATCGATCCCTACTACCTCCAAAAAAACTGGGGATAATGACAAAGTGGGTGTGGCACCTCATATACAAACTTAATTTTTTACAGAGCTATATGATATTAAAACAATTTTTGGGCATAAAAGGGGGGGTTATCGGAAAAGGGGGAGTGGCACCTCACATACAAACTTAATTTTTCAAGCTGAATATCTCTAGAAGGATTTAAGGCAAGGACCTGGAAATTGGTATAGAGGTGTATGATATTAAAACAATTTTTGCGCATAAAAGTGGGGGTTATCGGAAAAGGGGACTGGCACCTCCCATACAAACTAAATTTTTCAAAGTGAAAAGCGTTTAAGGTTGGGAACTGAAAATTGATCAGGAGATTAACGATATCAATAGCTCTATGTGGCGTGTTTCCGTGTATGAAAACCGTCCTCGCTATTTATTTACGCTCCGGGACAGAAAATTTAAAATTTTGCAGCCTTAAACTGAATACTAAAATTATATATGAAGGGTTTCGAACCAAATGGATCTAAGTGACTCCGAAATTTTTTTGAGATATTCAAGTTTAAAGTTTACTGGATTTTGAAAATTCTATGTAAAATCTGGGTAGGGCGTTTATTGTATGGGGAATAGATGACACTGCAATGCCCGAAATGACTTGGATCTCTTTGCCAACAAATAAACGCCATATTTCACTATATAAATATGGGTATAACTCACAGTTAGATCCTTTAAGTTCTGAGCCCTTAATATTATAAGTGTTTACGCAATGAAGTGAAAAATCGTTAATTTTCTATTAAAAAAAATTCCGGTGTAATAACAGTTTTTGAAATGAAATCAATAAAAAATCTATTTTGGGCAGAACGAAGTTTGCCGGGTCAGCTAGTATTTGATAACTTTGAGTCGTTTTTGCATTTCCTCGTAGGTTTCCTTTATATTTACTGCATGTGCGTTCGGGATAGAAGGCTTTTTGTTACCAATATGAAATAATACATCCTTCAAACTCAATTTATTGCGGTCTATGAACAATCGCCACTCTTTTGAATCATATGTTTGATCAATATGACCAACATTTCTGTGTCTTATAATCTTGAAAATCTACCGGCATACTTACCCATAAGTGACGGAAATACATGTTTATAACTACATGCCTACATCAGGTTTCGAACCCAACCACTCTTCCTTTCGATGCATCCACTCTACCTACTATAAAACAAAAGTACTATTTGATTTATTTAAAGAAAAAGTATTATCATTGCTATGGTGAATTCGTTTATCCGGTAATATCCCATTTGCACTTTATACCTTTAATATATGTACATTAATGGACACCCTGTTTCCATCGGAATTATAAACTTCAATGTATTCTAAGACCTTGGTCAAAATATTTCGAAAAAATATTAAGATTTACCGGAGCTAAACCGCGTTAAAAAAAACGCTAAAAATATAGTTTTTTATGTATAAAAGGAGTATAAAAAAATATTTTTATATAAAAAGCACCTGAGATGGTGAGATAGCTGGGTACAAAAGGTAAGCATAAAAAAGATTGAAAATTTTATCAACGCAATCCAAATATTGAGATGTATGATGCTGTTTTTGGTCATATTTAGAGGGGTAGGTTTATGGAAAACTTAAACAACTCCGCCAATTATTTGGACGATTAGGGTATCATATGAAAGGTATTTTCGTGATGCCATTTCTGCAAAATTTAACCCTTTTTGGTCCAATTTTACTCATTGCGAATATTAGCACAAGGGATACAATAATAGTATTGATACAATTTTCAAACTTTTTTATGTTTACCTTTTGCACTCTATCATCTCAGATGCTTTTTATTAAAAAATATTTTTTCATATTCGTTTTATACATAAAAAAGGATATTTTTAGCTTTTTTTTAACGCGGTTTAGCTCCGGTAAATCATAATATTTTTTCGAAATATTTTGGGAGAGTCCTTAGAGAAGAGTAAATTTTGAAATTCCGTTGGAAACAGTGCAACTTTTTTTGGCGAGACACCTTAATGTACATATGTATGTATACATACATTGAAGTTGCACAACCTGGGTATTTTTATTTGATCGTTCATAACTCACGTTACTTAACGTAATTACGTCCCAATAAACAAAGAAGTAAGTTCCTAGCTTCTTAACTGCAAAATTTATAGCCCAAAACCCATTTATCGGAACTATCGATTATATGGGAGCTATATGTTTTGTTTGTCCGATCTGGGTGATTTTCACTACACAGGTTACAAATACAATATGTACTAAAACTGCATAATTTCGCTCTCCTAGCTTTTTGATTGCAAGAGTTATAGGCCAAAACCCATTTATCGGAACAATCGATTGTATTGGTCCGATCTTACTGGTTCCGACAAATGATTAATATAATACAAAATGGCGGCTCCATACCAAATTTCATCGAGATATCTCTAAAATTGAGGGACTAGTTTGCGTTCAAACAGACAGACGGACATGGCTAAATCAACTCAGCTCGGTATACTTAATGGTGGGTCTATCTCTTCTTCTTCTCATACTTACAAACATCGGACCAAAGTTATAATACCATTTCATGTTCATGAAAGGTATAAAAAGATGGAGACTAGTTATTGATTACAGACAGGTAAATAAGAAATTAACGGCAGATAAATTTCCGTTACCAAGAATATATTCTAGACCAACTAGGTAGAGCTAAGAATCAAGAGACATTACGTCATTTACAGCAGATAACGGCACATATCGCTTTAAAAGATTGCCTTCTGGTCTTAAGGTAGCACCAAACTCATTCCAAAGAATGATGACATTAGCTTTTGCAGGTTTGAAACCATCACAAGCATTTTTGTATATGGATGATTTAGTCGTATTAGGGTGTTCAGAAAACCATATGATAAAAAATCTGAGAGATGTCTTCGCAACATGTAAAAAATATAATTTAAAATTGCACCCAGATAAATGCTTGTTTTTCAGCCATGAAGTAACATATCTTGGACATAAATGCACTAGTGTTGGTAGTTTACCAGATCAATCCAAATTTAATACTGTTCTACGCCTAAAAATGCAGATGAAGCAAAAAGATTTGCGGCATTTTGCAATTACTATAGAAGATTTATTCCAAATTTTGCAGAATATTCCAGAATATTAACAAGACTCTGCAAGAAAAACGTAATTTTTGATTGGACAAAAGATTGCAAAAAATAATTTAATTACTTAAAAAATGCACTATTAGCCTTAATATACTCCAATATCCCGATTTCACTAGAGAATTTTGTATAACAACAGACGCAAGTGGATTTGCTTGCGGATCAGTCTTGAGTCAAGAATATGAAGGAAAACAGTTACCAATTGCCTATGCTTCAAGATCTTTCACAAAAGGTGAAACAAATAAAGCTACAATAGAAAAAGAATTAGCTGCTATTCACTGGGCCATTACATATTTCCGACCATACGTTTATGACAGACGATTTACAGTAAAAACTGATCATAGACCTTTAACATTTTTATTTTTGATGAAAAATCCATCATCTAAATTAACTAGAATCAGACTAGATTTGGAAGAATATGACTTTGTAGTGGAGTACATAGCTGGAAAAGAAAATTACGTAGCAGACGCACTCTCATGCATAGATATCAAAGACCTAAAAGATATCAGTACAGGCTTGTAAAATATTAAAAGTTACGACAAGATCGGAAACTAAAAACCCTACCAGTAATATTAAGGATAAAGAAATCGTAAGTCACAAAGAGAACCCAATAATAAATGAAGCGCTATACAAACACTAAGCAAAAAAGCTAGCCCAGCTCGTTTTCGATCATGATCCAATAATACAGGTCGTGTCGATAGGCCAGCTGATTTTTATTTTTTTCGCGAATTTTGACAATCAAAATATTTTTCAGTACGATTTTGACTATAAACCCACAAATTACAAAAAACAAAATACATGGAAAATTTTTGTGTGTTTGTATGTTTGTCGAGCTGCTACGACCTGTTATGGTTGGATCATGTTTTCGATCCACCGAAATTCAAATAAAATAAATAAATATTTTTAATTTAAAATGTTTTTAAAATGAACTAAAAACTGCAAAATAATTTCTCCTCTGCCTACATAGATTTTTCACCACGTAGAGCTTGTCCTGAACATTTATTAGTGGGAATTCTCATAGGCATTACAGTACTTGGCACGATTGATATGCATACAAACATTTGGCGCTTGCTATATCGTGAAAAGATGATCTTTTTTAGGAAAGTTCATATCGGAAGTAAGATTTTTAGAAACTTATGTGAGCATTTGGAAATTGATTAAGTAACACACACGTAAAATATGAGCCAAATCGGTCCATAATTACGATTTTGTGTTTTTATTACCGCGATCTCAGCCCCACCTAGCGGAATTTTTTTTCCGAAATATTTCTTTTCATCGTAGTAATACATGTTCCGAATTTCATCCAAATCGGACCATAAATGCGAATTTTGGAAATATAGCGACCCACGCGCCACCTATCGTAATTTTTTTTTTTAATAATATTGCATTGTCATCGGGACCTGAACTATGGTGAAAATTTCAAGACCCTAGCTCAACAGGCAGTTGGTTTAAAATCGAATGCAAAAATCCGCGGACAGATACGACGAAAGCGACCTAATAAAAACATTTTAAAAAGGAAATAAACATTGGAGTGAAATAGATACTAGCGACCTAATTGTTGAAGCAAAAATTGGTTTAGGTCAATTCTTTACCAGGCTTAACATAGAAGCCGGCAGTTTAGGAATTAGAAAAATACAGTTGTCCTTAGGAGACAAATTGTTTAGATATAATTATACTCGAGTAAATGAATTTACAGAAATTGGTACCAAAGTTCTCAAAAATTTATGCATGTGACCGAAAAAGAATTAAAAAGTATCACGACGATCCTGTTTTTGTTGGCCGCCCAGGAATAAATCGTACGTTAAATAAAATCAGACAAAATACTGGAAAAATATGGAAAATGACATAAGAAAAATACATTAAGAAATGCGATGAGTGTAATAAAAATAAAATACATAGAAATTTAATGGAGCCTCTGACCATAACAGAAACGCCAACAAAACCGTTCGATACAGTACAAATAGATACCATAGGACCTCTCCCAAGGTCAATAAATGACAATGAATATGCGGTCACTACTGTATGTAACCTAACTAAGTATTTGATATACCAATATTTGATACCAATACCAAGCAAACACGCAAAGGTAGTTGCCAAAGCTACCCAATAAACAATGAAGTAAGCTACAATAACAACAATAACAATATTTTCCAAGCGTAAAAAGTAAATGTTTTCCAAACGAGTTTGTAACAAAAAAATTTCACAAACGTTAAGATATGTTTTTCCAATGGTGTCAGCGAGGTGAAAAATTTCTCAGTTTTCAAAAATAATCGCCCCTATTACGGTTGTCAACATCAAATGTCACGTCGTATTAATATCAACATCAAGTCGTATCAATATCAGCGTCGCGTCATTGCAAAACTGGTATTTACTTCATCAATGTATTGACGTTGACGTGTTATCGATAATTTAATAGCAAAACTACGATCCTTATACTTTTGACAGTTGTTTATTTACAATTTGTTGCGCATATAATTCTGCTTATGATTTAAACTTTTGTTTAAAGATGTTTTTTACATTATAAACCGGAAAAAGCAACGAAAATCGCGGTAAAACTTTCGGTAATACTTTACATCGAACGTCAAGTGTTATTACACGTCCAAAAATCTAGGTAGAGGTATCAAGCGACGCGTCTTCACCTCCGTAACAATAATCTGGAGGGAAATAAGATATTTTAAGAATTTTGCGAGATATTTGCAGTTAAAGTTCACAATTTTTCTGCCATTTTCATGTGGTTGTTGTAATGGCACATTAGGCTAAGCCAAAAGACTAAAAAAGTGTGCGTACCGTGGCACGTTGCCACGGTTCAGGCAACCACCCGGAGTTGGAATGGCGTAGCCCAGGCCGAAGGCCGCCAATGCGGAAAGGTGTTCTGCACATATGTAAATACCATGGATCACGCCCCGAATTGGGGATCTGACCCGGGTCGGTTTTTCACTAATAACTTTTCACTGAAACAAAATATCGGATTTCTTCCTCCAGGTTATTGTTACGGAGGTCAAGACGCTGCCTTACATAATCGTTGTATTGACTTTAATGTAGAGTCATCAAGCTTCAATTCATCATCCGAAGCTGAAAATGTTCAAGATGGGTTTGAAGTTGATTTATCTGACGACTTGCAAAACATGGAAGCTCGCAAATACGGCAACAAATTAAAGAAAGCTTTTTGTAATTCGTTTTTGGTTGTTTTTATTAAAAAATATAAAATACTTCAGTATTTTCTGCATAAAACAAAAAATATTTATTCTGTTTTTAAAAATTAATCTTTAAACAATGCAACTAATGCAACTTCCACTTTTGAGAACACCTTGAACCATTTTTTTTCTAGTTCTAAAATAAGCTGCGCAAATTGGTTATTGTTTGTTATTTTAATTTTTCTCTCCATTTTCCTGAATTAAATAAAAACTAAACAAATGAAGTGTGTAAAAAGGTATAATTCAGAATTATTTTACCAAATTTTTACAGCAGAATATTTAATTGAGCGCTTGTCGTCACCAAAAACTGTGTTGACGAATTTTATGCTGACACCCGTCAAAAGAATATCACTATTGTTGTCGTAAATATCAAAATAGTTTCAACAGCTGTCAATAGTTATCGAAATTGACAATGGCGATACCGATTCGTCAACAACAAGTCAATACTTAAAAGTATTGACAACCGTAATAGGGGCGAATGTTTGAAATTGTATAGGGTCTATACACGATGCGTCTGAGCAAGAGTCAATTTAGGTGTATCAGTGAAAATGTGTATGTAGGAGCTACACCGACATGACTCTGGCATGACTCAAGAAAATCAAAATGAGTTTGATATTTTGCTGTGACTCGCCTGTCAAATTTTGAAAGTCAATTGACAAACCGTTTAAAAAATAAATAACGCGAAGAAAAAATGTGTTTTAATTTCAAAAATGTCTGCCAATAAGTTCTATATGAAGGAAAATAAGAAGTTTTTACTTGAATTCATGGAAGTATATACATACATGATATATTCATTTTGAACCTTATGCAATGAAAACTATTCACAAATGAATGATGCAAGGGAACCCAGAATGACAGCGAGTCAACATGTGCACAGATGACTCTTGACTCAGACGCATCGTGTATAACTAGGCCCTATTATATGCTTCATTTATATTAATTTTGTTATATGGGCATCGTGGTGTGACGGTAGTGCAGCTGGCCTACCACACAGAAGGACCTAGGTTCGAACCCCTCTACAGGCAACATGAAAAATTATTATTATCTGAAGTGATAAGCTAATATCTCGAAAACTGTCTGATTGAGCAAAAAACAATGTATGATGCATTTATAGAAAATTGTATCTTCTTTTTGATTCTGTAAACCTTTTTGCAATTGCTTAACCCGTTCGTGAGATATAAGTAAAGGGAGCCATCTTTTTGGTTTTTTCGAATAACGGTAAATTGCAAATATCTCAAAAACGGTACCATGGAATCAAAAATGAACTCGATTTTCGAAATCAGGGAGTGATTTTACATGGGTCAATTTCAAAAAAAACGTACACAAGGAGTTTTTTTTTGCTTATTTTTAAAGTTTTTCCAATTCGCCTGTAAGAGTGGCCAATTTATGTAGAAATTGATGAAGAATCCGGTGGGACCTTTAGGCTCTCAAAAAAAATCAATATTTTTGGTTTTTTTTAGGTTTTCTATGATTTCTATCTTGAGCGTCACACACCCAATATGTATAAAAAATCTCTGAAAATGCAAAAATATTTGAGATTCAAGTTTACTATGTTGTTCTTTTGTTTTTCAAGATTCACTTCTGCCAAAATCACCTTTTCGATTATAAACACAAAATCACGATTCACCTTGATTTATTTTTTTTTTTTTAAGTGACTAGTTATTTACAAATTTTAAGATGAAAATATGTAAATTATTGTTAAAAAGAGACCTGAACTAAGGGGTTACTTGCAAACTAATAGGCTTGTAACAATGTATTTAAAAAAAACTGCATTTATAAGAGTTTTAAGGAAAAAAACTGAGTGTGACGCTCAAGATATTTTGTGACGATCAAGATGAAAATATGTAAATTTTTGTTAAAAAAAGACTTGAACTAAGGGGTTACTTGCAAAGTAATAGCCTTGTAACAATGTATTTAAAAAAACTGCAAATATAAGCGTTTTAAGGAAAAAAAACTAAGTGTGACGCTCAAGATATTTTGTGACGATCAAGAGATTTTGTTGCACGTAAACAAGAAATAATGCCAAATTTAAAGTGTAACGAAAAAAAGTTTATTTTTGACAAAAAGTAAATAAAAGAAAACAAAAATTCTTCAAAAAACAAAAATTTTCATACGAAACTAAACATGTACATATTCTTTGATGTCTTTAACAAAATTTTAAAAAAGGAAGTAATTCTTGAAGAAACTTATACACATACGCGCTTTATCGAGCTTTATTTTCTCGCGATATTTCCGTGCTCTTTCAGCCGCCGTTAATTTTGTAGTTTTACTCTTAAAAATTAAAAAATAAAATCAAAATTAAGCATTTTAAGCTATGAAGCAATATGTATGAAAAGTGATGCTCATGAAATGTTTGCCTATTTTGGTTTTTTCCGTAGGCAATTTATTTCCCAAATTCACAAATTATAAAAAAATTAGTTGAGACCATGTAAACAATGATTGTCAACTTTAATTTTTTACATTTAATATATTCACTTTTAAAAAAATTAGCGTGACGCTCAAGAATTTTTATCGCGCCCTTACCATGGTGTTCACAAAAACTACGCAAATCCACACTTTTTTTTAATAGTTTTTGTTTTCGCCTTTTCACTATTGTAATAATTAAAGTTTGTACTTTTTTTACGTTATTTACTTTATTTAAATGAAAATTGAAAACTGCTAATATTTCTTGATTTATAAAAAAGTGACGCTCAATGCAAATTGTGGGGACAACTGTTCTTTGCAACGCCAAATTCGCACTAATTAATTTTTGACAACTATATCAAATCAAAACAAAAGAAAGATACCCAATAATTCCAAAACTGTTATTAAATGATGCCCAGTAACTTTTTTCTTGATTTTATTTTATTTTGTTTACTAAAAATTCTAGCGGGGGACACATGCTTTTGTATGAAAGGAGTCAGAGGGAGAAACAAAACACCATACTGAATAAACAAAAAAACAAATATACAAATTTGAGAATTATGTTTTTTTGTTACATATTCCTCGGTGATCACTGTCCCATTTTTGTTTTTTTTTTTTAATTTGTTTTTTACCTAAAATAGTAGTGTAAAGTGCGGGGACACAAAAATTGCGTTTTTTTTTAAATTGACCCACATACGAATTTCATAACGGCGTCTCTGGTAAATTTAGGTCGTCGACCAGTGTAATCATTAAAAATTTATACTAACTAATTGGTAATCAATCATTAAATGGATTCTCAGGAAAATAATCAATCAAGCCGGTAATCATTACGATTACTAATCATTATTTAACAGGTCTGATTTAAACCTCTGACATTTTGATAGAACATATTCACGGACTTAGTACTCAGCTTTTTGACTTACTACGAGTGATTTTAGCTACGTTTTCAACATTTCTATTCGGTCTGTACTCAAACTCCCGCACAAGAGCCGCCCCGGGTGGCCAAAAAGAACTGTCCAAAAGAGAGCTAAAATCTTTTCCGGATACATCAATTTTAAACGAAGACATATTTCGTTGGTAAGCGAAATTAAATTTTCTAACAGTAAAGGTTTGATCTTTAACTTTAGAAGAAATATGGTGCCTCAAATCATCTTAAGTAGTGTCTGGATGGAACCGAGACACAAAAATCGATTTTTTTTGAGGCACCACAACCAGCTTCATAGTAGTTGGTTCGGGCTCCATTGGACTAGTTAGAGGTTCCAAGGTTTTTTTATTTGTTGACTTTGGGGGGGCGTTTTTGGACTTTGCCCGAACAACCGTGCCAGGTATTGGAGATGCCAAATCAATAAGTTCAATGGCTGGAGGCAGGTTCTGCGCCATTGAAGTAGAAGGAAGATCATCCGCACGCCTGCGCGTGTTTCCGCGATTCTCTTCGCGATTGTCAGGGCATTCCAAGTTAGGCGAATTATCTAGAGGTTTTAAGTTTTGAAAATATCTTCATACTTTTTGAACTTTTCAGTTAGCAATGAAAAATCTTTGCTGATTTCAGAAAACCCGTGTCTAATGTGCATAAAGGTTTTGCATAAATCAACTTCCGTCGATGGAAATTTAGTACAGGACCAGCGCAGGCCTTTTCCGTCGTTAATTAAATCAGCTATTCTACCAGTTAACCCGGAGCATTTTGCGGGGATAAGTCCCTCGCACAGCCAGCATGCTACAAAGCTGCATACACGACATTTTAAAACAATTAATTAAAGCAATTTATAAAAAATTAAGAGATAAGACACTGTATTTGACGTTTAACAAACCAGGTAAACAGCTGTAACAAAAGAGAGATCAAAAAGCAAATCAGCACACATCAACAAACAATTTCAAATATTTAAGTAATTTTTCACACCAAGTAGTGAAGCACATAAAGTATTAAACGAACAAAAACAAAAAACTCTTTTACCTTTGAATGTAACTTTTAATATTTAAAATATCAAGTAGTTATTTAATTGTTAAAGAAAAACACAGATCAAATAAAAAACACAACTACACAGCTTGACGTTTGCGTAAATAAATAAAAGATAATTTTTCGGATTTGATTTAATTTTAGAAAAACTAATGAATAATGAATAATAATATTTACACAAATTAGTAATTTACTTAATATACCTTTATTTGGCTACTGAATTTGATAAAAATATTCACTTTGGCTCGATGGAATGACCGGAAACTTAATAAATTTTTTTACTAAACAAGCACAGTGAACATACCCGATCCTTATATCGAAGTCGGAGTACAGTATGTTTGGCGTTGCTTTATAGTATGTATGCTAAATCGAATGATGTGATGGGGAGAACACAGCGAAATAAACGCGTTTTTTTCTTTCACGTTTCTTTTCACATTTTGGAAAAAGCTTTAAATTCTAAAAGAGGAGTTGGAACTGCATCACTCATATGTTTTACTTTTAACAAATTTTGTCACTTAATCTTGGGCCATGCAATTGAGAAATATTTATTTTGTTATACATACGCGCCGTGGCTTTAAATAGAATCAAAAATAAGAAGACACAACTCTTCGAGTCCCTAGCTTTATAGAGGGTACGTTTTGGTATAACGAAGTGTAATTTTTAAGTACCCACGGGTTGTGGTTAATTTTTGGCGGCTTTTTTTTCGCGATTATGTTTTTATTTTCATGGAAATCCGATTTTAAAGCAACTTTGGGGGCGAGTTGCGCTAGTTAGACACGAGACACGAGAAGAGCATTGTGTCCATTGGGTTGTATTAACAAAAGCTTGCGGATTATGACTACGCATGTGGAAAGAAATGTAGTTTTCCGAGACCATGTAAAAAACGCGTTCATATCGCGTTTTTCTCAAAAACGTCTCCGGCGGTGAGTTCCTCTTTGTCGAGACATCATTTCATATATCATATATGCTCTACTTCGATACAAGGAACGAATAGGTGCTCTGTGCTTGTTTAGTGAAAAAAATGTTAACCGTTTTTATTCAGTTTCAGATCATTACAAAGTGAATATTTTTATTAAATTCAATGGCCAAATGGAAGTATGTATGTAAATTAAGTTCCTTATGTCCTTATATCCTTGAAAGCAGTTGTAAAATTTATATTAACGATTTGTTCCAGATTCTATTCTACATATACATACATAAGTCTCCACGTTGATACTACGCAAATCCCTTGTTTACGCGATATTGGTAATTAAGGGCATACCTAAAAAATTGTTAAGTCCATTTTCACACTTTAGGAAATGGCTTGCAACCCCATAGATGATCTAGGAATATGATGCCACTCACTCTTCTACTTCCTAGGCAAGGAGGGGTGACATGTTCTAGAAGATTGAACACATTCCCACCACAGCCTGTTTTTTCGCACCGAAATGACCCGGGGTACTTTACCCGGCCAAGGGTAAGAGTTAACCCTCTACGTAGATGGAGTACTCCTACCCACTGTCAACCAACTGCTTATGTCATCTGAGTCAGGTCCGTAAAACTAGTAGTACAAAATATGCTCCAAATGTGCTAACTAATAATCCCAAAAAAATGTTTCTCTTCCTTGTTTGTCAAAAAATTATGTTCTGCTAGCTTTATGCTAAGCCTATCAGAGGATTATGTATAAACAGTCAAACAAGATGATTAGCGCAAATTTTATTATTCAGAATTCATGTGCTCCAAATGGGTTCTTGAAATATTTTACCCCACAAAAAAAAAGTATTTATTGAATGTGCGAATCACGCTATCACTTATGAGTAAGCAGACTGCGAATAAACCCCGCACCGCTAGAGCCCCCAGCAGCAGACCCGTCGGACGCTTGTCGAGGTCTGCGTTAATGGACCCCCGGCCAGTGGCCCCTCCATGAGACATACTGGCCTTAGTAGCACCCTTTGGACTGGATGTTTTCTCAGTCCTTATTTGCCTAGGCAGCGAAACGCTGAGATATTCTCTCAACTACCTTTAGAAAAGCATAACAGTCGTTTATAGGAAAATGTAGGTCTAACTTTTGCTTTGATATACGGAAATATATAGACATACATCTAAGCAGAGTAAGAACAGCGTTTTTATTTTTCATACTCTGCTTGAATGTATTTATACCTTTCATGAACATGAAATGGTATAACTTTGGTCCGATGTTTGTAAGTATGAGAATAAGAAGATAGACCCATCATTAAGTTTATCGAAATGATCAGGGCGATGAGCTGAGTTGATTTATCCATGTCCGTCTATCCGCCCGTCTGTTTGAACGCAAACTTTGCATAGGATTAATGATTTGTCGGAACCACGATCAGACTTATGCAACGCATAGCTCTTATACAATCGATTGTTCCGATAAACGGGTTTGGGCCTATAACTCTTGTGATTAAAAACTAGGAACGTAAAATTAAAGGTTTGATTCATGTTGTATATTACCAACATAATATATAGCTCCCATATAATTGATAGTTTCGATGAATGTATTTTGGGCTATAAATTTTGCAGTTAAAAAGATAGGAACGCAAAATTTTGCAAGTTTCGTACTTATAGTATATGTAATGTGTGTAGTGAAATTAGACAGATCGGACCTACATAATATATAGCTCCCATACAATCGATTGCTCCAATAAACATTGCTTGGGCTATGTATTTTTAAATTAACAGTTTTGAAGAGTTTGTTCCAATTGTAAGTAAGGATCGGACACTTTAAAAAGTTCCGCGTATTCATGAACGGTATGAAGCCTTCGGTACAGCCGAAGACAGCTCTTTTCTTACTTGTTTTTGTTTACCTTTATTGAGTTTTTTTTTAATTTGAATTCAAAGTTAGGGAATTCGAGTCTCGTTGCTCTTCATTGCTTAATTTTTAACTACATACTCGTACATGCCCATGTATTATCTTTGGTTATCTATTTTTTTTTTGTTAAACGTAAAACCCTAAACCTTTGGGATAATATACGGATAGAAAAAGATGCAAGAAAAAATCTAAAACCAAAACTAAATTTACTTATCATCCTACCTTATACCATTAATAAAATTAAATTATAAGATATGTTTACTACACTTAAATTTGTGAAATTGTACATAACGAATACTTGACTAGTTTGATTAGGACCCAATAGACCAGAAGGCCCCAGTGTAATACCTCATAAACAGGGCCGTGCGCAGGAATTAGCCTTGGGGGGGGTTTAATTTAGATTTGCATTCGCATACATTTTTCACTAAGATAAACATATTTGCTGAAACTGATACAAATTGGACAGGGTTACACTGAAATAACAGCTTGTAAAACCCGGGTCATTCCGGTACGTAGAACCGGCTGTTGTGGGAATGCAGATACCTAGACCCATACATCATAAATTTAAATGTTCTTTAACTTTTCTGAAACTGCATACTCCGATGCCTAAAACTATACCCCAGAAAATTTGTTTGGTTGTACACATTTTTCTGTATTTGATAGAGATATGATGGCATATCCCAGCTAACCAAAAGTGCAAAAAAATACTCCTTTCGGAGCCAAAAACGCTCATTTTTCAGAGCTTTACTCTCCAAAATGAAAAATCGCTCTACGCTGGCACTCCAACGGAGTCATAAAAGAGAGTCCGAATGAGTCCGATTTCGATGAATTTTAAGCGTTTTACGACTCTTTTTAAATGAACTGCGGAGCCTTTAATTGGTGCTTTTCTTTTATTCATCCATTCAGATGGTTTTTGGAGCCTTTTTGGACTCTTTTCGGAGCCTTTTATTGGTGGTTTTCTGAAGCTTATTTGGGGCTGTTTTTTATTTCTTTTGGGTCATAAATAATAAAAAATAAGTATCCTGAATACTTGAAATATATTTATATATTTAGCAACGAAATGATTAAAAAGTTCCTAAATGAGTTACAGAATAGTAACGAGACTCTAGATAACAAAACTAATGGGACATTAAGTAGGTACCAAACGCTTTGCGCTGGAACGAAACATCTAACGCTTTCTGAGTAACGAAATCGTAACGTAAAGCTTTTGCACGGAAACGTAATAATTATTGTTTCCAGTGTGCGGAAACTGTATAAAACCCTCAGGTAGAGAGGCTATACTATTAACGCTCTTTTGTAACAAAATTGTAACCAAACTGTAACAGCTTTTCGTTACAAAATGGTTCAAAGAACTGAAAGGAACCTATTTCTAACTAATTTATAACCTACTGCTCGCAAAATTCGAATAAAATGAAATGCTCAAACGTTTTTAAGATTTCGTTACAAGTGCTGCTTCTATAACTGAACGTTTCGTTACAGTTTCGTTACGCAGGTAGCGTTACTAATTGTTTTTATGGCTCATTTCAGTTACATTTCTGTTCTTATGATAACCATTGTGAATAGTTTCTGTAGAGATTTCGTTTCCACTCCAGGCTCCAGGAAAATATTACTCGTTCTGATACAAAAAAGTATCGTTTCGCAGTTTCGTTACACCTTTTGGTACAATATTTGGCCAGTCTAATGTGTGCATATACTCTACTCATGCATATGTACGTGTTTTCAATTTATGTATACTATATAAATTTATATAATAATAATAATAATAATAATAATATTTATTTAGTCTTGAAATTGCTACATTTCTTAAAGACTAGTTACAGGTAAAGATAGACTACCAACTAATCATTTAACAGGTCATTTAGTAGCATTTTAAATCTATTTGCACAGAAGGAGAAGTCCAAGACCGAAGAATTTGGGAGCAAGTTAAACTCTTTAAGAGCTCTAACAACAGGAGCATTAGCCGCATAATTGGTCTTCGCCAGCCCAATGTAAAATGTGGCACGATTCCTTAAGCAAATATTTGGAATAAGAAAGAATATACGTTCAAGTAAAAAGGGGCAATCAACCACCCCAGATATTACATTAAAAATGAAAGTGAGAGAAAGGAAGGTTCTCCTAGAATTTAATGTCTTGAGATCAATAAGCATACATCTAGATTCGTAAGTCGGAACAGGAAGTTCAAAGTGAAGGGGACGCAAAGCGTACTTTAAAAAGACTTTCTGAACTCTTTCCAAACGACTTATATGACAGGAATAAAACGGACGCCAAATAAAAACAGCATCAGTTTAATATCCTCTTCGACTTTTCTCATATAATTCTGCTTTAAGACTTTACTCAAAGATTTAAACTCGTTCCAGTATTTTATATACATTTCTTTGTAAAAAGGAAACCTTGAATTTCAGCTGGTCACTTGACACAACCTTAGCATCATTTGGCCATGACATCAATTGTACTGGTACAAATTAGGGATTAAATCATATTCAGCCCAATTATAAATATTCTCGCGGAATTTCGTTCTCTCGGATTTTTTTATTCCTTAGGAAAAATTGCTCCAATTATTTTCTCCTAGGGAGCAAAAAAATGGAATACGGGAGTTTCGAATTTTCGAAATCAGCTGTTTTGCCAAATGAGCGGAATTTTAATTTTGCAAAATAAATTCAAAAGTTTAACGAATGTAACAAATTCTCATTAAATAAAGTAAAAAAAATATTAAACAATGTATAGTAGCTTTTCGCCTGGTGGGGGAGGAAGTTAATGATGAAATAGAAGTGCAGGAGCATGACCAGAGGAGTATCAGAAGAAGGTTGCGCGATAGTACGAATCCGCTTGAACTGCCACAATCGTTGTAAGTTGTTTCACTCAGTTTTCTTTCTATGTTCAATCTACTTTGTGCCGGTTGTAGATTTCAAATGTATTATAGAGTAAATAAGCCCGCATTTCGATACTTATTGGACCTTCTTCCATTCCGCAATATATTTTGTTGGTGGTCCTGCCGAATTCTTCCTCAATTTTCAGCCAAAATCTATTTAACACCTCTTTACCTTATGAAATCCTTGAGCAGTTTCTGGATGGCTTTGCATAAACACAAATAGTTTTCCATTTGAAAAACATTAACTTAAATTTTTCTGTAGCTCTTCTTTTTGTGTTGATCACATTCGTAATAGCTACTTTTCTCTCATAACCGGTTTTCCCATTTTCGAACATTCACAATAGGAGGAAAGGGAGAAGTGAAAAATTCCCGAGAAATTTTTATTCAGAATAAAGGGAATGGGAGAAGAGAAAAAATCCGTGAGGAATTGGTATTTAGAATTGGGCTGATTTTGATTAGTCATAATGCTGATTCATCAAAACCTAATTAATCAGGTCCTGAATAGTACTGTTTACAGTACTTTTTAATTGAAACTGCTCACTGTTTTCATCAGTAAAATGTTTTAAAAAATGCCCATACGCTACACAACTTTGTAATTTCGGAAAGCTCCAAGTGCAATTCAAAGTGCCGGACTTATGTATTGGCCAACCTTAGTCTTTGCAACTTTCACCAATTTCTTCTTCCGTAAAATTATTTTAACTAATTTTGTCAAAAGTTATGAGTCAAGATTCAATACAAGATTTATAAACCCCCTCGTGCGCACGGGCCTGCTCATAAACATAATCTAACTAGTTCAATAAAGTAAGAACTAAACGAACCTGGTTGGAAATTCTGAAATGTAAAATAAATGTGTGTTTAAATCACGAGTTTTAAAGCTATTCGCATTTTTATTTTTAAACAAAATAAACATTTAGACGTTTTCGTAACTCCAAGTAGAATTTTTTGTGTAAATATATAATTATAACACGGTGTACTTAAGTAATTTAAATGTAGGTACAGTGGTGATTTGTCAGCGTTGGACATTCGCTGTTGGACCTTCTTTGTACATCTACGTTTTTTGGCGAAATGTTTAGTTAGAAAAGTTGTTGTGGTTTTCTCGTCGTTCGGTGGGCAGACCTAGTTAGGGAAGTGAGCCAGGATTTAATAAAGGGTTTCCATCATTTTGGCCAATGAGATCCATAGAAGGGAGGGTAGTGGACCTGCTGGCCAGCTTCATCAGGTATTAGCCTTCACTTTGGGCGGAGTTAAGAAAGACCATCATCAAGAGTTTTGTTGCATAGAATATATTAAGTTGTTTGTTACCGTTATCAGGTATTAGCATTATGTTTACAATTTTGTTTGGGGCTCCATTAATTGGGGTGACATTAACCAGAAGAGCAATGGCGAACAAGATCGATATTAAAGTATATCAGGTATTAGCATTATGTTTACAATTTTGTTTGGGGCTCCATTAATTGGGGTGACATTAACCAGAAGAGCAATGGCGAACAAGATCGATATTAAAGTATATTCCAACTAGTAAAAGCATATTTATTAAATATTGACAATGTTGTTCAAACGAATATTTAGAGTCTAATATAATACCTAAAACTTAATACTCTTTGCACATAAGGTTGTTTTATTATTAATCGTAAATGTATGAGAAATACATAGGCGTTTTTTACAAACATGTAACAACTTAGATTTGGGAAAACAAATCGAAGTGCCTGAAGATATAGACCAAGATGACAAAAGAGGTAGGATATCAGAAAAAGAAGACATGATCATGGATAAGTCCGAAGTTTTAAAGAAAACTAATGCACACTTCTACAGCTCTGTTACTTACATTGGAAACTTCGCAGAGATCACAAAATGGTTCCACGCGTATAGATGGCTATACTTCACATCGGAATGATATAATGAATAGGAAGTGTGGAAAGGTAGCTTTTTACTGCAAAATCTGGAGGGAGTGCAAAGGAGTATCTAATACCATAGGTGTATAATTCACTGCCCAAGACCCTACCGTCTTGTGTGTATAATCCTAATAGATGTTGCAGTTTGAGTGATTTTTTGACGGTGGGGTGCAATGAAGCCATACGCAATAAAGCCATATGGCTTTATTTCTAATAAGTTTGAGAAATAAAGCCATATGACCCTATTTCCAATTGCTAATGGAAAGAAAGCCAGTATGGCCTTATTGCCATTTTCAAAACATGGGCGGCGCGATACCAGCCTAGTGAAAAATATAAAAATCTGTAAATAATAAACCAGAACTTCATTAATTTATTAGTAATAAATTTGCCTCTATTTTATAAATTATCGGCAAGTCATTAATAATGTTCACATACACATACATATAACGTAAACTTAACAAAATGGAAAAGAAAAACTTAAAAAACTTTTGGCTAACTTTCTTGCCTAATGTTTAAGAGCTGTCTTCGCATTGTACCAAATTGCACTAGCAATGCCCCTTCTTTGTGATTCTTTCACTGATCGTCGTATATTTCTCGTACACCTGTTCTTTTCAGCGACGAAGTGATACATTCCACCTTTGACTTAGGTCAGATCCCCAATTCGGGGCATGATCCATGGTATTTATGTGCAGAACTTCTTTCCGCACTGGGCCTTCGGCCGCGCTTCAAAAAATAGCCCTGGGCTTCGCCATTCCAACTCCGGGTGGTTGCCATAGCCGTGGCTACCGCCACGGTGATGTCCTTCCGCGTGCCACTCTTTTCTCATGTGATTACAACATCCACATGAAAATTACAGAAAATTCTGAACTTTAACTGCAAATATATCGCAAACTACTAAAAATATTGGTTCAACGGAGTTATATTCATGCTCCTGGGACCAAAGCGCGTCTCCTGATACATATCTCAACATTTTTGGTTGTGTATTAGCGCTCGGTACCCCACGTAAACGATTACCCACGTCTAGATTTAGAATCTGAAATGAGATTTTTTTCAACCGTTCAAAAGTTATTTGCAGTTAAAGTTCACAATTTTCTGTCATTTTCATGTGGTTGTTGTAATGGCACATTAGGCTGAGCCAAAAAAGTGAAAAAGTAAGAAACGTGGCACGCGGAAGGACATCACCGTGGCGGTAGCCACGGCTATGGCACACACCCGGAGTTGGAATGGCGTAGCCCAGGGTTACTTTTTGAAGCGCGGCCGAAGGCCGCCAATGCTGAAAGGAGTTCTGCACTTAAATACCATGGATCACGCCCCGAATTGGGGACCTGACCTAAGTCAAATTTTCGCCTGCGGCGCTACTTCGTCGAATCTCAAACCCAAATACCTCAATTACATTAATTGGCATGTCCAAAGCGAACTAAAGTCAAAATATTATACGAATTAACGACACTGACTTTAATTCGTTTTTGGTCATGCGTCTTAATGTCACTGACATTAATTCGCTTTTTGGGTGCGAATTAACGTCACTGATGTTAATTCCACTGACGTTAGTTCGCGCCACCAAATTGGCGCCTTTTCCAAAACACAGTTTTTTAAATTAGTATAAAATATTACTCACAACAATGTATAGGAATCAAGTTCTTCCTTTCAAAGTATGTCGTCCATAACATATACGCGTTCGCGGCCCAGCCCGCGTTGCGACCGCGCGTTGTGGCCACGCGTTGCGGCCACGCGTTGCGGCCCGGCGCGATACCGCCTTGCTTGCCATTTTTTTTAAGTTTTACCTCCGTAATTCCATATTATGGCTTTATTACTTATTTGAGAGAATTTTCGGTATGGCTTTATTTACACGTCGCCCACAATAGATTAATAATAAGAACACGTGTGTATTATATGACAGTCGTACTTCAAGTGACTTTATTTAACTTCATACATATATATAGGAGAATACTTATTTAAGTACACGTTCAAATATTTTGATATTGCCAGATTTATGAAATAAACTAACACCCCCACTTATCAAAATAAGCTTAGTGCCTAGCGTTAGCATACTATATAATTTCTTTAGATTGGTGTAACTCCCAACATTTTCATAAATTTGTTATGCTTAGTTGGCATAAGACCCTTTGTCAACAAATCAGCAGGCATTTCTTCAGCTGGTACATACCCAAGTGTAACTGTATTATTTTTAACAACATCTTTTACGAAGTGATGACGAACATCTATATGTTTGGTTCTATTATGCGACTGATGATTTGTTGCAAGTTTCAAAGCACTATGGTTATCGCAGTATATAGAAATTTTGTACCAATTTTTGGTAATATCATACAACAAATTTCTTAAGTAGACAGCTTCTCTTGATGCCTCTGAGAGAGCCACGTACTCTGATTCAGTACTGGACAAAGAAACTGATTTCTGTTTCCTACATTGCCAGGAAGCAACAGAACCGAACATGGTGAAACAGTATCTAGTATATGACTTTCTTTCTATGTATATTGTCACTCGCCCAGTCAGCATCAACAAAACCCGCCAAGTTTTCATTATTTCCTTTAGTATATTTCAAACAGTAACCTTTAGTCTTTTGTAAATATTTCAAAATCTTTTTGCATAATTATAATAAATTCCTGTAAAACAATTATTGAATTGACTAAGATAACTTACTGAATATGCAATGTCTGGTCTTGTAAGAACGGCTAAATACATCAAGGAACCTATAAGTTTTTAATAAGGAACGGCCTCGCAAGTTGTTTTTGACCGTTCTATATTAAGCTTACACTCAATAGGCGTATCGGTTGGTTTACAACTAGACATATGTATTAAATTTGCATAATAATTGTTCTATGTATTCTTGTTGATCTATGGAGATACTATCGCGATTCTTATTCGTTTGAATTCGCATACCTAAATAACGTTTTACATATCCAAGACCTTTTATTTTAAATTGTGAATTTAATACATTTTTCAACATTTCGGTTTCTTTACATCATTTGAAAATATCAAAAAATCATCGACGTATATCGTTACTATAGTTTTAACATTGTTTTCAATTTTTGTAAATAGACATGGTTCATAAAAACTTATTTTCTAACCCAACTTACATAAACATTCTTTAACTTTTTCATACCATACAAAGGGGGACTGTTTCAGTCCGTAAATAGCTCGTTTTAGCTTTAAAACTTCTTTATTCTGGAACCCCTCAGGAAAATACATGTAAATGTCTTCATTCAGGTGACCATTCAAAAACGTTGTAGTAACATCTACATAAGTGTGTGATATTCATCGCATATTTCACGCTGATAGCAAATAACATTCTCAACGTAGAGTGTCTTACCACAGGGGAGAAGGTTTTGTGATAATCTATACCATACTTCTGGCTAAAGCCTTTCGCCACAAGTCGAGCACGGAAACGTATTTTACCATCTACGTCAAACTTTGTTAAGGACCCACTTTGACTTTACAACTGATGCCCCATTTGGCATATCCGAAATCTCCCAGGCGTCGTTGTCTTCGAATGATTGGAGCTCATTTTTCATAGATATGGACCACTGTTCTGCTTCTGGACCCGACAAAGCTTCTTCAAAGTTAATGTGGTAGGACACAATATTCGAAACGCACATATTGGAGTAACCCAAACGTTCTGGGGCTTTTCTGGCCCATTTGCCATCTACACTTTCTGCAGGTGTTTGGATTTCTTCACCAGGTATAAGCGGTATGTTATCAACAATGTTTCCATCAGGATCTGTGCGAACAGCGTTGTCTAACGGCAATCTAGCTTGTTTGCCTACACAGCAGATCACACATGAACTTTTCTTAATGTCACTGACAGAAGGGTAATGTACACCATCAACAACTATACACTCTTCATTTTGTTCAAATCACAACTGTTAATATGTGCTAGCCGTCTGTGCCATAGTTTCGCGCTTACTACTGCTGCTGCAACCGTCACGGAGGGTTTCTTTAAAATCAATTTATAAACTCCATTAACAAGCAACTAACTCACTTTTTTGGTTGCGAATGTAACAGTGGTTTGCTTCAAAAGATACATGATTTCCACTTCTAATAAGCGCACTTACAGACAATAAGTTTGTGGTTAAATTTGGCACACACAGTACATGTTTAACTGTGATATCGTAATTATAATTAGTGAAGATTTGTACATCTCCAGAACAAGCACCTGGTATTTTGGTTTCATTTGCAATGATTATTTCCAACATTTCCGGGAAGTTATTCGCGTTTTTAATTCAATGCATATTTGCTGTTAAGTATGAACTAGCCCCAGAATCCACATACCATTCGCTTTTAACATAACTACCATTTAGAAATACTGCACTGAACGTCGTTTGATTGTTTACTTTTAATCTGAGGACAGTTATTTCTATAATGACCGACTTGCTTACATTTATAACACGTAATATGATTTTCGTCGCTCAGCTGCTTTTTACCTGCCATTCCGTGCGCATGTTTGTTATTATATTTCGCGTATTTTCTTTGTGTTTTATTCGCAGCGAATGCAGCGCCAGTAGAGTCAACATCGAATTTGGATAGGTACTTCAATGTCTAACAACTTCGACTTGATGACGTCAGTGGTTATACTAATACCAGAGTGTTCTACTGCCATTATCATCGGCGAAAATTTTTCTGACAATCCAGCTAAAAGTAAAGACCCTACCCACTCGTCGGTAATCTGAAAACCTGTACCATTCAGTCTCTGTGCTGTTTCCACAACTTGCTTGATGTATGTTGTCATTGAATCGCAGTTTTCTAGCCGTAACGAGATTAACACCCCTATTGCGAGTGTCGAACACGAATAGATAATCGACTACTAAGCGGTTAGCAAGCATCGAGCAATTGCGAATGTCGACCCGATTGATCAACGAGCGACTGTGAATGCTCAATCGATCATCTTTCTACCGCATTTTTGCGGTCGTCGGCGTGTCGATTGGTTTGACAAGTGCTAATAAAATTAATAAAAAGTAAATAATTGTCAAAAAGTTTAAAATACATTAAAAACGTACAGTTTTTGATCGATCAAGTTACACAATGCCAAAATAAAATACGATCGACTCTATCGAAAAATGTCTATTCTACTGCAAATCGACACTCGCAATAGGGGTGTATGGAAGTGTCGCAGCAATGTAAGTTTTCTCGAAAAACCTGAGTCATCAAACATTGCTTTCAGCTTTGTCCACAACTCTTCCGAGGTTTTAGTAGCCTTGATGTGCACATACTAACTTGGGTCAATCGTCAATACTAGCTTTGCCTTGGCTTTTGCATCCTCTTCGGGTTTTCTTTCTAGATTAGAATTTGGATTGATGAAGTGAGTTTTTCCGTCGAGTACCAACAAATTTTCGGCTGCAAAACACCATTCATCATAATTTTCTCTGCCTTTTAATTTGGGCACGCTTTGTATATAGTTGTTCGCCATGATTCCATATATAGTTGTTCGCAATATCAAAATATTTGTATGTGTACTTAAATAAGTATTCTAATATATATATGTATGAAATTGAATAAAAAGTCACTTGAAGTACGACTGTCATATAATACACACGTGTTCTTATTACATTATAGTGTGTAGCGATTTTAATGCAAATATGTTATGTAGTGGCATGCACAGTGCTCGTTTTAAAGGTGATGTGCCTAGCGTTGGTCTTTGTTTAGGCAACTCGTCCGTACCGAAATAACTGTTGTCCTTTTCTTCTTGATTACTTTATTGTATGTATCTGATTCCTCATCCGTTCTAAAATTCGACCAAATGGCGTTTATCTCAGACGACGACTCCATTTTTAACTTTAAAGAACTTGGCCACTGACGTAGCTACCGTTAAATGGTTTGACTGATGGAGTTTCTTAACGGTGAATGATAAACTGAATTTTGTACCATCTGCCAATGCGAATATGTTAGATTCGGTTGGGGCGAAACTTGAATAAATACTCAGGGCTGTCATGGAATCCAAGTCGGTTTTGCATTTTATCGGAATTGCAAATCAATATTGATTTCATTTGGTGTCATGAAACCGTGTCATTTTTGTTATTTTCGAATGTAAACAAAGCCGATGTTCGAATCAGCTGTTTTGTGTGGATCGCAAATTTTATTTTTTGCTTTTTTGACAAAAATTGGTGAAATTCGATTGTTTTCTTCAATAAATCTTAAAGATTGAATAGAAATAAAAGTATATCAGTTAAAAATGGCATCTGCAGTTGTAGCGTTCATGTTGATGGAAGAACTAAGTTGCGGGAGGGTGAAAATGAAAATTTTGAGGGATTGCAGAAACCCGCTTGAGCTGCCGGAGACAGCGTAAGTAGATTTATTGCAAGGTGCGCTTGTAAATACTTATATGATATTTACAGGTTCATAGCGTGTTATAGGCTACATAAAGAGGCTTTCCAAATGGTACTTGACACTATTGGCGGACACTTGGCACGATCTCAAGTTCCACGAGTACTGCAGCTAGCAGCTACGTTGCGATTTTAATATTTTCCCCTAGTACGAATAAAAATATGAGCCTCATTAATATTTATTTTTATTTAAAACCATCGTTTACTCACATTTTTATTAAATTTTCTATCTGCAATTGAAAAAAAAGTAAATCCAAAGCAATTTTTCTGTCGGTTTTAAATCCAATTCCGACAACTATTGGATTCCATGACGGGAGACTATCCGGATTGTTCGCTTGACCCCGAAGACCTTAATGTCGTATTCGTTAATAACACCACCTCACCCAGTGCTTCAATTTCCCACTCCAGACTGTATCTAAAGAACTGGAATTTTGCGCTGTGTCGGAGCTTGATGTATTTAAAAGATCCGCTCCAATGCTATTGGGAATGATAGAGTTCCGATAAAATTTGTAAAAACAATTCTTCCGCATTTATTTTCAACTCGAACGCATGTTATTAACCACTGCATTACAACGTCTTGCTTCCCAGCTTTGTGGAAGGTTGGAACTGTAGCTTCCCTGTAGCTAAAAATAAGGTTACCAGGTCCACTCCTACATTGATAAGTACAAATTACTTTTCCCATTTCATTCAGGCCGTAATTAAAACTTTGGAAGACTTTCCGGTTCCGTATGATAGTAATCAAATTATACTGTTGGGTGTTTGACTCTGGTCTTAAGCAGTTGTAAAGTGGTGTACTCCAGGGTTCTATACTTTTAGTTATTATTAATGACATAATTAGCACCTGTCAGCAAGGGCGCAGAGAGGCATTGCAGGGCCCGGGGCAAAAACTGTGAGGCCGCCTTGCTGAAATTTTTTTGATACTAAGATAATATGCCTCCATTTGTTATGGAAGTGTTTCACACAAGTCATATAATTTTAATAAATTTTAATCAATGTGTTAAATTATGATTATAGCATTGCTCAGTTTTACAATAAAATATTCTTCAAATATATCGCTATAACGAGTCGTACATTTATTTTACGCCTGCGCGGGGCACCGGGGGAAATTGCCACTCCCTCTGTGTGCCCCCTGTCAGTATGTATATGCTGATGATATTCAGTAGTATAGATCAGGACCACCTGCATGGATAGATGAATTCTGCGCCAAGTTTAATGGTGACTTGTAATCTATTCCATCGTAGGCGTGGGCGTTAAAAAGTTGTATTTCCCTTATCTTGTTGAATCGTGTATAAGTGTCTCAAGTACGTCTCTGAAGTCACGTATCTATGAACATCAAGTTAGCGAAGCACCTCAAGCGAATCGAATCGGGACCAGGTGGGTAATTTCCCGTAAATTTGTCTTGTTTTTGCCGGGAAAGAATTAATTTTGCCGTGAAATTTTTCTCCGACTAAGGTAATAAAAATTAATAAAAGGAAGGAGAAACACATAAAAAAATAGTTAACATTCATAAACAACAATCATTGACAAGACTTCAGAAAATATCTATCTTAGCTCAATGGCTATTTGTGTACTCGTATATATTAACGGAAGAATGAATATGAACATCAAGTTAGCGAAGCATCTCAAACGGCTCGAATCAGGATCAGGTTGGTAATTTGGCGTGATTGAATGAAAACAGTGTTAGAGACGAGATATCGAAATGGGACTTGTGCAAAGAGAAGAAATTAATATTGCATAGCGAATGAACTGCAAGGCTCAATTATATGAGAGATTTTGAGTGTTTTCTGACCCATTTTGTTGTAGGCGTAAATATAATTGTGAGGAAATGTGTGTTATGTGAATGTTTTCAAGCATTTTCTGAAGTTTTTTTTTCATTTTACCTAACAGAAGATAAATATCGCATATTTCATGGATGTTTATCAATAGTCTGTAGAAAGATATAAACATAGCACATTTCATATTTTCAGAATTGTGTCAATAAAACTTCATAAACCTTATTTTTTATTATTTATAAAGTTTCAAAAAAATATCGATAAAGGCGTCCAAAACGACCCAAAAGCTTCAGAAAAGCATCAATAAAAAGCTCCGAAAAGGCTCCAAAGTTCATTTAAAAACAGTCATAAAACGCTCCAAATTCATCGGAATCGGACTCATTTCGGACCCTTTTTTTATGACTCCGTTTGCAGTACCCGCGTTAGAACGATTTTTGGGCTCGGAAAGGAGCTTATTTTGGAGGGTAAAGTTCTGAGAAATGAGCGTTTTATGGCTCCGAAAGAAGTTTTTTTTCGCACTTTTGGTTAGCACCATATCACCAATTCTGTATCAAATACAGAAAAATTTGTAAAACAACAAAATTTTCTTGGGTATAATTTTAGGCATCAGAGTATGCAGTTTCAAAAAAGTTAAAGAACATTTAAATTTATGATGTATGGGCCTGGGTATCTGTTTCAGCGAATATGTTTAGCTTAGCGAAAAATGTATGCGAGTGCAAATCAAAATTAAAAACACCCCAAGGCTAATTCCTGCGCACGGCCCTGGGTAGTCTGGACAGTCAGAATTGCTATATTATGTTTTTTACCATAGGGCTACCGATTTCGAGTATTATTTAGATAAAAAGAAAAATCACTTTTATTTTTTGAGTCTCCATAGGGTAGTCTGCACTTCAAACCCCCTGCGGCTCCACTTAGGCGTTTTCAATAAGGATACAATTTTTTGTGTGATATCTTCGGCTATATTACTATCTATCGATTTAGGGGTTGAGACTTTGGAAATATGATGATAAAATTTTCTCCATACAAATAAGGACCACCCTAATGTACATATTAAATTAAATTAATCTTACTTATATATAAAAACGTAAGTTTGTGAGTGACTGCGGATGTTTGTGGTTCTTTATCGTCTGAACAAATGGCCCGATCATTACGAAATTTTGCAGACAGCTTCTTAGGAGTGTAGAATAGGTAACAGGCATCATGAAATTTCTATAAATTTATGGATAACAGAGTTATCCGTCAAAATGTGGTTTCGGGTAAACTTTGGAATATTCGCACAAAATTTGTATCAAACGAAAGGGGAAGACCACAGCTTTCATTTGGACTTTGGTTCATTTTGATATACATATTTATCGATGAGAGAGTTATCGGTCAAGATGTGGTTTTCGGTAAACTTTGGGATATTCGCACAAAATTGGTATCAATCGAAAGGGGAAGACCACAGCTTTCATTTGGACTTTGGTTCATTTCGATATATTTATCGATAAGAGAGTTATCGGTCAAAATGTGGTTTTCGGTAAACTTTGGAATATTCGCACAAAATTTGTATCAAACGAAAGGGGAAGACCACAGCTTTCATTTGGACTTTGGCTCATTTCGATATATTTATCGATGAGAGAGTTATCGGTCAAAATGTGGTTTCGGGTAAACTTTGGAATATTCGCACAAAATTTGTATCAAACGAAAGGGGAAGACCATAGCTTTCATTTGGACTTTGGTTCATTTCGATATATTTATCGATGAGAGAGTTATCGGTCAAGATGTGGTTTTCGGTAAACTTTGGAATATTCGCACAAAATTGGTATCAATCGAAAGGGGAAGACCACAGCTTTCGTTTGGACTTTGGTTCATTTCGATATATTTATCGATAACAGAGTTATCGGTCAGAATGTGGTTTCGGGTAAACTTTGGAATATTCGCACAAAATTGGTATCAAACGAAAGGGGAAGACAACAGCTTTAATTTGGACTTTGGTTCATTTCGATATATTTATTCATAATAGAGCTAATAATTTCTATGGGTCTAATTGTTGACCAATTTAAAAAATGTTTTTCAATGTATGTTAACTACCTGACACATACCCTGTGGTCAAAATTTCAATGACCGAGGACGAATGATGATTTAAAAAAGAAAGTATGGGACCGAACACTGTACGCTATGACGATGACAAAAACGTCGTATACCTTATTTTATTTTGTCAATAGAATTTTGAATTTTTTTGAAATTAACTAGCAGACCCGGCGGACGTTGTTCTGCCCAAACATTAACTTGTATTATATAAATATGAAATCTTAAAGTATCTTATTGATTTTGAAAGGCCCCCTAACTACTTACATCCCTAGCAACGCCGGGTACCCTGCTAGTAATTTTATATTTTAGCAACTTCATCTTGAAGATTAACTCAAGATACTGAAACAAAATTTATCAGCACAGGGCCAACTTGCTGCTTGCGACGTCCGTATGCATGGAATCCCCTTTTCAAAATATCTTCCAGCTCCTTTGTTTTACTCTTTATTTACAGCCACCAACCATAAAAAGCATTTTTCGGCTGATAAAAACGCAAAATAGCACCACAGATCCGGTCGTTGTTGTTGCTATTAAAAGTGCTTTGCCTTGCCTGATGGGCACGATTTAAGAGAAGTCCAATTAAACGCGCAGTTTCAACAGGGTTGGACCAGAGTGTTATTGGCGTTAGAAGAAAAACTTCAATTAAAAAGCATTTTTCGGCTGATGAAAACGCAAAATAGCCCGACAGATCCGGTCGTTGTTGTTGCTATTAAAAGTGCTTTGCCTTGCCTGATGGGCACGATTCAACAGAAGTCCAAAATTACTCGCAGTTTCAACAGGGTTGGACCAGAATCAAGGCGAATATATTATATGGTGGTAGCAAAGCAAATTCAGCCATCTTGGGCTTGATTCGCCGTTCACTGGGATGTCAAAGTGAAAGAGAATATGAAGTGAAAACCAAAAGGAATGTAAACAAACCTTTGAGGATTTTCTTTTGATGACATTTGTATGTGCCCCATAAGTACTACAGAACAGGAAGAACAAGCAATCAGATGTTTGTATGCCATCACCAGGTATATAATTCGCTTTGACCAGTGTTATTGGCGTTAGAAGAGTAGGTTCAATTGAAAAGTAGAATAGATGTTTAGTATCGTGAGGGGACATACCGGTGGCGCGAACTAAAGTCAACGGAATTAACGTCAGTGACGTTAATTCGCACCCCAAAAGCGAATTAATGTCAGTGACATTAAGACGCATGCCAAAAGCGAACTAAGGTCAATATTTTTAGCGAACTAACATTTTTTTTATATTCCAAATTTTCATTTTTCATTATCACCTCCGACTTATGATCATTATATCATGAATCTGGGATTGACTTAGGTCAGATCCCCAATTCGGGGTGTGATCCATGGTATTTATGTGCAGAACTCCTTTCCGCATTGGCGGCCTTCGGCCGCGCTTCAAAAAATAACCCTGGGCTACGCCATTCCAACTCCGGGTGTGTGCCATAGCCACGGTGATGTCCTTCCGCGTGCCACTCTTTTCTCACAGGGTAATGTGATTACAACAACCACATGAAAATGACAGAAAATTCTGAACTTTAACTGCAAATATCTCGGAAACTACTAAAAATATTGGTTCAGCGGAGTTATATTCATGCTCCTGGGACCAAAGCGCGTCTCCTGATACATATCTCAACATTTTTGGTTGTGTATTAGCGCTCGGTACCCCACGTAAACGATTACCCACGTCTAGATTTAGAATCTGAAATGAGATTTCTTTCAACCGTTCAAAAGTTATTTGCAGTTAAAGTTAAAAATGTTCTGTCATTTTCATGTGGTTGTTGTAATGGCACATTAGGCTGAGCCAAAAAAAGTGAAAAAGTGGGAAACGTGGCACGCGGAAGGACATCACCGTGGCGGTAGCCACGGCTATGGCACACACCCGGAGTTGGAATGGCGTAGCCCGGGGTAATTTTTGAAGCGCGGCCAAAGGCCGCCAATGTGGGAAAGAGTTCTGCACATAAATACCATGGATCACGCCCCGAATTGGGTATCTGACCTAATTCAAATTTTCGCCTGCGGCGCTACTTTGTCGAATCTCAAACCCAAATGCCTCAATGACATTAATTCGCATGTCCAAAGCGAACTAAAGTCAAAATACTATACGAATTAACGGCACTGACTTTAATTCGTTTTTGGTCATGCGTCTTAATGTCACTGACATTAATTCGCTTTTTGGGTGCGAATTAACGTCACTGACGTTAATTCCACTGACGTTAGTTCGCGCCACCGACATACCACTTACAGGGCAATAGTTTTGTGGGATGGCAGTCCAGACGGTTAACCTGTTACACTACACAAGACGAAGTTGTGTTTGCATGAATCTAGTCTCCTTCTGGATTCTCAGGCTTTGGAGGTCACTTAGTCTACGTAAACGGCACCAGAGCAGAGTGGACGATTCCATAGGCCAAAAATAAAAAAGTCAAAGTCAAAATTTTGTCACTTAATGTATTGTTGTTATCTCCTGTAAGAACAGGCTTTTAAAATGTATGTTTGTTTTTGTTGTACTGCAACTGTATTCTTTAAGAATAGCTTCAAAAGAGATACGATGTTATTAGTTAGTTTTTGCAGTGTCAGCAGGTTGAAAATAAAGTGCAAGTTTAAAGAATGAAAGTAAAGGTATTTACTTTATTTTAAAATAGTTTTGGTGTGTTTAGCTTGCTTAGTTTTTTTTTTTAATTAATATATCTTCAGTAAAGTTTTAGTTGTGTTCCCCACCCCAGCCCCCAAAGCGACTTTAATATTAATATTAGTCAATGTTTAACGAGGATAAAGTGAAAATTTCAGCTGCCCCTTTGCGCCCCTAGTTATGTTTTGCGACAGTTTTCTAATACTGAAATGTGAACTTTTGTGCCGTGTTGTTGTTTGGTTTAGTTACGTTTTGTGTTGCTGGGCTAGTTACTGTCATGTATGTAACGAAATATGTTTGTTTTATTATTTTTTATTGGATTTGATTTATTCTGATTTCTTTATTTTATCCCATTAAATATTGTTTTTGCGATAGGCTCATCTTTTGAATGCACACTGTCGCGCACGTATATTTTTGATACTTGGTGCATGGAAAGCGGTTCCAGTATTGAAAAAGCTGATAAGGTATATGATGTTTTGAATCAAAATATTGAAAATGAGGGCTTGACTTTTGAAGCAACTAAATTGAAAAATTTGTTAAAACACAACTACAAAAAATTGACCGGGTTTTGGCAAAAGTGTAATCGTACAAAATCGAGAGTTCTGCGAGTGTATTCAAATTGGTTTGCCCAAAAAGAGTCAATATTATTGAACCCAAAAGCATCTGGCTCTAATAAAAGTCGTGGATGTCCTAGAGCTAGTTTGGCAGATTGTTCAAAGAGAACAAAGCAATGACGAGTAGCAGAGTTTTCTCAAATTGATGTTTCCGCTGCTGATGATTTACGTTCTGCTACCCAACACACGAACCGATCGATTTTGCCAGCAACTATAAGTGAAATAATTTGTCTTTTGACGGACGCAAGTTTAACAAGACATCAATATTTGTTAATAAGGAACTCTATGAATAGTAAAGTTGATGATCATTTTTTACCCTGTTACGATAGCATTGTAAAAGAGAAAGTAAAAAGTTATCCCGACAAAATAACTGTAACTGAATCTCACGCTGAAGTTGAGCTGCAAAGTCCATACAGCTACTCGGATATTAGAGCTACAGACCGAATTAAAAAATGAAGTTTTAGATGAGTCCGTAAACGGCCTCACATTAATAGGTAAATGGGGGTTCGATGGTAGTTCGGGACACAGCGAGTACAAACAGAAAGTTCAAGATATAAATTTGGAAGATAGTAACATATTTGTCACGTCATATGTCCCGCTTCAACTTGTTACAAAACCAGCTGAGGGTTGTAGTAAAAAGATAATTTGGAAAAATCGTCGTCCATCATCCACCCGCTACTGTCGTCCTATAAGGTTTCAATTTAAAAAAGAGTGCTCAATTGTGCAATGATGAAGAGATGTATTTCAAGGAGAAAAGTACCAAACTGTCTCCTACCCAATTTCATACAGATCTGAAAACTATACACGTTGAACATGTTTTGCAACTTACAATGGTGGACGGCAAGGTATGTAATGCCTTAACCCAAACTTGATCCGCAAAATGTTACATATGTAATGCGAAACCCACAGAAATGAACAATATTGAAAAATGTGTACAAAAGAAAGTTCAAAAGAATTACTATGAATTTGGGTTGTCACCCTTACACTCATATATTCGATTTTTCGAATATTTTCTTAATGTATCATACAGTTTCACCAACGAAAACTATCAGCCTTATTGTAAATTTCATGGGAACAAATCTCCCATAATGTTTAATGTTTAATGGGAAACACTAACAATTTTGCCACTTTGTTTTTGTTTCCCCATTAAAAATTTTTGGGAGATTTGTTCCCATGAAATTTACAATAAGGTTGAATATATTCAATCACAATTCCGAATTAAAATGGGTTTAATAGTCGACAAGCCAAAAACCGGAGGGAGTGGATCATCTAATGATGGAAACACGGCAAGAGAGTTCTTCAGTGATCCTGGCTTGTCGGCTGAAATAACAGGTCTTGACAAACATTTGATTGAGAGATGTGCAACAATATTGCAAACATTGTCTTCAGGGTATAGTTAATATAAATGTCGAGAAGTTTAGGAAGTATGCTCTGGATAACTTAAAAACTTTTTTTAAAACCAAATTTCAAAAAAAAAAAAATTGTTTCGTTATTTGAGGAGTCACCTGCACCAATTTTATCACAAAATGTTTCTATCAGTGGCATAAAGCTGTGACCAAAATTTCATTTTGATATCTCTACTGGAAATATTTTTGACCGCCATTTACATAGGAGACCGTCCACTGTGCAGAGGTACCTCACTCAGTCACAAATAGGTTGACGCTTCATAGGATGCAAGAGTGTGTAGATCTTAAAGGAGAGTATTATGAGAAGAAATAAAGCGAGTAGTTTGAGTTTTGCATTACATTTTCCGCACACTTTTACTTTACGAGGGGCACGTATTGTATTATTTGCTTTCATTTGATATATTTTCTCAATTAAAAAGAGTCCAGCATTTTCACAAAACTATGAACGGGTAAATCTTCGACATTCAAAATTTTTTATTTTGCTATATACGCGTAGATAAACGGGCTATTTGGGCTTTAAGAAATTTATTGCTAAGTTAGGTTTGGAAATGTGTTCTATATTGCCATATCTCATAAATTTAATACAATTGCTTCGCTTATAATTTCTTCAATAAAGTACAAATTTGCTGCTTCTATTTGACGACATCAAACATCTTTTTTTTAAATTATATCCTAAAAATTTAAATTTTCACGAAAATTCTCGATATATTACTAAATAGTACTCGATTTTCAGGTGCAACATATTGGAGACGAAGGCTTGATGAATACGAAAACTGTACATGTGCTGAGTCGAGAATCGTGTAAGTAGTACCATCATCAGGAATGCTCAACTACCAAAACGATTCTATTTCGTTTTGCAAGTTCACAAAAAAAACTTAACGAAATAATTTCGTTCCATTGATTCACGAAATAAAGTTATCAAAACAATTTCGTTTCGGTAATTCACAAAACTAAATTATCAAAATTTAACCAATAACGTTGCAACGAAATAAATCAACGAAAATATCTCCATTAAATTTTGAGGCAATACTTTCACGAGCACATACTACATAGCCCTACGGTTAAATTAAATCAATTCGTGCAAATCTAAACATGATTTTTGAGCACTGAATAATGACCATGGATATAATGCAAATAAGAAGTTTATATACAGTGTATCACAAAAGTAAGTAGCCCTTTTTCGCAGCTCTCACCATTTTTGGTTTCAACAAATTTATTTTAAATAATTTTTTTTAAGACAGTTTTTCATAATCTAACACATAAACTTTAAATTATATTTTAAAAATATGTAAGTATGCAGATTTGTTGGCCATTCAATTTTAGTATAATAAGGTGTAAGTCTTAAGTCCGTGAGAACTTCCCCTGATTTTTGGGAATTTTTTTTCCTCGAGACTTAAGAATTTCCCTTTATGAACGTCATTTTTTTATATGGAAAAAGGCAATGAAGCTCTTCTGTTCAATTCAACAAATACTTTTAATAATTAATAAAAAATTATTAAGAAACCCAAAAACAACAATAATTTTTCGCTGCAGAAAAAATTATTAATAGGTCAATAGCTCGTACCGAACCAGGATAATTTAATGAAAAACTTACCCAAACTCACGCATTCCAAAAATTTAACGTTTACCTTCCTTTCGTACGACAGGTTGTGTGGATGTGATAAAGCGAAGGTTCGTAACGGCATTGCTAGCAGAATAACAGAGAGTTTTAATTATCAACCATTGATCAACGAAATATTTTTTTTATTTTGATAATTTCCTAAACGATAAAAAACTTATGCCCCTCGCATATTTGCAATAAAAGTTTTAGATATAAAATGAGAATGTTTATATCAAGAAAAACTATTTAATCAGCGAAAACAAAATATAATTTTGCATTTGTTTGCATGATATGTGCATTTAGAACTTTTTACAGCTTTTCAAGTTTATCATGTTCAAATGTAAGTTTATATTGAGAATAGACAAATTGATAATAAGAAATGTAAGTTGATATTGAGAAAACATGGACTAATAATGAGAAATGTAAGTTTCTCAATATGAACTTTTATTTCACTCATGTTCTGTGTAGTGCCGATCTCAATAAATTAAACATAGATTTAACTTCAGCAAGAAATTTATAAAAACGTGGACATGATCCAAACGACTCAAGAATATTTGAGAAGAAGACTCTAGAATATTCAAGTTAAATCGCTAAAATTGAAATGTTAGTAATTGAACAGTGCAAATGAGGCCATGTGCAAACAGGAAGGAGTTAACAAAGACAAGCACAATTTGGTGAAGCTTAGAACTACTTGGTCCTTTCTTGTCCTATATCTTAATTGTTTGGATTTTCCTCACCCTATGTCCTGTTAGTTTTTGTTACGTTTTTTTTCCTCTAAAACCTAGGGACACGATATCGAATAGAAGGTGTCGACGATGTACTCATTTGAAGTGTCTCTGTACAAGTATCGGACATCCAATGGCATCCAAAAGTATCGATTCTAAATATGTATGTATATTAATAACAAACAGTTCAATAATGCAGTGCCCATAGTGAAACAAAGTGTGGTGTAAGTACATAATTTTGCTGTACTTTTCAGGGTTGATATTCTTTGTAGTACGTAATCTCAAGGAGGATTTCTATACCAAAAAAAAAAAACTTATGAAATGTATTATATGGCTAAATATGAAATCATTTTTTTGATTATTGTTGATGACAACTAAATGTGTGCATTTCTAGAAAAGCCTTTTGCGAAACCTAGGAATATTTTCTAAGTGGTAAATGAGGCCGTGTTCGTTAATAAAATTTTTAAAAACCACAAAAGATTGGCTCTAGGCGTGACTAAAGTTAGTTGGTACCAACGAAATATGTGATTTTGCTGAAATTAACTGAAAACTGGTTTGAAATGGTTAATAACATCATCTTTTCTTCCTTGTATTGGTAGCACTCAATGTCGATTATATTTTTCCTTCCAGCTCTGTTAGTTTGTAGGGCTTTAGACACAGATAAATATACAAGTATGTAGTAGGTGTAGACTCGGGGTTATAAAAACCATATTAGTTATTAGTACTAGATGTTAGCAGCTGGCAACACCTAATATGTATAAAATGTACTAAAATGACTAGCGAAATAATAACTACTACAGCGTCAGGTGTGGCAAGAGCCAAAAAAGCAAAAAATTAAAACGTGTAACGCAAATAAGCTTAAAGTAAAACACTGTTGGCAAGAACAAACAAACAAAAGGGAATTAATTGAAGTGGAGATAAGTACATTGTGACGTCACAGGGCATCATAGCTTAGTGTTAGAATTCTCTAACAGCGGCTTTGGTGCAGACACTGGTTCGCATCCCAGTGTCCGAAAAGGGATCTGATGATGAGCCTGGAAACTCTGAAACATGTAATCCTATCCATCGCTGTTGATTTTTCCTTTGTAATTTTTCTCCAATTATCAATTTTTCCCAAAAAACTGACAATTAAAAATTCATTACGAATTATTGTTTTCTCTGGTCTCGAGCTTGCAAAACTTACAAATATGTAAAACAAGAAAGACCGCAAAAAACCAACAACAAAGTAAAACATTTAATTAAATACAATGTTAGGAGTCGAGTTTCCAGAAACCGCAACTCTTCAGCAACTGAAGACGCTCCTAACCTCGACAATACGTGCACAACCGGCAACCGGTTACAGGAATCCGCTACTCCAAGCACATTGTCGTCAGGGCAAACTTCAACTTCAGAAACGATTGTATTATATTCAGAACCACCAACTATAACAGCAACAACTTCAGCCTCAGTGCCTCCAGCTATAACAGCAAAAACTTCAGCTTTAAAAACTTACGTCATGACTACAAAGGAATCAACAGCGGTAGCTTCAGCAGCAGCCACGTCGGCCTCAGTCCAGCAAATTACCGCTTCAGGGCCATCAATCACTCTATTAACAACTGATGAATTAACAGACTTAGAGGCACAGCTACAAACAAAGCCACGTATCATGAAATTGAAACAAGAAATCAGCAGCTTGGAGTTATCCACAATGCCACGACAACCCACAGCAAAATTCGCAGACATTGAAAGCGCACTACCGAAATTCAGCGGAGATGACGACACAGACATTATCAAATGGATGCGCGATTTAGAGCACGTATCGAAGTGCTATGGGTATGACGAAAAACCATTGGCACTATTGGCTCGGCTTATGCTAGTGGGAAGTGCACAACTTTACATGAAGCTCATTAATGAAATTTCATGGGGCGAACTTAAAGCGGCCTTATACATGAGTTCAGAAAATAAGTGAGTGTCAAAGACATCTTTAAAAAGCTGCAATCGCGCGTTTGGCAAAATAATGAGAGCCTTACTCACCACGTACTATCCATGCAGGAAATAGCACAAGCGGCTCCTATTGAAGAAGGAGAACTGGTGGAGTTCATCGTTGACGGTTTGCGCGACAATACGGGCAGCTCCTTAATATTTGGGGGCGTATCGACCCTTCAAGCCCTAAAATCGTTGATACCCAAATATGAAAAGCTAAGAAACAAACCTATTTAGCACGGCAGGTGTACTTAGAATCAATAACAACGAAATAAGGTGCTTCAACTGTTCACAGTATGGGCGTATATCAGGGGATTGTAGGCGAGAAAAGCGGGAAAGAGGCTCATGTTTACGTTGCGGAAAATTAGATCACGACCACAAGCAGTGTCCAATTAGGGTGGTGGCATCGATGGAAGACGAGTCTAACTTTATGCGTTTCCAAGAGTTGGTAAGTGTCGCTTTCACAACAAAATATAAAAACACCCCTAAGTTTATGAATTTTTTTTCTTTACTTGATACGGGCAGCCCCAGTAGTTTGGTAAAATTTTCGGAAGTTTCGCAGATAAGCACTAAATTTACGCCACAAGGCATACCGAATAACTTTAGAAGCATTGGTCACGCGATAATCAAACCTTTAGGAAGGATTTCAGTTTTAATCAAATTTAAAAATGTAATAAAACCATTTTTGATTTTTGTTTTGGCAGATTCTGTGATGCCATTTAAACTACTGTTAGGAAGGGATTTTCTCGAAACCTTCAATAGCCGTGTTTTTTTTTATCTGCGTCTGCGTTTGCGCTTAATATTTGTATGGACGGCTAAGCGCACAACTTTATCTGCAACTAAGAAGTAGTGGCTGATAAAATCAGTACTTCCAAGAAGTTTCCATTCATTTTGCAAACTGCCTTACCAACTTCCAGCAATATGTTTATCATCCCTTAATAATAACCGGAAGAAGAAATGTATGTGTATATGCGCGTTGATAATGGAATAAGCGCAATTGCAGATGACCGTTTTATTTTAGTCGCAGACGCAGATGTATATTAGGCTGGAGCGTGAACATATGGAAAAAAATTTGTTCCACCTTTCAGAGTTCTAATAGGGGGGGATAGGTGCCTTATAATAACAAAAAAATACCCTCTTTTTTTTATTGAAATCGGTCAATGTCTTCTGCCTCCGCAGTGCCTTCAAAATTTATAAGAACGCTAAAATGTATATGGTGAAATATTCATATAATATATAACACTACTCGACAACAAAAATCTCTCCAAGAATGAAAGTACAATTTCCTAATGTAAAATCGTCTCCTGATTCCGAATATCACATCCATTTTTCTGTGGCTGATGTAGTTTCCGAGATATCCGCGAAAGTATGAAAATTCCCAATGTTTTTCATATAGGTACGTGAAAAGTTTGTATTTTTCATTTTTTCGATTTAAGCTCTTGAATTATACATTATACTAATTCCGATAAAAATTTTTTGCCTTTAACTCTATAAGTATCTTTAGTAGTTTGGCGACTATGCCAAAAAACGTTAAAAAACTTTGAAAAAATAAGGATTTTTTTCAAATTTCAGATTTAGTCACTTTAAAATCAGAAAAAGTCTATGGTCGAAAAAAAGTTAGCCCTTCTATGTTGTAGTAAATTTAATTATGAAAATTTAAGGCGCACTAGTAAAACATTATGATGTGCCCTTGACTTTATAAGCCCTACTATATTGAAAGTCCTCAATCAAAAATTTTCTGAAATTTCCATACCCTGAAATTTCAAAATATCTCGAAAACTCTTCTACTTTTAAAACAAATGATTGCATTTTCGGAATCAGCAGAAAATTCTACATGGAAATTATGTATCAAATGTCTAGGATATGGAAATTTCGGAAAATTTCTTGGGTAAAAACAGAAAATTTTTGGTTGAAGACTTTCAGTATAGCAGGACTTATAAAGTCAAGGGCACATCATAACATTGTACTAGTACGCTTAAAATTTTCTTAATTGAATTTACTACAACAAAGAAGGGCTAACTTTTTTTCGTCCATAGACTTTTTCTGATTTTAAAGTGGTTAAATCTGAAATTTAAAAAAAAAAATCGTTATTTTTTCAAAGTTTTTTGAACGTTTTTTGGCATAGTGGCCAAACTACTGAAGATACTTAAAGATATAAAGGCAAAAAATATTTATAGGAATTAGTATAATGTATAATGCAACAGTTTGAATCGAAAAAATGAAAAATGCAAATTTTTTACGTACCTATATGAAGTAGTGTTTTGCAAAATTGGGAACTTTCGTATTTTCACCGATGCGGAGGCAGTTACTCTAATCCGAATTGGACAAAATTTTGACAGACGTAATTTAAGCCCAAAAGGCACCAGAATTTCGCTATTAGAATGCAGCCTGATGAAAAAACAGTTTTCACTCCACCCTAATGTATATGCGTATAAAAAAACAGGCCTAATATAAACTTAACTATGAATAAAAATGAATTGAATAAGCATTTGTTGTTAAAACCTAACGAAAATTCTTTTATTTCAAACGGAAAATTATATAACATAAATTCACTTAAGAAAGATACTTCCGACCAGTCAAACATGAAGCCTACAAATCAAATTAATTTAGAAAATCTGGAAGAAAGCAGAGAGAAAATCGATATTAATCCTAAATTACCCTCAGTTTTGATAAACAAGTTTAAGTCTATGATAACAGATACTTATGTTGGCAAACAAACTGAAGACCTTCCGAATGTTGATTACGCAGCCAAAATCACACTTACGTCAAACTCACCAACCTTCTGCTCACCGAGACGCCTATCATTTGCCGAAAAAATCGAAGTAAATAGAATTGTCGAAGACTTGTTCAAGAGTAAAATTATAAGACAAAGTAACTCACCATATGCGTCGCCTATAGTCCTTACAAAGAAAAAGTCAGGAGAAATTAGAATGTGCATTGACTATAGGAATTTAAACAAATCGATTGTAAGGGACAATTATCCACTCTGGATTCTGTCAAATACACCTCATTTGTTGCGCCAAACGACCAATACGAATTCCTAAGAATGCCTTTCAGGCTAAAAAACGGGCCAGCCATTTTTCAGAGATTTATTACCAAAATATTAAGGAATTTTATAGAAAAAAATTAGATAATGGTTTACACGGACGATATCATTATCGCTAGTAAAGATATACAAGACCATTACGATCTACTTCAAAAGGTGTTAGAGAGGTTAGCTGATTACGGACTTTAAATAAAATTCAAAAAAATGCAAAATTTGTAGAATCATTTTCAGTGTTAGCGTGCCCGCTTTATAATTTACTTAAGACAAATACAAAATTCGAGTTCAACAACGAATGTAAAGAAACATTGAGCATACTTAAAACAAAACTGGTATCAAGCCCAGTACTAGCAATATACAACCATAACAGGGAGACAGAGTTGCATTGCCATGCAAGTATCCAGGAATTTGGGGCAATACTGTTACAGAGGCAAAATGACGGCAAACTACACCCGGTAGCCTATTTTTCAAAAAGAACCTCCGAAGTAAAAAGTAGATACCATTGCTTCGAATTAGAGACATTGACAGTCATCTACGCACGACGACGTTTTCGGGTATACCTAGAGGGAATCAAGTTCAAAATTATTACAGATTGTAACTCCCTCACACTAACACTTAATAAAAAATTGGTAAATAGTAGAATAGTGAGATGGGCTCTGGAACTCGAAAATTATAATTACACTATATAATGTGGACGAACTTAGCAGAGTAGAGTCAAACTATAATGGTACAATCGCTGTAATAGATAGCGAAAATATAGATTTCCAATTGCAAATTATGCAATCCCGAGACCCAGACATGGTAAATTTGAAACAGAAATTAGAAAATGAAATCCGAGGAAGTTTTGTAATGGAAAATGGTGTAGTATTTAGACATGAAAAAGACACTCGGCAGTTATACGTCCCCGAGGAGTTAGAAACAGAGATAATTAAAACAACCCATGAGCAACTAACGAAAAATGTTATCAAAAAATTAAAGCGAATTATTGGTTCCCTAATATGAAAAATAAAATTAATAAGTTCAAACAAAACTGCATTAAATGTATTATGTATTCAGCACCTAATAAAACAAACACTGGGCAACTGCACAATATCCTAAAGCAACCTCAGCCATTTCATACGGTTCACTTAGACCACCTGGGTCCACTTCCACCTTTACAATCAAGAAGAAATCACAATTTGGTCATAATTGACGCATTCACAAAATACGTCAAGCCCAGTATTAACAACTAGCACCAAGGAGGTAACTGCTGCGCTTAATAAATACTTTGAATATTACAGCCGACCCCATAGATGCATAACAGATAGGGGTAGTTGTTTTACATCAGCGCAGTTTAAAGATTACTTAGAAGATAAAAACATTACTCATGTAAATGTGTCGGTACATTCGCCGCAAGCGAACGGGCAAGTAGAAAGAGTTACCAGAAGTTTAGTGGGAATGTTAGCCAAGCTTAGTGACCCAATTCTTCATTCCGACTGGGTGAAACAACTGGGAAAAATTGAATTTGCTATAAATAGATCAATTGGAATAACCCCAAGCCAGGCCTTGTTTGGTATAAACCAAACTTACCGAGTACCTAGATGACTACATTTCCGGCCCGGGGGAGGGATTTGCAAATGATGCGTGCCGATGCAGATAAAAATATCGAAAAGGTACAAATGTACATATAACCTCAGCCGGCACGAGCGGAAGGGTGTGAGAGTGAACAAGTTTGAAGAGGGAGACTTCGTAGTGATACAAAATATAGATACGACCATAGGCGTTAATAAAAAAACTGTTTCCCAAAGTTTAAGGGGCCTTATTGCGTGCACAAGAAACTTCCGAATTATCGTTACGTGATTAGAGACATTGAAAATGTGCAAATTACTCAAATGCCCTATGACGGAGTTGTTGAGGCCTGTAACATAAAACTGTGGAAAAGTAAAGAATTAGAGGGTGAATGTGAAAGCGACACTGACCCAATGAGCACAACTTAGGCTGATCGGGGCCGATCATTAGGTCAGGATTGGCCGAGTTGTAGTAGGTGTAGACTCGGGACTATAAAAACCATATTAGTTGTTAGTACTAATTGTTAGCAGCTGGCAACCAGTAATATATATAAAATGGTGGGGTGTGATAAAGCCATGCGAGATAATGACAACGAGGTTAAGGAATATGGCATTATCACGCTTCGTATTGAGAGATAATGCCATATTTTTTTTTGTCAATTGTGAGTTAAAGCCATATGGCCTTATCTCTCATATGAATTTATTTGGGTAATACTTTCCATCGAACGTCAAGTGTTAATACACGTCCAGAAATCTCGAGAGATGTATCACAAGACGCGTCTTGACCTCCGTAATAATAATCCGAAGGGGGAAAAGCAATATATATAAATTTACCCAGGTCAGATCCCTAATTCGGGGCGTGATCCATGGTATTTATATGCAGAACACCTTTCCGCCTGAACCGTGGCAACGCACACTTTTTCGCTTTTTTGGCTCAGCCTAGTGTGCAATTACAACAACCACATGAAAATGGCAGGAATTTATGGAACTTTAACTGCAGATATCTCACAAACTCCTGTATCGATTTCGAAAGTGCGATTCTGCAACTTTCCTTAACACTAAAATACAGTCAACTGTTATATGTGGTATGTCAGTTGAAATTGAGGGAAAAACTGTACTCAACGTGCGCGCCGCGAGTTCGATTTCAGGATTTCGGAGAACTTATTTTCTATAATTCTAAACACTGCTTGATCAAGACTTTATCAGAGGTTGGCCCAAAATCCGTCCCAATGTCTGATTATAATCATCGATAATTATCGACGCCGCGCTGATAAAAGATATCAAAGGATGCACCGCTGATTATGTGTTGATCAAAACAAAAAACGAAAGCTGAAAGTAAATATGGGATTTTGTAATTAATGGTTCTTCCAACAAATTATGCGAGTAATAAAGTTTTAAAATGTAATTACATATATTCACATAAAAAATATCGAAATCGACATTTTTACACCAAAATGCCACTTTTTGTGAGTTCATAATGCAACGTTTGAGAATTTTTTCGCATAAACGTTCCCAATGACCAATTAATCATGACAACTTAATCAGACTTTTGTGTAAACGAATCTGTCATTTCGAGCCAAGCCATGAATTGGTTATCATTTGATGAAGTTTATCATAACCAGAGATTGAGTAAACGGGCCTAAAAGAGTTAGATAACACTTTTCGTGGGTTAGCGAATAGGGAAAAGCGTTAAAAAAGGTGTTAAGCGAGGTTAACACTTGGCGTTAAAAAGTTAGCGAAAAGGGAAACTGGAGATTCTGTTGAACTCAATCAAGGCCCTAGTTATTGGCGAATTTTTGGAATATAGAGTTCCAAAGACGCCAACAAAGAAAATTTCGGTGTGTCGAAAATGCCTGGAAGGAATGTTGAAAGAAATTCGTTCAAGGAGAACAGGACAGTAAACAACCCCAGTCACTACGTTGAAAACGAAAGACAGAGACATAATAGTTCTCCTATTCTGTAGCGACTTTAGGTTTCAAAAGACATCTGGATTCATAGGCTGACACAGGGTCTGTAAAATATGGCATTCGAAATAAGGGGACCGAATAAAACAAGCGTAATCGAGCCTACATTGAACAAACGCCATGTATAGTAATTTTAGTGTGTATGGCTCAGCAAACTATGAGCTGTGACGGCGCACAAAAGCAAGCATGGAATATGATTTGGAAATTATGAAGGTCATGTGGGTGGTAAATAAAATATTTTGGTCGAAAATTGATTTCACAACAGTTGTTGTTGTTGTTGTTGTTGTTAGCAGTGCTTCGCCCTGCCCAAAGGGCCAGTGCACTCCTAGTTGTCATCGGGCTCTTCTAACGGAAGTCCAAGGAAACGCGCTGTTTCAACAGGGTTGGACCAAAGTGATAGGGGGGTTAGAAGAGTATGTTCCGAAGAACACGAAAAGAGATGTTGCGTGTCATGGGGGGCCATACCGCATGCAGGGAATGTGTTCGGTATGGTGGGGTTCAGTCTAGACAAATAGGAGTTCAGCCTATTGCAATATCCAGGCCGAAGTTGAGCCAGCATGACTCTAGTTTCCCTCGGAAGGACACGTTCTTCCTCAGCAAGAACGGGTGGTTGGGCACCAATAACGGGGTTCACAGGCCAAGATCTGAGAGATCTGTCCACCGTCTCAGTGTGGAGGTCCTTTAGAGCCCGCCTATGGTCCCGCAGATCAAACGGCAACGAGATGTGATGCCGGATCTCATCATAATGCTTTCGGAGATGTTTCCTTATGTCTCTGGGGGGCGGAGTTTCATCAAATAGCTGTCGATTTGGATGACTGGGTCTATGACAGTTCAAAAGGAACTGCCTACTTAAAAGTTCCGCATGCTCGCGAACGTTGAGCATTTTAGCCTCTTGGTGAAGGTGAGACTCAGGAGACATAAGCAAACAGCCCGTCGCGGTTCTGATTGCGGTGTTTTGGCAGACCTGCAATTTCCTCCAGTTGGTGTCGTGAAGGTTTGGCGATCATATGGGCGCAGCATAATCAATAACCGGTCGGCCAATATCCTTATAGGTGACCAGCAACGTTTATTTGTCTTTGCCCCAAGTACTGCTGGCCAGTGACTTGAGGATCTTGTTGCGGCTTTGTACCTTTGAGGCTATTGCGGTGGCATGATTAGCGAAGGTGAGGCTATTGTCGAATGTGACCCCTAGAATTTTGGGGTGGTTGACTGTAGGTAGTGGAACACCATCTACGTGGACATTCAACTCCTGCCCCATCTGCGCGTTCCACGTAGTGAACAATTTCACAACAGTTCGAAGAGGGGAGCTTGCGATGTTGTAAGAGGTCTGAATAATATTATTGTATTTAGCATAGGTAACATGAAAAATATGTTTATGTTCAGCGAGAGCCTATTTTCAACGCACCATTTGCTTACTTCATCATTGTCACGTTGCATCAATGAAGAGTCGTGGTAGCTACTAATAGCGCAATAAATCTTAAGACCATCCGAAGAAAAACTTGTATTGTATTGTATAATCTTTATTTTCTCGTAAATATTTACAATTTTTTTAGAGTATTACAATATTAATTAAAAATAAGAAAATAGATAATGACGTTAGATGCTCATTCAGAGAGCAGAGGAAATGCCATTTCATTGGTTTGTATTATAAATGCTTGTGGGGCGCATAATAATAACTGTTTAGTTATGAACTCATTATACATAGTTAGTATTTAGTAGTATAACTTGCTGATTCTTGAAATACTACGATCACTGACAACATTCAAATTTTATTATCGCTTGCCTTTCTTAATATTTTCATATGCATATACATATTTTCGTACATATGTAAATACCTAACATTGTCTTATTTAAAATCTGCACTAATTATATACCTACATACATAAATATGCTATCATTCACCCCTATTACGGTTGTCAACATCAAATGTCACGTCGTATTAATATCAACATCAATATCAACGTCGCGTCAATGCAAAACTGGTATTTACTTCATCAATGTATTGACGTTGACGTGTTATCGATAATTTAATAGCAAAACTACGATCCTTATACTTTTGACAGTTGTTTATTTACAATTTGTTGCGCATATAATTCTGCTTAAGATTTAAACTTTTGTTTAAAGATGTTTTTTTACATTATAAGCCGGAAAAAGCAACGAAAATCGCGGTAAAACTTTCGGTAATACTTTACATCGAACGTCAAGTGTTAATACACGCCCAAAAATCTAGGTAGAGGTATCAAGCGACGCGTCTTCACCTCCGTAACAATAATCTGGAGGGAAATCAGATATTTTAAGAATTTTTCGAGATATTTGCAGTTAAAGTTCACAATTTTTCTGTCATTTTCATGTGGTTGTTATAATGTCACATTAGGCTAAGCCAAAAAAGTAAAAAAGTGTGCGTACCGCGGCACTTTGCCACGGTTCAGGCAACCACCCGGAGTTGGAATGGCGTAGCCCAGGGTTTTTTTTAAGCGCGGCCGAAGGCCGCCAATGCGAAAAGGTGTTCTGCACATAAATACCATGGATCACGCCCCGAATTGGGGATCTGACCCGGGTCGGTTTTTCACTAATAACTTTTCACTGAAACAAAATATCGGATTTCCCCCTCCAGGTTATTGTTACGGAGGTAAGGACGCTGCCTTACATAATTGTTGTATTGACGTTAGAGTCATCAAGCTTCAATTCATCATCCGAAGCTGAAAATGTTCAAGACGGGTTTGAAGTTGATTTATCTGACGACTTGCAAAACATGGAAGCTTCGCAAATACGGCAACAAATTAAAGCTTTTTGTAATTCGTTTTTGGTTGTTTTTATTAAAAAATATAAAATACTTCAGTATTTTCTGCATAAAGCAAAAATATTTATTCTGTTTTTGAAAACTAATCTTTAAACAATGCAACTCATGCAACTTCCACTTTTGAACCATTTTTTTTCTAGTTCTAAAATAAGCTGCGCAAATTGGTTATTGTTTGTTATTTTAATTTTTCTCTCCATTTTCCTGAATTAAATAAAAACTAAACAAATGAAGTGTGTAAAAAGGTATAATTCAAGATTATTTTTCCAAATTTTTACAGCAGAATATTTAATTGAGCGCTTGTCGTCACCAAAAACTGTGTTGGCAAATTTTATGCTGACACCCGTCAAAAGAATATCACTATTGTTGTCGTAAATACCAAAATAGTTTCAACAGCTGTCAATAGTTATCGAAATTGACAATGGCGATACCGATTCGTCAACAACAAGTCAATACTTAAAAGTATTGACAACCGTAATAGGGGCGATTAAAACAGCTGCTGTCCACTACCGCTAAATCAGGTGACGTAGCTTAGCTCTTTTTATATTAATATATATGTACATACATATATATGTAACTAAGTATGTAACTATTCTTTAAATTGCCGTTAAATGAGGTGATGTACTTTAGCCAATGCGAGTTATTAACGGCAAGCAATAATTGCCTTGTATTTTTGATGAAAGAGTCAATTAATATTTTCGAGCTAGTATTGTCGTGGATTTGGTGCTAAGCACATCGGTACAATAAAATTGTAAACGAAACCTTTACTCGTTCGGAGCCCAACAATCGTGTAGTACTGAAGTTTTAAAGAAAGTACAAAAAATCGTTTTGTATCAAACAAAAATAAAGCTGTGATTTAGTGAACCAAAATTACAACATTGTAATTTGAACTTACTAAAATATCTAGTGTGGCTGTGTTCGTAAATGCAACATGACTTGCAGTATAAGCAACAGTGGCATCACTGCGAATTTGACGAGCGATGCTCTTGATAGAATTTTTGACAATTTGCAAATACGTTTGTTTGCTTTTTTGAACGCGTATAATCACCCCTATCATGCATTTCGACTTGGATCGAAATTTTCTCCGCTTGGCAACTTTGGTATCATGCGTTCCGTTTCCGTTCAGTTCAACTTCGAAACTTACAATTCTGCCTATCATGGACTTCGAGCGTAGCTCCGTTCTTCTCAGTTGCAATTTTGTTGACGGATAGCTGCTTGTTTCTTATTTTGCAAACAATATTAGATTAATTTCCGCGATTTTTTGTTAAAACTCGTAAAATATAAGTAAAACTCGTATATAAAAGTTGTAAAACGCTCGCTATATTTTGTTTTTGTACTCTAATGAGGTTTTTTGATATGTTTGCAGGGTAATTGTTTTCGACCGGTGCCGAGTGCTAATATTTGTCCAAATTGTGGGAAGGGGTATCAAAAGACGCGTTTCGATGCCCGGAATGTGAATCCGACTCCGGAGATCTAATATTTTCAATATTTTTGGACGCGCATTAGCAATCGGCACCGGCTGTAAACAATTACCAAAAATTGGACTAACATTCAAAACACCAATCCAACAATTTTAGTAACACCATTAAAACTAATCAAACGTGCACCGGCAGCCACTCCACACCGCCAACACATACTCGGTAAACTCCTTTGTCAGTTCCGGGGCCGCGAATGTCTTCATCCAGCGAAAAGTACCATCTGTGGTCAGACTTAATCCTGACATGTCTAATGTTTGCTCGGCGTATGTGTGTATCTGCGTGCCTGGTTGGAGAAGCAGACTCTTCTAGCACCAACTCTATTGCAAATGCCAGCTACCTCCTACTGACGACATGGTAACATCCACCAACAGCGTCCTCTTGCTTTTTGTTGGTCCTCCGACGTCTCCTATAATCAATCAATTGATCTATGTATAAAATTTCACTAAATTTATTACATAATGCTCAATACATATGTAATTAGTTAATTTATGGAATTAAGTTAATAAATAATACAATTGTACTTTTAATTCAAAAGCACTAATTTGTGTATTTTTGCTTTGTTATGTTCCAATTCCACACATTTCAAGGCAAACAGCTGATTTCGAAAGATTTATAGCTCTTCCTCTTCTTCTTTCAATCCAATTTAAACGCATGATACCAATTTTCGATTTCGGCGGAGCGTAGAACGGGAACGTAATTGAAATCCATGATAGGGGTGAATACTAAAATGGAAATTTTGCTGAATCTAACACTAGACGAATTTTGTGAGCAAGGAAATGGTACATTTTCTTTAAATTTAAGAAAAAGAAGGTTATTGTAGTCAAATAGAAAAATGTTTAGGTTCAAATGTTTGTCTTTAAAAAGAAAAATACCTAAAAACAAATCATTTATTAAAACATTTTCTATTCTCATTTCCGAATGAATTGGGCCACTTTTAAAGTAAGGTTTTATAAGTTTTATGAAAATTAATAAGTTATAGTTTAACTTTAAATAGGCTTTGGAAAAGGCTTGGACTCCTCTCACATAATTTAACTAAATTTCAGTACAAAAATTAAAATAAAACAGTTTTGCACTTACTTTTCGTCAGACATCGTTAAATCGTGATCAAAAGCAACTAAAATTTCTTTGATGCGAGTGATGAGCGACTCTTGATAGAATTGTTGCATTTTAGAACGCTTGATTATTGCAGTGCTGCCATATTGGCATTTCTGAACGTTCTGCTTGTGATGCAATTGCAGTTTGCGCGTCTTGATGCATTTACGAACACAGCCTGTATTAAACACAACAAATTGTAAATTAATTCTAAACTTCTTTGTTGGGCTAAGCACATAAAGAGAATAGTTTAAATAAAATTTGTAAATCAACGCAGAAAAATTTGTGTTTCTTAATCGTTTGATAAACGAACATTTGCATATTTAAAGTTAGCAAAAAAGCTTGCTAATCTCAAACATTGGTTACCCCAACTTGATCGCGGAATCGGTAAAAATAAAAAGTTTAGAAAGTTTGAATCGTTTCGTTCGTTTTTTTTATAAAAATCGAAGAAAAATATGGAAATGCTGGTTCAACAAATCGGCCAGATTAGCAGCACATTAACTCTCGAGGTGGTTCAGGATTTCGACGAGGCTTCCGTGGAGGTGCGCATTGAGCAAGTGGATCGCCTGGAAAAAAGGTTCGATGCAATTCAGGCGCAACTGGAAGATAGCGATGACCTTGATGCTTTAACTGCGTTCACAAGCAACTACATTGCAGTGAAAACCCGGTTAACTCGACAAATGCACACTCTACGATCTTCTGAAGCCCACAGCTCTACGACGCGGCCATCTGGAGAACAGCCACCGTTCATCGTAACTCAACCGAAACAAAAGCTTCCCATCCTTCAAATCCCCAAGTTTAGCGGTAACTATGTTGATTGGCCAGATTTTTTCTCGATGTTCAACACCGTTGTACATCAAGATGCAGATTTGACAAGAATCGAGAAGTTTCAGCACCTTCGATCGAGTCTACGTGACGCTGCGTTAGACACGATTCGATCGTTGGAAATATCGGAGCAAAATTACGATAAAGCTCTTATTTTGCTTAGATCTAGATTTGATAATAAGGTAGAGGGTGATAAGGTTGCCAAACTTCGTGAACTCAGCGATACAGTAAACGCTCACTTGCGTGCCTTGCAAACAATGGGTACAAAGGAGCAAATCGCAGATTGCCTGCTTACTCAACTCGTTGCCCAAAAGTTGGACATCAAAACTCGGTCGAAATGGGAAGAAGCAAGTGAAATACCAACATGGGATTCAATGCCAAATTTTTGGAACAACGCTGTCAACGCCTGGAAAATGTGGAGAATGCGTTTGTATCACCGGAAAAACAGGTAGGAAAGAAATTGTCCAATAATCCCAACAATAGGAAGGTCTTACTAACTTCTGCTGTAGCTGGCTGCAAATTATGCAATTCTAATCAGCATATCATTGCGAAATGTGACCAATTTTTAAACTTGTCCCCATTAATGCGATACAAAGAAGTTAAAAGACTGCAACTTTGCCTCAATTGTCTCCGAGGAGGTCATGCTATTAGGGAATGCAGGTCTGGTCCCTGCAGGCATTGCTCATCATAGTTTGCTTCACCAAGGTACAAATTCGGTACAAAATTTGACTCCAGCTCTTGAATCGTCTAAGCCATCACAATCGCAAATGAGAAGTACACCAGCCACTAATTTTAATCCCCACGTTTCATCTTTTGTTCCTCCAGCTTCGGCACTCGTCAGCTCTGCAGCTGAAAATAGCGTGGTTGACAGAGATTTCGTTCTCTTAGCAACCGCCGTAATATACATAAAGGACCAATTCGGTTCTTTGATTCCATGTCGAGCACTATTAGATTCTGCGTCACAGCTCAACTTCGTAACTAATCGACTAGTTAACCAACTACAAATCAAGAAAATTAAATCTTCACAGTTCATTTCTGGTATAGGCCTAAATGACTTCATCGCTAATCATATCGTTGATTTAGATTTGAATTCTCGTCTTACTGATTATAAAGCCAATTGACAGCTGTTGTCACATCTAGGTACCATTACAGATGTGCAACCAAGTCGATCATTGAAAAATGTTAATTTCAACATACCCTCCAATATTCGCCTTGCCGACCCACTTTTCTTTGAGCCTCAGCGCATCGACATGCTTATTGGAGCTAGCTTATTTTTCAACTTACTCTGCGTCGGTCAAATACACTTGGGTGAAAATTTACCAGTTCTGCAAAAAACCAAATTGGGTTGGGTTGCCTCAGGCGCCACCACTTACAATGCTTCGAAATTATCTTGTGCATATTTCAAGTGGAGTCATCCTTTGAGAGCAGGGATGGGCAGTTTCGGCAGAGAGTGGTAGTTGCATGCTTGGAATTATTTACAACAGCGTGCGTACGAAGCAGGTGCGCGTATAGTGATGACGAAAACTTCGCCCGCTGGGCGACGCTGCCAGGCTTGCTTGAGGGTAAGAGGCCAAACAGAATCAGTCCGCGAATACGTCAGATACGTGACTTACGTCAATCTTAGAGCAAATTCTATTTTGACGTATCCGTCGTATCTGGTGTTACACATACAAACACCCGGAGTCTACTTTGCTGAGTCTGCTGAACGCTTGAACAGTTCACCATGGCTACATTCTTGGGAGTTGCACTATTGAGGTGCACGGACAGTGATGGAACGCATTATCTTCTGCCGCGGTTGCAACCATCCGCCGGCGAAGGAGACGGTGGAGCAACTGCTTTGCGATTGTAATTAATACGGGATGCACAAGCGTTTTAAAGGCGGAATCTTCGGCCATTCTTAAATCCTTCCGTTTTTTGTAAATAATTCTACGATGGCAATTTCTATTTTTTCTCTGCTAACGATTTGAGTTATTTTGACCTCCCCGCCACCATCTCTGCAATTACTTTTTTTTACCAAATAGTCTTTTTTAGAATTTTTTTGAAAATGCAGATTTATTTATTTCATTTTCATTTCATTTATTATAAGCTTTCGTGTTTTCTTTCATACAAATTTATGAACATAGTATTTTTTCTTCAGAAAAAAAAATCGCCAAAAATCAGGAAAATTTCTTACAGACTTGAAACAAACACTTTATCAGACTAAAATTGAATGCGCTACAAATCTGCACTTTCAAATTCTGAGAAAAAAGTTGACAATTTTGTTGATGATTTTGCGATTTTTCCATGCATATTTAAAATATAATTTATAGTTTTGCGATTTTTCCATGCATATTTAAAATATAATTTATAGTTTTTGTATTAGATCTTGATAAGTTCTCCTACAGGAAAATAGTTAAAATTAATTTTCTGAAGCCGAAGTTGGTGAAAACATACAAAAAAAGGGGGTATGCATAGTTTTGTCGGTCACTGTATATTATAGGTCTCAAAAGAATTTCAATACCCTCATGATTGAAACCAAGTAGCCACCGCTTCACTTCCCTCAGAAACGCTGGTAGCCTTCTAATGAGTCGTATTTCAGCAGGTAGTTTGTTATATAGATTACATGATACGATGGTGTAGAAGTTACTGAAAAGTGTGGTGCGAAAGCAGATTGTAAAGCTTGTATATTGGACTCTGCGTATACCCACTCCTTATAAATAAAAATTTTAAAACTTTAAAATAGTACTGATATCATTGAAAGACATGACGAACAAGAGGGGGGCCCAAGATACTACCCTGTGGAACCCCCGAGCTTGGACTAAAATGCAAAGATCTAACACCATCAATTACGACCGAGCAGCGGCGATTTATAAGATAAGATGTCATCCATCTCAAAAACGTCGAATGAAAACCGATAGAACCTAATTTATTCAATAATATACTGTGCGGGACCCTATCGAAAGCCTTGGAGAAATCAGTATAGACAGTGTCGACCTGAGCTCCAGACTGAAATGCCGCTAGGCAATCGCTTGAGAAAACCGTTAGGTTAGACACAGTAGAGCGACACGGAATGAAGCCGTGCTGTTCGGGACAAACAAAGTTTTTGACGGCGGATAAAATAATTCTTTGAATAGTCCTTTCAAGAAGCTTAGATGTTGCGGAAAGCTTAGAGATGGGCCTGTAGTTACTGATGTCATTCTTGTTACCACTTTTGAAAATAGGGGTGATGCAAGCTAATTTCCAATCATCAACGAAAATACCTGAAGAAAGTGATTTGCTGAAAATATGACAGTAGGATAAACTGAAGACGTTAAAAAGAGTTTAAAAAGAGCAACAGACAAACCATCAACGTCCGTTTGGGTAGAAGGTTTCAGTCCATCAATTCCAATGAGCACATCCACAGCGGCAAGCGTTATACTACCGAGATCCAGTGATCCTAAACAAAGTAAAAATATTCGCAGCCTCAGCAGGCAAGTTGGGCAAGTTGGGTTCAACTTTTAAAAGACGGTTCCTATGCAAGAATTTTTACAGACACATAAAATTCTTGGAATATTCCTTGTACTGACTATAGTAGCTAATATTATTGCTTTTCTTGAATTTATGAAAATATATATTCTTTTTATTTCGGAGTCGAATAAGAGTTGTATTATGCCATGGAACCTTATAATGTTTTCTTCTTTTGACAACCGGTACGATACTCTTGCACACTTCCACAACTGTTGATCCAAAACGTAAAAAGCAGTAATGCCATAGGTTAGATAATCTTCTGGGTACAAAATTTCCGGTAACATACGAAAGCGACACGTTAATAAGAATAACATGTACACATATTTATAATTTTTAATATTACATACAGGCATGTGCTAGAAATCGCTCGATTTCATTCCGGTACCCAAATCTCAAATCGCAACAACTAGTTTCAGGTGTGCTGAATTTCATGCGATTTGAATTATGTTCGAAACAGCTGTTCTCAAAGCAACAAACTTTAAATTTTAGTGGTATTTCTGTATAAAATGCTTTTTGGCTTTTTCTGCTTATTTGATAAGACAAAGTGACTGAAAACGTAAAGAGAAGATAACGCGACGTGTTCTAAGAGACCATTCCAAACCCTTGGATCTTCTAGTTAGAAGGTTTGTAAGTGCTTATATAAAACTGTTGGGTTTAAAATTCATATTTTCAGCTTCATTTCATACTACCGAATACATAAAGAAGCTTTTCATAATATTGTCAGCGTCATTTCATACTACCGAATACATAAAGAAGCTTTTCATAATATTGTAGTAGATATAAAGCCTTTAACATTGTGTATCAGTACAAGTGTGATATGTTATCTGTCAAACGTTTGACAGGCACTTCAAAATGGAGTTTTTTCAGTATTTTGTTTACATCTGAGGCACTTCAGCATGGCGGCGCATCCGCTGCTCCTATCTTCTAACGAATGATAGAACGAGATGAAGGATGAATCCAACATAGAATATAAAAAAACAGGTGTTAATTTTTTTTTAAATTTTGACGTCTATGCTGAAGATATCACACTTGACATGGTACACAATGGCCTTTAATAACCCTACATTCCGCACTGGAATCCTTTATTTGATATTACAACAACCACATGAAAATTACACAAAATGTTTAACTTTAATTGGAAATATCTCTTGACAGAAATTAAAAATCGAGTTTTTCCAGCGGTGCCATTGCTAAGCAAATTGCGTGTTGTGCTCCGAATATATTAATATGATTGATTTGGATGATGATAACATTTTAAAAGAACCACCGATTAATAGAAACATTCCTTACAACCATTTGAAGGAATATCTAGAATTTGAAGACCAACCACTTGCTGACCCACAAGTCCCATGCCACATACAAGGAACTGAACTATATGTGCAATTGTTAACCAGTGTTTCTCTGCGTGTATCGGAGAAAACCCGTATAAGTGTCATGGTTGTGACTGATGTATGTAAGTCGAAAGAAAATACCACGCATGGACAGCAAGCAGGACTTAGAAATTTAGTTCTTTATACACTTCCTAAAAAATGTAGTTAAACAAAATTATTTGTACAGACAAGAAATGTTATTTTGTTCTCCTGAGATATGTCCGCTAGTTTTTGAATTATCGAGGAATTCGAAAAGGTGTATAAAAGGTAGTTCATTGAAATGCAAAAGGCATTCTAGTAATTTATATTATTTATATAAAATGAAGTGCCAAAGTAGACCCACCCTTACACCCTTCCGTTTTTCCGTTTCACATTTTTAGGGATATCTCCGAAAAAAGCTGAGATATTGAAATTTATCATATTGATTATAAAATCACAAAGTGTTTCTCTGCGTGTATCGGAGAAAACCCGTATAAGTGTCATGGTTGTGACTGATGTATGTAAGTCGAAAGAAAATACCACGCATGGACAGCAAGCAGGACTTAGAAATTTAGTTCTTTATACATTTCCTAAAAAATGTAGTTAAACTAAATTATTTGTACAGACAAGAAATGTTATTTTGTTCTCCTGAGATATGTCCGCTAGTTTTTGAATTATCGAGGAATTCGAAAAGGTGTATAAAAGGTAGTTCATTGAAATGCAAAAGGCATTCTAGTAATTTATATTATTTATATAAAATGAAGTGCCAAAGTAGACCCACCCTTACACCCTTCCGTTTTTCCGTTTCACATTTTTAGGGATATCTCCGAAAAAAGCTGAGATATTGAAATTTATCATATTGATTATAAAATCACACGTAAGCACCTTTCGTTTCATACCCATATTGTGTTTACACATTTTTGGTCACCCCTGGTGCACTTAATGGTCGATAACTCGGAAACCGGTAGAATTATTGAAATAAGGGATACCTTAAATTTTGAGTTGAACGTCTACTAATAAATGACTAAAGATTCATTTAATTCCATTCAGCAGTGTTTGAGTGATGCCACCACAAACATTTAGACAGACAGACAGACGGACAAAAATTCTAAAAATGGTTGATTTGGATTCTATTGGCTTAATAATGATTGACCCAGGCCCGTGCGCACGGGGGGGGGGGGGGGGCTGGGGGTTTGGGGGTTAAAACCCTCCCCATGGCCAAATCTATGTTGCAATGATTTCGCAAACATTTTCCAAATACAGTTTATAAATCTTGTATTGAATCTTGACTAATAATTTTGACAAAATTAGTTAAAATAATTTTACCTAAGAAGAAATTGGTGAAAGTTGCAAAGAATAAGGTTGGCCAATACATAAGTCTAGCACTTTGAATTGCACTTGGAGCTTTCCGAAATTACAAAGTTGTGTAGCGTATGGGCACTTTTTAAAAAATTTTAGTGATGAAAACAGTAAACAGTTTCAATTAACAGAGCGAATGAACTGCAAGGCTCAATTATATGAAAGATTTCGAGTGTTTTCTAACCCTTTTATTGGAGACGTAAAGAGAATTGTGAGAAAATGAACGTTGAGATAGCAGATGAGCGACAACGTTCAATTATTTGAATGTTTTCAAACATTTTCTGAGGTTTTTTTTATTTTACCTAACAGAAGATAAAGATCGCATTTTTCATGGACGTTTATCAATAGTCTGTGGAAAATAAACATATCATATTTCATATTTTCCCAATAGTGTCAATAAAACTTCATAAACCTTAATTTTTATTATTTATAATAATAATAATAATAATAATTCCCAACGGATTATCCACCATATCCCGCCCGACCGGCGCGAGGGGCGCATCCGCATGACGCGCGGATTGTCGAGATCTAAAACTGCTCAGCTACAGAGAAAACCTCATCAGCTAAGTACGGTAGACAAAAAATAGATGACACAATTAATAAATAATTAGTTGACAGCGAATAGTTATTGTAAAGAATAAAGATAAGAATCAAAGGATATGAAAGCAAATTGTTGCTATGTATTTAGGATAGAAAGAATGGCCATTTTTATTCTGCATAGTGAGTCTGAAATATCAAACGTACCAGAATGAGAGTTATAATCTTGACACAAACAACGAAAAGGCTGATTTAATTCAAAATTAGTTCGGCACTGTTTTAAGATAAGTGGTTTAAAATGTCTTGATGAACGAGAAGGTACTTTGAAGTTCACTTCGCTCAAAAGAAACGGGCTTGTGATTGAACCATTTAGTAATTTAATCATGAAAACAATTCCAAGCATTTCCCTCCGACTAGAAAGGCTGTGAAGGTTAATTAGTTTTAAGCGACTCGTATACGATGGCAAATTATACAAGGGATCCCAGTGAAGATCTCTTAAGGCAAATAGTAAAAATTGTTTTTGAACTGATTCCAAGCGATCCACGCGCACCTGGTAACGTGGGTTCCAAATTATAGAACCGTATTTAAGTATCGGTCTGACTAACCCAGATAACCCTAAAAGTTATCCTGCAGAAGTTTTTTCACTTTTTTTCTTTTACACTTCTTAAAACAGATACAAAAACGTATTTATATGCCCTTAACAAAAATTCAAAAACGATTTTTAGGTTTTCAGAGGTGTCATATATACAGGACATCAGGAAAATATGGGGGTCAAACAAACTTATTATTTATTAGTATGAAAATCAACAAAACACTTGGTATGAACTCCAATTTCACATTTCAAACATCAGGTAGTTGTTTTTTGATGACAAAATCCACATCGGGTTTGTTTTTCTTGCGGTGCTATAAGATGATCCGGTCTATCGTAACGAAATTCTTCCTTCGAGCAGCTTGGTCGTCCCTTTTGATACGTTGGTTGCTTTCGGTTAGTAGTCAGCAGCGTTGTAGCGATTGCACGCCTGAAGCTCAGCTGGTCCAAAACACCTCCATGCTCCCGATGTATATGCCAAGCATACCTCTGATTGAACTTCTATTAAGGCTTATATTTTAGTCAGAACGATCAACTCCCCCCATGTTGGAGTTATACAAGTAAATCAAATGTGGCTGCTCCACCTACATATATATATTTTTTCTCTTTCTGTGAATAGCGCTTTACTGAATGCTAGTTTTTGCAAAAGTCAAATCTTGCTTCACCCAATGGAACTGCTTTCTCTTTTTCAATTGCTTCCGTTTTTGCTTATTCTTTTTTTGAAGTTCGCTCAAGGGTAAATTGTCGTCCTAGTCATCTAGATTTTATCTAATTTCGGCAGGGGCTTATAATTGCGACAATTGGAAATTATTCACAGCAAAAGCGTCTTCAGCACCAGAATCTTCATCAGTCATATCGCCATTTGCATTAACTGGAGGAACTAAAATGACTTCGTCGACTTCAGCAGCAGTTTCATCATCATCTTCCAATAAGACAAGAGCATCATGAAGCGAAAGACCTCTGTAATAAAAATACCTAAGTAGACATATATTTTCCTAATGTCGTACATATAGGACACTAACATTTCGTCGTTGAAATTTACCATTAAAGCTTAAAAATAGTTTATGTCAATAATTGTTTTCGTTAGCACACTTATTTCACTTTGCTTTAACAATACAACATAACCAAAATTTTAACTTAACCACCCTTAAATTAACTTACCTTTTAAAGCTTATGTTGTAATTTTGCATTATTAAAATTTCGCAAACTTCAAAATCAAAAACCTCACACTTCGATAGCAGAAGACCAACTAACTATTATTACTGCAGATGCGCAATGTCTGCTGAGTAAAAAAATTCATTTTTGTTATTTGTTAGCGCATGCGCGTTAGCGTGATCGCGCATGAACTTGCCGTCCTATATATAGGACATCAGGGCTATCTGGGCTAATGTAGTAAAGAGTTTTAGTTACATAAGGGTTGCTAAATTCTTTAGACCATCGTTTAACAAATGCTAGAACGCCTCTAGCTTTATTGACTGTTACGTTAATGTGGTAGTTGATACTGAGTTTGTAATCCATAGTAACCCCAAGGTCAAAAAAATCATACACTTTCTCAAGACTATAATTGTTAATTGTATAGGAAGCTGGCTGAGAAATTCCTCTCGAAAAACGCATGTATTTACATTTCTTTAGATTAAGCAGCATATTATTTAAATCGCACCAAGTAACTAGTGTATTGAAATCTGATTGGCTTATTTCTATCTTCGAAAGAAGCGAATGACGTGAAAAGCTTTACATCGTCGGCATACATTAACATTTTCGAAAATCCTATTACTGTAGAAATATCATTTATAAACAATAAGAACAGAATCGGGCCCAGATGGCTTCCTTGAGGAACTCCTCAGGAGACATAAATAACATCGGATTCACAATTTTTAAACACTACTTTTTGTGATCTGTCACTAAGGTAAGAAGAGATCCAGCAATTGAGACCCGGCTCGAAACCCAACTGATGTAGTTTATGAATAAGTAACAAGTGACACACTTTATCGAAAGCTTTGCTGAAATCAAAGTAAATTCAAGTAAGTTTGTAACGGTGGACTTTCCCTTACAGAACCCGTGTTGACAGTCGGAAATCAAGGTAGAGATAGGATTCGTAAGCTGATTGCTAACAATAGCTTCCAACACTTTTGGGATGGCAGAAAGCTTTGCTATGCCACGATAGTTCTCTATAGAAGCCTTGCTTCCGCTTTTATGAAGCGGTAGAAGAAGCGACTCTTTCCATGCTTTTTGAAAAACACCACACTTTAGTGACAGATTAAACAAATTGGTAAGGGGTTGGTAAATATTGTTAGCAAACTTCTTCAAGAAGCATGTAGGAATCCTATCAGGACCGCATTTAAAAGATTCCTTCAAGGTTTTCAGATAAATAAGAACATCATTGGCGGATATAGTTGGACAGTTAATTAAATTGTTCCCATGTAGCTCATAGGGATAATTTAGAAAGTCAGAATTGGTGACGGCAGAATAGTTAGAAGTGAAAAATTGCGCAAAGAAATTATGGCCCAAAAGAAATAAAAAAACGACCCCAAATAAGCTTCAGAAAAACACCAATAAAAGGCTCCCAAAATAGTCCAAAAAGGCTTCAAAAACCCTCTGAATGGATGAATAAAAGAAAAGCACCAATTAAAAGGCTCCGAAAGGCGTCTGAAAAGGCTTCAAAAACCCTCAGAATGGAGGAATAAAAGGCTCCGAAAAAGTTTCAGAAAAGCACCAATAAGAGGCTCCGCAGTTCATTTAAAAAGAGTCAAAAAACGCTTCAAATTCATCGAAATCGGAATCGAAAGAAGCTCCTTTTGGAGAGTAAAGCTCTGAGAAATTAGCGTTTTATGGTTCCGAAAGGAGTCTTTTTTTGCATTTTTAGTTAGCTGGGATATGCCATCATATCACCAATTCTCTATCAAATACAGAAAAATGTGTACAACCAAAAAAATTTTCTGGGGTATAGTTTTAGGTATCAGAGTATGCAGTTTCAGAAAAGTTAACGAACATTTAAATTTATGATGTATGGGTCTAGGTATCTGTTTCAGCAAATATGTTTATCTTAGTGAAAAATGTATGCGAATGTAAATCTAAACTAAACCCCCCCCCCCCCCCCCCCCCCATGGCTAATTCCTGCGCACGGCCCTGGATTGACCGTATCAATTTTTTTGGAATATCTGCAATGTACAGACATTGACCTGTTAATGTTTCAGATATATCCTCGAAACAATTAAAAAAGGGTTTTTGCCCCCTGTTTCCAGATGTTGACCATGTATTTGAAATTCTCGCTGTGTAGTTTTCGTGTGCTCGACTAGAACTACAACTTAAGGTATGTCCCGTAAAAAGTTGATGCTCGCTGTCACACAGTGATAGGTCGCATACAAAAATTTTCATTACCCTAACTACGAAACTTCAACGCGATTTCCGGGGGTTTCAAGCCAACTTTAGCAAAGTTGCTTAAAATGACCCCTAGAATAGTTTCCGCTATGGCGATTTTTCCCTCCCCTACAAATCAACCCACTGTAGTGGATATGCCCCGCAAAATCTATGGACAAAAGGCCCAAACCTGTACTAGAGGTTGATTTGGCCATGAAGGAAGGTTGGGAAGATTTCGACCAAATTTTGCTGCCAAAGTCATTAAGAACTAAAAATGGAGGACCGAAATTTTTTTAGAAATACATATATTTATAATGAATGAATGAAATACAACCACAATGAAAACTAAAATTTTTAATACAAATTGCCATTAGTTTGACAAACAATTAAAGTTAACATATTTTGTTGTTTGAACTATAAGAAAAGACAAGGAGCATTTTAGAAATAAAATGAAGAGTGCGTTTATTCGAATATGTGTCACTGTATATGAGATTGGACCGAAATATTTTTTAATATTTCTAAATGAAAGTACCTTAAATATTTAAGTGTAGAGACTGCCGAAAGATTTAATTACTGACAATTTAAAAGAACTTTTTATTGCTTATCGAACTCAGGATTGCTCTCAGGAGATACACTAGTCGGTTTTAAATTCATTCGCAAAGAATTTCATGAGAGACTTTTCGAAGCAACTGCAAATCGTTGCGAGACTCCATTGTAAGTAGTAACAATAATAATAGATTGAGGTTTGTACCCTCGTATGACCCCAGCACCTCATAGAAGCCAGCCAACTCCCCTTCGGGGTTTGGACTCATCCGCATACTGCACTATCACCATATTCTGATCGAATCATTTAACTTTGTATGCATCCTAGGCGACTTTGTCCAATTACCAAAAATCAACAGAATTTCTCACGTATACTGAAATTGAACGGACACAAATCTGCATACTCAAAAAAATTCTGCAAACAATTTGGAAATTTCCATGAAAATTCGTAGAAATTTTGCGAATTTTTCACATATTTTTAAAATATAATTTTAAGTTAATGTATTATTTCGTGAGAAACTTTCCTAAAGAAAATTAGTTGAAATACATTTATTGAAGTCAAAAATTGTGAGAGCTGCCAAAAAGGGGTGTATACTTATTTGTGTGAGTGACTGTAGGTCTAAATTGAATACAAAAAATGTAAATTTCCGTAAAAATTATCGAAACCACGCCAGATTAAGCAAGCGGTGCCTATCCCCACTCTTGTTTAATTCCTCTTAATGCTCCCTTCCCCGGCATCGATCGTCTCTTACGCCGATGATTGTACCATTCTGGGTACTGCTTCCTCCGTCGATGAGCTGTGCTCAAGAAGGCGGAATCTGCTAATTTAGAACACAGTCACTGACCAAATCTATGGTTACGTCCACGGAGTCAAGCTTCCGACTGCCACACATCCCAAACTCTTAGGGATCACATTTGATAACATGCTCAAATACGGTGCTCACGCAGCTGTGATTGCCACCAAAGTACAAAACCGCAACAAAATTCTTCAGTCACTAGCCTGGCCCCACTTCGTTTAGGATATTGCAACAGATGTGTCTGCACATGACACTATGTTTTTATGAGCTCAACAGAGCGTCTTCTTATAACACCAAATTCACTGTGGTTTAGAAGCCGCTAGGTTTCTCGTACCTATGTTAAAGATTTTGATTACATTGATAAGTAAGGTTAATGACGACTAGGCAGGGCGATCTCATCTCGGGAATTTTTTCACTACTACACCGGGAGCCATCTAAGTGCTGTTAGTCGTAGAGACTGTATCTGGAATATGTGGCGGTGCGACAGTGCATCGACGTTGGCTACATGATGCCCTAGGGCGTGAATTGGCAAGTGACTAGAGGATGCTTTTGCGACTATGAACCTGTGAGTCTTATCCCTGCTGGTTAGGAGCTTAGATCGTGTCCTCTGTTTAGTTTATTGGATCGCAAAAATTCGCATGATGAACTCAGTTATGTTCGTGATCTTGCGATCTAATCAATTAGAAGTAAGCTTTACAGCTTTGAAGAGCACCTGAGGCCAGGCAGAAGTCCTACTAATATAATAATAATAATGCGAGGGGCGCATCCGCATAACGCACGGCCTTTTTTTTTATTTTTTCATATATATTGCCGAGTTGTTGAGAGGCGGGGGTTTGTTAAGTGTTGAGATCTAAAACTGCTCAGCTACAGAGAAAAGTCATCAGCTAAGTAACATAAGAACAAAGAACATGAAGCATTCAAAGAAATTCGTAAATAAAAATAGAAAAAATGTTAACATTATTGTTGTTATTGATTAAGAGAGCAAAGTATTGATTTTTTAATGCTAAAAAGGGAGTCTGTAACATCAAATGTGCTGGAGTGAGTGTTATAATTTTCACACAAACAACGGAAGGGTTCATTTAACTCAAAATTGGTTCTACACTGTTTCAGAAGTAGAGGTTTGAAATATCTTGATGGCCGAGAATGAATTTTAAAGATAACTTCGCCTAACAAGAATGGGCTAGATACTGACCCATTTAATAATTTGATCATAAATATTGTTCCTAGCATTTCTCTGCGACTAGCAAGGGTAGGAAGGTCAATGAGTTTTAAGCGACTAGTATAGGGAGGCAGGTTATATGAAGAATTCCATGGAAGATGTCTTAGGGCGAAAAGTAAGAACTGTTTTTGAACCGATTCAATTCGATCTATGTGGACCTGGTATCTTGGATTCCAAATAATTGAGCCATACTCTAAAATTGGTCTTACTAATGTTGTAAAAAGGGCTTTAGTCACGTAAGCGTCACCAAATTCTTTAGACCATCGCTTAACGGAAGAGAGAACACCTTCATATTTATTTACAATTACATTAATATGAAGATTGAAGCTAAGTTTACAATCCAACGTAACCCCCAAGTCCACAAAGTCATGCACTTCTTCCAGAATTTGATTGTTGATTGAGTAAGAAGCTGGTTGTGAAGTTCGGCGAGAAAAACACATATATTTACATTTTTTAAGATTAAGCGGCATATAATTTAAGTCGCACCAAGTAACCAGATTATCAAGGTCCGATTGTAGTAAATCTCTTTCTTCGATCAACGCGTAGAACTTAAAAATCTTTACATCGTCCGCGTACATTAAGATTTTTGAAAACTTTATAGTACTAGATATATCATTAATGAACAGCAAGAACAGAATCGGGCCAAGATGACTACCTTGAGGAACTCCAGAAGACACGTCAATGACATTCGATAGCACATTCTTGAAGACCACTCTTTGAGACCTGAATCGAAGATAAGAAGATATCCAACGTCAGAGGCTCGGTTGAAAGCCCAGAAGATCAAGTTTGTGAACGAGTAACGAATGACATACTTTGTCGAAAGCTTTACTGAAATCTGTGTATATTGCATCAGTATGCATATTTTCTCTAAAACCAACTGAGACATGAGTTGTAAATTCAAGAAGGTTAGTACTTGTTGATTTTCCCTTGCAAAGGCCGTGCTGGCAACCTGCAATCAATGTGGAAATAGGAACTGTAAGCTGATTAGTAACAATTGCTTCGAATACTTTAGGAATGGCGGATAGCTTTGCTATGCCACGATAATTCTCAATAGACGATCTACTCCCACTCTTATAAAGTGGTATGAGAAAGGATTCTTTCCAAGCAGCGGGGAAAACGCCACATTTTAAAGACAGATTGGAGAGAACAGCTAAGGGCTGGTAACTTGCACATTTTTTTAAGAAAACATGAAGGGATCATATCCGGACCGCTTTTAGTTGATACTTTTAAGGTTTTCAGAAAGACCAGAACGTCTTCGGGAGATATGATGGGAGTGTTGATAAAGTTGTTTGCATGCAATTGGTACGGATATTCATAAAATTGCGAAAGGGCTTCGGAAGAATAATTGGATTTAAAAAATTGTGCAAAGGAATTTGCGATATCTTGATTATCACTGGATATACAGTCTTGGTATTTCATGGCGGACGGAAAACCTGTTACATTACGTTTAGAGTTTACGAAATCATAGAATGACTTCGGGTTGCAAATAATATTCTTTTTAACCTTGCATATATAAGCTGCGTAACATTTTTTATTTAGTTCAAAATATTTCAGACGTAGATTGGAGTACTTTAAGTAATCTTTGTTTAAACCGGACTTCTTGTATAACTTGAAAGAACGGTTCTTTTTATTTTTTAAAACTTTTAGCTCTTTAGTAAACCAAGCTTGTATTGGTTCACTGTAGAAAGATTTACGTTTAGGTACGTGCTTTTCAAAAACGTTATAAATGGTATTATTAAAATGTAAAACGTCAAGCTCAATATTGCCACAATATTCAGGCCAAGATAGTTTAGATAACTCATTATTTAATGCTTTAAAGTTCGCTTTAGAGAAATCAAATCGAAAGTGAAAACTAGGCTCATAGGGCTTACTGTAATAACCTTCTACATCAGTTATGATTTCGTAAACGATCTGAAGTGAAGGATGGTAAACGTCTTCCGGTAAAACCAGAGGATCACATCGATTTAAACAGAACTTAGATGAATCATCAACAAATGCAAGATCCAAGACCCTCCCGAACTTGTTAGGGACAATATTTAATTGATTAAGGCAAAGATCTGACATTTCATCTAGGAATTCATTAAATACTGCTTTGGTTGAAACTGGCACAATGTTTTGGTCCAAGATACTCCACGATAAATGTGGTAAATTAAAGTCACCCAAAATGACAATCGAATCAGAAAGTTTCATCATTTGATTCACCGTTTTAAAAAGGGAGACATGCTGCAAATAGACAGAACTGTCAGAAACAGGAGGAATATAGCTGAGCGCTATGTATATGTAAGCTCTATCAAGCTGTATACGGACGCACTTAAATTCAATTGAATCAATGACAGGTACATTAACTTCCTCAGAAGGGATTGACGAGTGAACTGCAATCAGGACACCACCCCCAACTCTGTTCTTACGATCACTTCTGAATACTTGATAATTATTAGGCAAGATTTCGGCGTTATAAATATTCGGCTTAAGCCAGGTTTCAGTAAGGCAAATAATTTTAAAGTTACAGCTAAGAGCCTTTAAGTAAAGTTGGGTTAGTTTTGAATTTAGACCTCTAACATTTTGATAATAAAAATGTACAGATTGAGTACTTAGTTTTTTTAAGCTGTACTCTGGTTTGTGACTTTAGCTGCAGCCTCCACGATTTTATTAGGACGGCCAAAACGAACTACTTAATAATGTGTCAAAATCGCTAGCAGAAACATCAATTCTAAAGGAAGAAATGCTTTAAATTTCATAATTTTTAAGTTATCAGTTTTCATTTTAGAACTTACATAATGCTTCAAATCTTCTTCAGTAGTATCTCTTTGGAAACGAGACACAAAGATCGATTTTCTTCGAGGAACCACAACCAGATTCTTAACCGTTGGTTCTGATCCTACCCTAACAGATGGTGGTTCAGGCTTTTTCCTTGGCCTCAAGTTAATAGACCTAGAAGACGATGGTTCTGTTGCCGGATTGGGAGAGGCTAAATTAATCAATTCGATTGATAATGGCGGTGGGTTAGTGGGAATTGGGGCTGGAATAGTCAGAACAGGGACTGGAATAGACGGAATTGGAACTGGAGTTAAATCAACAGAAAAATCGTCCGTACGTTTACGTTTCCCGGAGTCGGGCGAAAATTCGTCCAAACATTTAAAAGTTTTAAATACCGTATCATACTTGTTGAATTTTTCATTCAACATTGAAAGGTCTTTACCAATTTCAGAAAATCCATTACGGATTTGCCTAAATATTTTAAATATATCAACTTCGGTTGAACGACATTTTAAACAGGACCAACGTAGGCCCTTGCCCTCAAGCACAATATCCGCGACCCTACCGGTCAACCCAGCAAGCCCATCACAAAGCCAGCACGACAAGTGGCGTTCTGACTCACTTTTAATTTGACAATTATTAAAAATGCAAGACATCACGAATTAAAGAGTAGAATTAAATGAGAAAATTAGTTAATAAAAAGGCAACACTGAAAAGCAATAGTAGCGAGCAGTTTGAGATGCACTGTAATTGTAACACTTAATAAACACAAAGCAAACAGCTGTGATAAAAGAATTAGGCAAGAAAACAAAAAGTGCACACAAACACAAAAGCAAGAATAATCAACAGGCCAATCAACTGCAACAAAAACAATATGCAAAATGACTCGACAAAAGCAATTAAAGCAAAATTGTATGAATTTAATTGTATCCACAAAATGTGAATATAATAACAAAATAAAATAAATTATAGAATCACTAGCGGCACACTTAATATTTGCACAAAACTTTCACACAGAGATGACCAGAAATTAAAAGAATTAATTTTTTTTTCAATATTAAACACAGAGAAAAAATTTATCAACTTCACGGCGAACTGACGTTTGCGATACGATGGGACGCTGTTGTTGTTAGCAGTGCTTCGCCCTACCCAAAGGGCCAGAACACTCCTAGTTGTCATCGGGCTCTTCTAACGAAAGTCCAAGGAAACGCGCTGTTTCAACAGGGTTGGACCAAAGTGATAGGGGAGTTAGAAGAGTGTGTTCCGAAGAACACGAAAAGAGATGTTGCGTGTCATGGGGGGCCATACCGCATGCAGGGCATGTGTTCGGTATGGTGGGGTTCAGTCTGGACAGAGTTCAGCCTGTTGCAATATCCAGACCGAAGTTGTGCCAGCATGCCTCTAGTCTCCCTCGGAAGGACACGTTCTTCCTCAGCAAGAACGGGTGGTTGGGCACCAATAACGGGGTTCACAGGCCGGGACCTGAGGTAACTGTCCACCGACTCAGTGTGGAGCTCTTTTAGGGCCCGCCTATGGTCCCGCAGATCAAACGGCAACGAGATGTGATGCCGGATCTCATCATAATGCTTTCGGAGATGTTTCCTTATGTCTCTGGGGGGCGGAGTTTCATCCAATAGCTGTCGATTTGGATGACTGGGTCGGTGACAGTTCAGAAGGAACTGCCTACTTAAAAGTTCCGCATGCTCGCGAACGTTGAGCATTTGAGCCTCCTGGTGAAGATGAGACTCAGGAGACATAAGCAAACATCCCGTCGCAGCTCTGATGGCGGTGTTTTGGCAGACCTGCAATTTCCTCCAGTTGGTGTCGTGAAGGTTAGGCGACCATATGGGCGCAGCATAATCAATAACCGGCCGGCCAATAGCCTTATAGGTGACCAGCAACGTTTCTTTGTATTTGCCCCAATTACTGTCGGCCCGTGACTTGAGGATCTTGTTGCGGCTTTGTACCTTGGAAGCTATTGCGGTGGCATGATTAGCGAAGGTGAGGCTATTGTCGAATGTAACACCTAGAATTTTGGTGTGGTTGACAGTAGGTAGTGGAACACCATCTACGTTGACATTCAACTCCTGCCCCATCTGCGCATTCCACGTGGTAAATAGCGTCGCCGTAGATTTAGTCGGGGACAGAGTCAAGTTCCGTTCTGTGAAGAAGCTGGAAAGATCGCGCAGGTAGTCGTTTAGTCTAGTACAGAGTTCGTCCGTGGAAGGTCCTTTGCCCGTGGCCATCACAGTGCAGTCGTCAGCGTACGAAACGATGGAGACTCCCTCTGGTGGGGGAGGGAGGCTCGAGATGTAGAAGTTAAACAGAAGGGGTGAAAGGACACCACCCTGCAGAACCCCTTGTCTAATTCTTCTAGGTCTACATCTCTCGTTTCGAAACTGCACTGACGCCAGCCGACCGTTTAGGTAGTTCGCGGTCCATCGTTTTAGGCCGGCAGGAAGCGGTGTCTCCTCCAGGTCTTTAAGGAGTGTGTCGTGGGTGACTGTGTCGAAGGCTTTCGACAGGTCAAGTGCCACGAGAACCGTCCTGTGGTTTGGTTTGTGTTGGTTCAAACCGAAGTTAATCTGCGTCGTGATGGCATTCAATGCTGATGTTGTGCTGTGTGGGGAAGCCATGTTGATGATTGGCCAGCTGCAGGTTTGCAGTATAGTATGGGAGCAGAATAGCCTCTAACTTCTTCACTACCGGCGAAAGGACAGATATCGGACGATAAGAATCTCCTTGATTCGCCGGCTTCCCAGGTTTTAGGAGGGGGACCACAGTCCGTGTTGAATAGAGGTTGAATAGAGCCGCCAAGTACTTGTGCCCCTCGTGGACGAGGTGTTTCAGCATCTTCGTGGCAATTCCGTCGGGTCCTAGTGATCTTGAAGGTTTAGCCTTCCTTATAGCTTCCTTAACCTCTGCAGCGGAGACGACAATGGGCGCGGCTGTGTGTTTGTGTTTGTGCGCGCGTCGGATGGCTTTTCTTTTAACCCTATCCGCAGGAGAATGCAGTATAAATTGCCGACAGAATGCGCTCGCTTGACGTTATCGCCGAAAGCAATGGCGACCTTGTCATTGTATTTGGTCGGGTTGGATAGGGCCTTGACTGTCGACCATAATTTTCCGACCCCGCCGGAGAGGTTGCATGACTCTAGGTGTTCTTTCCACTTCTTCAATTTATGATCATTGACAGCCCGACGGATTTCTGCGTTGAGATCCTTTATTCTTGGATCTGCGGGGTTCAAGAGTCTCACTTGGTCACGTTCTCTTGCCATTGCCGCTGCTTCCGCAGGGAAATTCGGCCGAATTTCCGGGATTCTGCCAGCAGGGATGAAGCGGCCAGAGGCTGAATCGATGACTTTCCGAAAGTCTTTCTCACCTTTGCATACGTCCGTCGGTGTGGGTAGGTCAGCGAAGGAGTGCTCTGTAAAGTCCGTGAAGCGGTCCCAGTACGCTTTACTGAAGTTGATGTACGATCGTTTTCCTGTCGTTATGAAGTCGGACGGTCGTTCGATGTCTAGTAGGATGGGTAGGTGGTCTGATGCCAGTGTAAGCATAGGTTGTCAGTTAACGTGGTTGATAAGGCCCGCACTTGAAATGGAGATGTCTGGCGAACTGTGGCAGTTACCTGCCACCCTAGTGGGGGCATCTCCATTCAATGTACAGAATGCCGAATTATCTATTTGCTCTGCGAGTGCGTGCCCTCTGCTATCTGCTGTCTGGAAGGGCGGTTTTCGGTGCATAGATGCCGAATAGAATGAAATAAATTAAGAACATTAGTTGAATATCTATCTGCTGGGATCGAAGTGTTGCCATATAAAACTTTTTAAAGTTACCTTAAATTTTGGTTTAAAACATGGGCATGGCAACAAGTAGGTACTTCAGTAAAAATAAAGCGTTCAACATGTTTAAATATGCTGTTAAAAATATTAAAATATGCAGTGCTTTAATCATTATTTGCTTCCGTCCAGTTTCCCTAATATTAGCATACGATTTATAGATTATTTTGTTCTTTATTCAACTGCTTAGTACAAGGATCGCTTAAATATACCTCGGAAGATTTTTTGAGGGATCCCTCAAATGAAGTTCGTCATGATAACCAGCTAAATTGTATTGAGAACAACGCTATAGAAGTGTCAAATGCATCGAATGGTATAGAATCAGTTAAGGAAATGTCACCTAAAAGAGCCTCATCAAGAAATACGTTATTGGTAAAGCTTACTATATATAGTTTATTTTATATTTATTACTAAACAAATTTTTTATTTTCTAAGTTATCACCGCCAGATCGTAAGCTTACAAACAATAACAGTAGCCCAAAGTTACGTCCAAAACCACCTGCACACCTTACAGGACGTGGTGCACAGTTAATAAATATGATACGAAATAAGAAATCAGAGCCACAACTACCACATACTCCAATGCCCAGGTTATTTGTATCCAAGAATGACAGCATGGATCGTTCGGGATTGGATATAGACATGGTCGGGATGGAAAATACATCGACTCCACTGCACAGTAAAGATATTTTGACATTCTCAAAGCGGCTTCCATCACCCTCTGCCAGTCCGTCAACAAGCATTTTGAAGCGAAATCTCCGCAGAGATAGCCTCGAAGATATTGCTTTCGACTCACCAGCATCTAAAAAGAAGAGAGTTAGCTTCCATGACCCCCCAGTTTCAGTTACGAAGGAATATATTAAGCATAATGATGAAAATAAAACCAAGCCGAAACGGTAAGTTGTATGAATGGAACAATGACAAATTATTTTGAACTATTTATTAAAAGTTGCATATACTATCTATATTAATTCTTGCAAACTATGCAAACCTCATAAACTTGTAGTGAATTTGCGAGTTTTAATGAATAGTCCGAATTATTTTATGAAAAAAAGCAAACAAATAATTATCATTTATTATTTAATCCCGAAGGTGCCTAATAATGGATAAAGTACAATCAAGTGCTGAACGAACTTCCGATAATAAATATACACTGAAACGGAGAAGTAAACTAGATAGTATTATCGAAATAGAGAAGTTTTCGTCTTACCATTCTAATAAAATGCCAGACGAACCTACTAGTTCTAACGTTCATTTAAAAGATTTGCCTGAAGACAATGATGTTTGTGTAGATTGCGGCAATCTAGATAATAGAGAAAGTGTGAAAATTCTGAATTCAGAAGCTTCTGTTAGTAGTTATACGCAAACTGAAAATAATACTTCTGTGGAAATTTCAGACAACGTTCTACAAAGGGAAATTCAAAAATATAGTTTGGAAGAACTTTTTGAAAAATTTTTGGAATCTGGAAACGATACTAAGTTAAAGTGTTACAATACAATGGCAAAATTAATTTCAAGAGGCATGAGTGGCGATTGTAAAGTAAAGGAAAATGTTCTCGAAGCACTTTCGGAAAATCATTCCAAGGATTTCCTAGATCATGCCATAAGAGAGAACCTTGCATCGGTGGTATGTGATCGGTTGAATTTACCATCTGTAATTGAATATGTATGTGAAAAATCAAAACTTAACACCGCTTGTAGAGCCAATTTATTTTTGCAAATGCCTGATATTATGAAATATTGTAAGCAAGACACTGAGCGGTTAAAACTTTTACACACTTTAATAAGTACCATACGCTTAAAAGACAATGATATTTTAGATTTGGTTAATACCTTGATGGGCGCACGATCAATGGATAAAGCAAGTTCAGCAACTGTATCAGAAGCGGCGATAGATTCTTCTTCTAACCTTTAATACTTACCTTTACATAAATATATATTTCAAAATTGTCTAGATCGAAGTATATGTATAAATGTTATATATGGTATAAGAAAAATAAAAGTTCTTAGTTTTGACCAACAAATTGTAATTTTTGTTTATTTTTTTTAACGATTATAAACACGAAAGAACCTCTGACTCACTCAAAGTACAATATGTAAGCTGATTTGTCATGCGCATTAATAAGAACAAAATACTTGTATAAAAAAAAATGTAAAATTTTTAGCAATAGCAAAGCCTACTAAATCGATTCAACTTGTAACTGCCGCTTCACTTGTAGGTGATCAGAGTTGCGGTATTTTGTACAATATATTGTACTTATTATTTATTAGCATTAAATATTTTTTTTTAACTAAATTGTTAAAGATTGTTAATTTTTTATTGAAGAGTGAAATATTTTGTTGTTGGATTTTTGCGGTCTTTCTTGTTTTACACATTTGTAAGTTTTTGCAAGCTCATAGTTAAATTTTTATTGTCAGTCTTTGGGAAAAATTGATAATTGGAGAAAAATTACAAAGTTAAATTAACAGCGATGGATAGGATTACATGTTTCAGAGTGTCCAGGCTCATCATCAGATCCCTTTTCGGACACTGGGAATATGAACCAGTGTCTGCACCAAAGCCGCTGTTAGAAAATTCTAACACTAAACTATGATGCCCTGTGAAAATTTTTCTCCGGGTACCTTGGTACGCAACTTCTGATTTTGGTACATTTTTGCCATATTTAGGTACTTCAACGCAACTCCAATGACACTACTAAAAATATCAAACCTGCATTTGAATGTCCACCCATATTATTTAGTCACAACCATGGTAAAAGTAACAGGTAGACGCAGAAATAAAAAGCAACCCTGCTATGTATTTTGCTGGTCGGTAAATTGTCAACAATTTCTTGTGTCAAAGTGATATAAGTTATGGCTGGTTATTGCTGCAAAGTTTTTTGCGCTGATGCCATGAAGTCAGCGCATTGCTGGTATTAACGCAATTTGTCTACGCAACTGAGCTAAGTATTCATTTGGCTCCGCTCAATTGTGTATTTGATTATAATAAAGACTGACACCAACTTGAGGGTAGCGCAGTTTAGAAAACAAAATCAATCTTAAGATAAAGAATCCGAATTGGAAACCTAACCCCCCAAAAGTGAATTATGATTCTTTATGATCCAACGTTCGAGTACCGGGGCAGTGAACATCAAGAGAGGTATGAAAAAGTTTATTCAAAACCAGGATAATCCCTTGGCAGTGAATTTCGGGCATGGAAGAACTTCCAGCAAGAATTTGCAATTTACGTTATTTGTTATATAGCCGGCACTGACTACGAGACTATCGTAATTGAAAAGTTTTTTTCGAAACTGCTTGATCTTTTTGAACTACTCACAGAATTTGTATTCAAATAATTTTGTGCCCGGATTAACATTTTATCAAAATATGAAGTTAATGCAAAAGCGCTATAGTAACGCAATAACAGCTAGTGGCGTTATACAGCTTTGATATAAGCAGTTGACGTTTCATTATTGTTTACATGTTTAAAAAAAAAACGAAATGAAAGTTAATGTTTTTTCAGCAACATTTTTACAATTTTGCGCGTTTAGTGGCTGTTTTTAGAAGTAAATGAATTAAAAAGATGTGATGGTTGAAATGCTTCACTCAAATCTCATGTTTTTCTAAAAAAAACGTGAAGCCAAGACGTGAACCAAAGATAAAAGATTTTTCCAGCTTCCGCTTCCTTGTGGGATCTTTGAGAACTGTAAAAGAACCTTCCCCGGTCCCTCTACTCGCGTACATCTTTTTATCATTCAACAAACTTTCTTCTGACTTATTTTACTGTAAAACACAGGAAAATTATAATTTAGAAAACTATTGATTAATGTAAACAAACAAACATGTAAACAAAATAATATACATATAAACAGACATTGACAATTGGAAAACCACTTCGAATGAAAAAAAATAAAAAATGCAACTCTGATGCGGCTACCTGTTAATTGTACCATGGTCATAGTGTAATAATCAAAGGTGATATCTGTTTTGACAGACGTCAAAGCGAACGCCCTTAGGAGTTTGGGAAGCCAAGTTGCATTTTGGAAGTACGAGAGAATGTGGGCATACAGAAAAGGTCCCTTGTAAAAAAGTATTGAATTTCATACTTTTTGATTGTAGATAGTATGAATTTGCAAATGTGTTTCAGGAGCTCTAAACGCCTTTACAGGAAGTTTTTATTTACCTCTAACAATGCACGAAGGTGAAGAAGTTGTCAAACGTGAAATTCAAGATTTCGGGGTGATTGCCAGTGAATGTTTAACTCATGCCTCATCTGAGTAAAAGGAATCGCCGTCGGTTTAGTCGGAAAGGTATCTAACTTAATAGGTTATCCTTATGCAATCTTTCATCACCCAAACCCATAAGCATAGGAAAAAATGGAGGCTCCGTTTGGTGGAAGAGGAAATCAAGCAGAAGAGGAGATAGAACACTGTAATAACTCTCCTATTTGTCCACTTCTAAACAGTTCAATAATAAATACAATTATACTTGGTAGTGCTATACAATGAAAGTGTGGTATTTTATTGAGTGCATTGATAATGTAACTTTACACGTTCACGCTCGATATTCAACTAACTATATAGATGTTCGTTACTCTGAATCGTTGTGTCTCACGCACTCACACAACACTAGTACAGGTTTCTCCAAACACCAATCTTTATGATCCCATGTTTGATTCTTGAAGGTCTAGATTTTGCACTAGAAAGTTTGCCGGTCTTTAAATCCGCATGACTAGGGAAAGGTAGTATTATGCCAAAAGGCCATCATTCGCCAGTCAACAATATACGCTAACGGTGAACGTAACACACATTTATCACAATATTGGTTAGGCTGCTGCGGCATTACTGCCAGTCATGTATGGACAACGTCTTTATTCCTGAGAAGCACACCATTACTTTGGCGATACTGCTCCGGACAACATAAGAGAGGATATATTATTTAAAAAACCCATGCATGACTAGTACATGGAAAGTTAAGTATAACTCCATTGATTGCCAATATTCCGCCTGTGAAATACATATAAAACATTCATTATATGCATTGCACAATATCACAGTAAATCTTACGCTCTTTCGCCGCGCAAAAACCATTTTTTGTGCAATTTTAATAAATAAACAAACTTATCATCAGATAATTGTCACAAAATTGTTTAATAGAAAAGTCAACATAAAGCAGATTTCAAGAAAAAAGTGATGCCGTTGCATATTTTTCAGAAAAATTCGGTTTGTATGTTTTATAGTACTTTTTCTGAAGGAATATTTTGTGAATAAAAACGTACTTTTATAAAGAGACAACATTGTAATTGCTAAGGGCGTTCAAGATGGCGGAGTTAGAGCGAGAAGCTGCGAACCAAGAACACCTTTAATTATTACACCATGCCATGGTCACAACGTTCTGTCTCTTTCACTCATACATACATAGGAGTCTTTCTCTGTCATACTTCGCTTTATTATTTTTGCAAAAAGTTGTAAAGAGGTACTATTTGTTTGTGATGAAAAATAGCACCAGCAAGCAGAGCTAATGAAATTACTTAAAATTAGTATCATCTCTGTCTTATTCTGAAGCGGAAAAATGAATATGGATAGGTAAGTTTATAGTCGCGGAAATATGCTCAACCAAAATTTAATATTTTATTTAGATTATATTCTAGATTTGTTGTAAGGGAAGACATAATATCGACAACTGATGCAGACAAAGAAGAGGCAGTCGATGATAGATCGAGCGATGCTAGGTAATTTGTGTTAAAATATGAAAGTGATTATACTTAATTAAAGTGAAATTTTTTAGAGCTAGTGTGGAAAAAGAAAATTTCGTCCGGCGTGGTTTGGATATTGTTTGCCTATCAAATTATTTTGGTACATTTTTTTTCGGCTTGGTACGCATTTTGGTACCCAAAATTTTAGGCAAACGGCAACCGTGAGCACACATCCTTGTTAGACCTTCGGTCATGTGTATGAATGTGTGTGATGGACTTTTTTGTTTGTACATATTTATGTACGTAAACCCGTGCTATGGTCGCTGGCCTCGAGCTTGCAAAAACTTACAAATGTGTAAAACAAGAAAGACCGCAAAAATCCAACAACAAAATACTAAAAAAAAACCATAGCACGGGTTTACGTACATAAATATGTACAAACAAAAAAGTCCAGCACACACATTTGTACACATGACCGAAGGTGTAACAAGAATGTGTGCTCACTGTTGGCAAAACAACAAACAACAAAGGGAATAAATTGAAGTGGAGATAAATACATTGTGACGTCACAGTTTAGTGTTAGAATTTTTTAACAGCGACTTTGGTGCAGACACTGGTTCATATCCCAGTGTCCGAAAAGGGATCTGATGATGAGCCTGGAAACTCTGAAACATGTAATCCTATCCATGGCTGTTGATTTAACTCTGTAATTCTTCTCCAATTATCAATTTTTCCCAAAAACTGACAATTAAAATTCAACTATGAATTATTGTTCGCTGGTCTCGAGCTTGCAAAAACTTACAAATGTGAAGAGTGAAATATTTACTTTCATTTGAAAAAGATACACATGCAGAATATTTTAATTTAATTGGTTAAAATATTAAATATTTTATGTCCCTTTACAACAAATAAAATTTTTGTCTATAGACATATTTATGAAGTTATATAACAACACTATATTCGCTATATTTATAAAATTTGGTAGAAAGTGAGGAAATTTATGCAATTTTTTTTGTAATAAAACTACAGGCCGCTATATTAGAGCATGCAAGGAATTAACTTCTACATCTCGAGCCTCCCTCCCCCACCAGAGGGGGTCTCCATCGTTTCGTACGCTGACGACTGCACCGTGATGGCCACCGGCAAGGGCCCTTCCACGGACAAACTGTGCACGAGACTGAACAGCTACATATGCGATCTTTACAGCTTCTTCACCGAGCGGAACTTGACACTGTCCCCGCCTAAATCGACAGGGACCGTTTTCACTACATGGACTGCGCAGATGGGGCAGGAGTTGGATGTCCACGTAGATGATGTTACACTACCTACAGTCAACCACCCTAAAATCTTAGGGGTTACATTCGACAATAGCCTCACCTTCGCTGGTCATGCCACCGCAATAGCTTCAAAGGTACAAAGCCGTAACAAGATCCTCAAGTCCCTGGCCGGCAGGGCAAAGACAAAGAAATGTTGCTTGCCACATATAAGGCTATTGGCCGGCCGGCTATTGACTAAGCTGCGCCCATATGGTCGCGAAACCTTCACGCCACCAACTGGAGGAAATTGCAGGTCTGTCAAAACACCGTCATTAGTTTTGCAACTGGTCGTCTGAGCCTCACCTCCACCAGGAGGCTAAAATGCTCAACGTTCGAGTGCATCGGAACTTTTAGCTAGGCGGTTCCTTCTGAACTGTCATAGAACTAATCATCCAAACCGACAACTATTCAATGAAACTCCGCCTCCCAGAGACATGAGTAAATATCTGAGAAAGCATGCATGATGAGATCCGGCATCACATCTAGTTGCCGTTTGATCTGCGGGACCACAGGCGGGCCCTAAAGGACCTCCACACCGAGTCGGTGGACATAACCCTCAGATTCCGGCCTGTGAACTCCGTAATTGACACCTAACCTCCTGTTCCTGCTGAGGAAAACGTGTCCTTCCGAGGGAAACTAGGGTCATGCTGGCACAACTCCGATCTGGATATTGCAATAGGCTGAACTCCTATTTATGCAGACTGAACCCCACCATACCGAACACATGCCCTGCATGCGGTATGGCACCTCATGACACACAACATCTCTTCTCCTGTTCTACTGAACACACTCTTCTAACACTATTATCACTCTGGTCTGTTGAAACTGCGAGTTTCCTCGAACTCACGTTAGAAGAGGTTGATGACAATTTAACTGGCAGGGCGAAGCACCGCTAACAACAACAATAACATATTGGGTGCATAGATATATATAACCATTACCGGATTTGTTAAATAACAAAAACTAGTTTCACTGAAAACTCCTAGTTAAACATTTCATACATTTTTAAACCCCGCACTTGCTTTTTTCTCACAACATAAAAGAAGAAACACAAAGAAAAAGCAAAACTAGACAGAAGCAAAGAACGCAAAAACCAAAGAAGGTCCAACAACGAATATAAGTGGACGCTGGCAAATCGATGGTAGGTAATTCACCACTGTACCTACGTTTAAATTACTTAAATTTGTCGTGTTAAATATATGTATTTAAATATTTACACAATAATTGTAGTTGGATTTACAAAGACGTTTAAATGTTTATTTTACTTACAAATAAAAATGCGAATAGCTTTAAAACTCGCGATTTTAACGCACATCCGCCCACTATTCGTTGCGTTGGACCTTTGATTTCTACGTTCTTTGACAGAAGGCTTTGTGTATGTTAGTATTTTACGTCTAGTAGGGATCCCCAATAACATCCTCAAGCCTGGGGCAAAGATAAAAAAAGCTTGTTTTATATGGTGCATATTTCCGGCTTTGAAGTAGTATAACTTATATATACTATATTGAAATTTTTTCTCCGGGTACCTTGGTACGCAACTTCTGATTTTGGTACATTTTTGCCATATTTAGGTACTTCAACGCAACTCCAATGACACTACTAAAAATATCAAACCTGCATTTGAATGTCCACCCATATTATTTAGTCACAACCATGGTAAAAGTAACAGGTAGACGCAGAAATAAAAAGCACCCCTGCTACGTATTTTGCTGGTCGGTAAATTGTCAACAATTTCTTGTGTCAAAGTCATGCCAAAAGTGATATAAGTTATGGCTGGCTATTGCTGCAAAGTTTTTTGCGCTGATGCCATGAAGTCAGCGCATTGCTGGTATTAACGCAATTTGTCTACGCAACTGAGCTAAGTATTCATTTGGCTCCGCTCAATTGTGTATTTGCTTGGAATAAAGACTGACACCAACTTGAGGGTAGCGCAGTTTAGAAAACAAAATCAATCTTAAGATAAAGAATCCGAATTGGAAACCTAACCCCCCAAAAGTGAGTTATGATTCTTTGGACCGGAACACACCTTTCGGCGGCTGCCGTGGTATGGCGGAACCATTGCTGGCCTCGAAGATCCAACGTTCGAGTACCGGGGCAGTGAACATCAAGAGAGGTATGAAAAAGTTTATTCAAAACCAGGATAATCCCTTGGCAGTGAATTTCGGGCATGGAAGATCTTCCAGCAAGAATTTGCAATTTACGTTATTTGTTATATAGCCGGCACTGACTACGAGACTATTGTAATTGAAAAGATTTTTTCGAAACTGCTTGATCTTTTTGAACTACTCACAGAATTTGTATTCAAATAATTTTGTGCCCGGATTAACATTTTATCAAAATATGAAGTTAATGCAAAAGCGCTATAGTAACGCAATAACAGCTAGTGGCGTTATACAGCTTTGATATAAGCAGTTGACGTTTCATTATTGTTTACATGTTTAAAAAAAAAACGAAATGAAAGTTAATGTTTTTTCAGCAACATTTTTACAATTTTGCGCGTTTAGTGGCTGTTTTTAGAAGTATATGAATTAAAAAGATGTGATGGTTGAAATGCTTCACTCAAATCTCATGTTTTTCTAGTAAAAACGTGAAGCCAAGACGTGAACCAAAGATAAAAGATTTTTCCAGCTTCCGCTTCCTTGTGGGATCTTTGAGAACTGTAAAAGAACCTTCCCCGGTCCCTCTACTCGCGTACATCTTTTTATCATTCAACAAACTTTCTTCTGTCTTATTTTACTGTAAGGCCCGGTTTTTCAGTCATTGGTTAAGCTCAGTTTAAACTAAGTTTGCCTAATCTCGGCATAAATTTAAACTCCAGTTAAACTGCAAAGCGGTTTTTCAGTAAGAGTTTAAGGCCGCTTTTTTGATCTGCTTTTTATACGGCAACATTGGTTTTCTTTATCTAGATCGGCAACAGATAACATTCGTTTACATATTTAACGCAATTGCTAAATGAAAAATCGGTGTGAACAAAGATAAAGATACGCCGTGTACAAGTTAAATAAAATATATAAACATAAATAAATTTAAAAAGTCCAGAAGCAAGAATTTCTCACCAAATATTTCACAATTAAAACAATCAACTATGCAAACAGCTGACAGGTTAACTAGAGTTTAACCCTGGCAGATTGGCCGCTTAAACTTCGTTCACATATTTATGAAGTTATATAACAACACTGTATTCGCTATATTTATAAAATTTGGTAGAAAGTGAGGAAATTTATGCAATTTTTTTTGTAAATATGTTCTAGTTATAAAACTACAGGCCGCTATATTAGAGCATTTTTTTTGTACAATATATTGACCAAATGCAAGGAATTAACTTCTACATCTCGAGCCTCCCTCCCCCACCAGAGGGGGTCTCCATCGTTTCGTACGCTGACGACTGCACCGTGATGGCCACCGGCAAGGGCCCTTCCACGGACAAACTGTGCACGAGACTGAACAGCTACATATGCGATCTTTACAGCTTCTTCACCGAGCGGAACTTGACACTGTCCCCGCCTAAATCGACAGGGACCGTTTTCACTACATGGACTGCGCAGATGGGGCAGGAGTTGGATGTCCACGTAGATGATGTTCCACTACCTACAGTCAACCATTCGACAATAGCCTCACCTTCGCTGGTCATGCCACCGCAATAGCTTCAAAGGTACAAAGCCGTAACAAGATCCTCAAGTCCCTGGTCGGCAGGGCAAAGACAAAGAAATGTTGTTTGCCACATATAAGGCTATTGGCCGACCGGCTATTGACTAAGCTGCGCCCATATGGTCGCGAAACCTTCACGCCACCAACTGGAGGAAATTGCAGGTCTGCCAAAACACCGTCATTAGTTTTGCAACTGGTCGTCTGAGCCTCACCTCCACCAGGAGGCTAAAATGCTCAACGTTCGAGTGCATCGGAACTTTTAGCTAGGCGGTTCCTTCTGAACTGTCATAGAACTAATCATCCAAACCGACAACTTTTCAATGAAACTCCTCCTCCCAGAGACATGACTAAATATCTGAGAAAGCATGCATGATGAGATCCGGCATCACATCTAGTTGCCGTTTGATCTGCGGGACCACAGGCGGGACCTAAAGGACCTCCACACCGAGTCGGTGGACATAACCCTCAGATTCCGGCCTGTGAACTCCGTAATTGACACCTAACCACCTGTTCCTGCTGAGGAAGAACGTGTCCTTCCGAGGGAAACTAGGGTCATGCTGGCACAACTCCGGTCTGGATATTGCAATAGGCTGAACTCCTATTTATGCAGACTGAACCCCACCATACCGAACACATGCCCTGCATGCGGTATGGCACCTCATGACACACAACATCTCTTCTCCTGTTCTACTGAACACACTCTTCTAACACTTTATCACTCTGGTCTGTTGAAACTGCGAGTTTCCTCGGACTCACGTCAGAAGAGGTTGATGACAATTTAACTGGCAGGGCGAAGCACCGCTAACAACAACAATAAAATATTGGGTGCAAATATATATAAAACCATTTCCGGATTTGTTAAATAACAAAAACTAGTTTCACTGAAAACTCCTAGTTAAACATTTCATACATTTTTAAACCCCGCACTTGCTTTTTTCTCACAACATAAAAGAAGAAATACAAAGAAAAAGCAAAACTAGACAGAATCAAAGAACGCAAAAACCAAAGAAGGTCCAACAGCGAATATAAGTGGACGCTGGAAAATCGATGGTAGGTAATTCACCACTGTACCTACGTTTAAATTACTTAAATTTGTCGTGTTAAATATATTTAAATATTTACACAATAATTGTAGTTGGATTTACAAAGACGTTTAAATGTTTATTTTACTTACAAATAAAAATGCGAATAGCTTTAAAACTCGCGATTTTAACGCACATCCGCCCACTATTCGTTGCGTTGGACCTTTGATTTCTACGTTCTTTGACAGAAGGCTTTGTGTATGTTAGTATTTTACGTCTAGTAGGGATGATACCGCAATAGCTTCAAAGATGCAGATCCGCAATAACATCCTCAAGCCTGGGGCAAAGATAAAAAAACCGCAGTGGCTCAAGCTTGTTTTATATGGTGCATATTTCCGGCTTTGAAGTACAGTACTATCTCGATAATCCGGACACGCGGTAGTCCGGTCACATCTATAATCCGGACAACACTATAATTCGGACAGTTTAACATTTTTTACTCTATAATCCGGACATTTTTCAAATTTGCTTCGCAATACATATGTATTTTAATTTTTAGTTTGCTTCGTGAGTTTTTCGTAAAATAGCGGTACTTTAACAACAATATATGTACATATGTATACGGAATGCAACAGCATAAATCACGCTTTGTGTTTATTCTTTAGTGACAAACTGAATTGAGTGAACATTATTATTATGAGCAGTGGAAAATTTAAAAAAATGGCTCATGAAACCCTTACTCTTCAGAAAAAATTTGAAATTTTAGATCTCCTTGATAAAGGAAAATCATTAGGATGGTTTGAAAAAGAATATGGTGCCATGTTGACGCTTCGGCTATGGATATTTTAGTTTTAAGACGATTTAAAGAAACTGCAGATAAAATGTTGCTGGCGAACTCGCAGCAGACCAAAATTAATAATTTTTTTGAAATAGTACGTACAAAAATAAAAAAAATGTTTGATTATGTACAGATGTACATATTATTACATATGTAAGAATGATTGTACTTTGTTTAATAAAGCAATTTATGTACATAAATATATCTGAATTGCGTTATGTTCATTTCAATAAAACAACGAATTTTAGTTTAAAAAAAAATCATCTATAATCCGGGCACCCCCATAATCCGGACGACCCCTAACATTAAGGGTGTCCGGATTATCGAGCTAGTACTGTAGTATAACTTATGTATATATACTATATTGAATATTAAAAAAATCAAAACAAAAAAAAAAAACACTAACCCTGGGCCCGAACCGCAAGCGAGCGAGCAATCGCATAGAGTAAAATTTCGAAACGTGTCGAATGGGCAGATCGCGGCATTCGATACGCAACGATTAACTAGCAATTTATTTGCTATAACATCTATGTCTCTTGTCTGAGTGACATTCAGGAAATGTAATAAAGTCAAAAATAAACAAACAAAAAAAGATATTTGTATTAAATCGAACGTAAATATTCAAATATACTTTAAATTTACAAATAAATCAATTAAATCGATAAGTTTATGCTTTGAAATGAACCCTGTGCTATTTGATTACTCAAGGTCGCCAGATTCAGACAATGAGTAATAAGGTGCAGGAACTGTTTATTCAAATTACTTGCGGATCTGACGTACATATGTACTTCGGCTACAAAACAAATTGACCAGTCTTAACTAATGTAGTGTTAGAAACAAGTTGTGACTCAACATCAATTAATGCTTCCATTCCTATCCATTTTACTTCCTTGATCCCTTTCGATCTTATAATGCCCGGTGTTTGCTTAGATGCACATTTAAAGTTCATATCTAGTAGGCACACATTGCATTCATTAATGTTAATTTTTAATGTGGTTGACGGCTAATTTGCTGACTTGCTCGAGCACATACGCTTCAATGTCCCATCTCGAATTTTACTACCTTTTCCATCAGGCGCGTAGCCAGAAAAAAATTTCGGGGGGGGGGGGTTTTGGCCAAAGTGTCAGTAAATAAGAATTACCTGTAAATACATACATACATATTTATATTTTTACATATTACAATTTTTTTTTGGTAATAAATTCCAAACCTTTCAATTACCGACACTTATTCTCAATTTTGTGCGGTTTAGATTTAAAACTTAACTGGGGTAAACAAAAATACAACAAAAGTCGTATACACAGTGAATATGTGTACTTTTCGCACAAAATTCATGAGTGCGCCGTAGCTCAGTAGGTAGAGCATTGCGCACTGATTTGAGGCACGTCTGTCCGAGTCCTAACATTTTTTAAAAAAACAACATTTTCGGCTTAAAATTTAAATAATTTTTATTAGGCGATTTCTATGACAACCGGCGCAAATTTAATTCTAAACCAAATTTGGTTTGGTCATACACCTAGACCAGTATGTCTGCATTCAAAGGGTTTTTTTGGAATGTCCAGTAAAATTAACTTCTTTAGACTAATTTCATTATTTTTGAATGAAAGTATGTGTAAATACACAATAAAAATACTTCAACTCAAAGTTAAGAACTTTGTGGAAAACTCATGAAAATTCAAGAAAACTCGAAAAAATTTCATTAAAATTTCTAACTTTCAGGTAAAATTTGATTATTTTCGAGTATGCAGTTTTGTAGCAAGTTCAATTGTCAAGAGCCGACCAAGAGCATTTTCTTCAATATAAAAATATTACGCTTATAAATTTGTATGGAAGATAATGCACTTGGCTAGAAAAACAATTGCCAAAAATCGAGTTATTCTTCCAGCGTCTTAATGGGTATCGTTGTTCACTTTAATTTTTAGAGTTTTCTTGAATTTTCAGGAATTTTCCACAAAGTTCTTAACTTTGAGTTGCAGTATTTTTATTGTGTTTTTACACATTCTTTCATAAAAAAATAATTAAATTAGTCAAAGGAAGTTAATCTTACTGGAAATTCCAAACAACACTTTGAACCCAGACATACTGGTCTAGGTTTATATATAGCCCCAAAAATTTTTAAATCTAGGCTAAAACTTTTAGCCGTGTACAAAACAATATTTATTTTTATTGTTTGTTTTGAAATTTTGTTTAGAATTTCTTCAGGAGTTACTTCAAAAGTAGAGTGGATATTGAGTAGAGCCGAAACGCTTTAGAAAAATTTATTGTGTCAGAATATCTTCAACTTTTCTACTGCTAATTTCGGGAAAATTTTTACAAAAAAAAGACCCGCGCAACTCTGGCTTTGGCAAGAAGTAATTAGCTGTCGCTTTGTTTCTTAAGGCAAAACTGAAGCTTCGGAAAAATAACATTGAAAATATTTAACATTGAAATTCATATAAAAAGCGGCAAATAGGATTTATTCAACATTCAGAACGGAACGTCAAAATTTTGAGGCTATTCATGTCAATTTCATGGTCAAGAAATAATCGAAAATATTTCTTGAGCATTTTCTTTTCAACAGCATGCCTACCGGGCTTTTACTTTTAAACTTTTATCCCCTGACAAGTATAAGTACAATTTAATTGTTACTTTCTCTGATAATTCAATACGACTGCGTTGTGTACTGCTTAGTAATTTTTGGGAAGTTTTTTTAACTTCTTGGTCATTTTTTTGGTTAAACTTATGGCAACCGTGCTACAATAACGAGAGACACTCATTTTTACGATTTTTGACCAAGCAGTTAATTTGAATTTCAACAGACTTGAGTTCGAATGACTCTTGCTGTTGTTAACATGCTATGTAGATGAGATGCTAAGTTGATCTTATGCAGAGCAAGTCTGATAATTTTGCGCGAGTTTCTTAAAGCGCCAAATGAGTGAACCGTTGCAGGAATTTAGTTGTGACCTCTCAGACTTGCTCTGATAACACTGGATCACAAATTCCAACTTTTTTTCTGCACCAGAGACGCCATAGTGAAATTCCTATGTAAAATCACCTCCTAATTCGGAAAATCAAGGTTATTTTTACTTGAATGGTACCGTTTTTGAGATATTTACGATTTACCGTTATTTCAAAAAACAAAAAAGATGGTTCCACTTAATCGTGTATATCTCGAGAACAAAACGGTTTGAAAAATTTGAAAGCTTATAAAATTTACTATAATCAGAACATACAACACTTTTTGCTAGGTCCTGCAGATTCAAACATATTGAACAATCATTACGGATTTTTTAAATTTTTTTTGTAAAAATATAAAAAAATTTGTACTTTGCGAGAAAGCATCTCGAAAACTTTTTGTTTTTTTGCAGATATTTTTTTCCCCCTCTAAGCTCTGTTTTATTACAAAAAAAAAAAAGCTATCAGTGAACAAAATCGATGAACTAATACAAAAGTTATAAGCATTCAAGTAAATATATCCATTTAATGCTTAAGTACCTTACTGGTACATACACTCGGCAGAATAAGTCTGCGTACAGGTATATTTTTTGCGGAATTGTGGGTTTTCTTCCATACAAATTTATGAACGGAATTTTTTTATATGGAAGAAAATACTTGAGCTCGGCAGAAAAAAATTCCCAAAAATCAGTAGTATTGCTAGAATTGAACCGTCTTTAAAACTGCATACTCAAAAAAATTGTGAGAAAAAACTTGAAAATTTTGATTTTTCCATACATTTTTAAAACATAATTTACATCTTCTGTGTTAGAGTTCGACCCATTATTTTATAGAAAATTAGTAAAAACAATTTTACCAATTCAAAAATGGGTGAAAATTACAAAAATATACCTGTACGCAGACTTATTCTGCCGAGTGTATGTGTTAGTATTCGTATATCAGTTAGTTAGCAGGTAGATTTTCGAAAAGTTATTAGATACAAAAAGCTGTTAGTGTCGTTTTCTCAAACCTAGGTACATTTTAAACAAGAGCATATTTTTGAGGCAGGTAGTGTTTTCTTTGTAGAACTAGGGAACCTTTTTGTTTAGGTAGGCTTGAATTTTTACTGGATTTAAGTATAAATAAGAGTACATGCGCCTTGTTCCTTCATAATATCTGCAAGGCTCGCCGGATACTGTTCAGTTTATAACCCGTCATTTACTTAAAAATAAAAAATTAATAAAAGGGCGCGAGAGTTTGAGTGTACAAATGATCCAGATATGTTCTGTTTCATCTGCGGTCAATTTATTGTTAAAAGTATGAGACGTGTGTTTTCAAATCCTCTGAAAGTTACATACTATAAGTGTTTTGGAATTGAGCCTAAAAACCATGGACACCGAACACTGTGTGCACCACATGCCGAGTAGAATTGATTTCTTCGGAAAACGGAACAAAAAGGTACGTTGTAAAAATTAGGAATTTGTTCCATTTTAATGCATAGCTGACTAATTTCTGAAACTATCTATTTAGGCGACGTGTGAAATTTATTACACCAATGAAGTGGAGGGAACCAACTTGCCATTCAACGGACTGCTATATTTGTACTACAAAAGTACTTGGGGTTGGAAAGTCCAGAAAAGTAACTTATGCGAGCGTATATACAGTGTCATAACCAGAACTAATTTCAACAGTAGTGGTAACCAGAATGAAAACGGCAAACGACAAGCGGCATCTGTCAAATTATTTTTACACGTGTTCTTATGGGGAGGAATTTTTTGAACACGACGCGACAAAGCGGCAATCAATCACAGATGCCGCTGTCGCCAGATTAAATCTAATTCTATTTTGACGAGCGGCAGATGGTGCGTTTGGTTTTTTTTGAAAATAAAAACGAAAGGAAGAGTAAATAACTTGTAAAATAAGTTCCAATTATTACAGAATATGTCTCTTTCACACTTTTAACAACATTTTTTGCTACTTTTCAAGATGATTCGCACCTGTCGCCCCTGCTCTCATTATAATCATGTCGCCAATGCTTGACGGCAAATATCGTCAAGCTTCAGTTTTTCGTCGTTGTCGTTCGCCGCCGTCGTATTCATTGTGGACGGGCCTAGTAGTATCTGATTACGCGGCATCATGTTGTACTGAATTTCAAACGGAAAACGAAAGAAATTCTTTGTCACAAGCACAACTCAATGATTGGATAAGGGATTTGGAATTGTCAAAGGAAAAGGCCGAACTACACGCCTCTCGAATGCAACAATTTAAATTTGTTTCATCCGATGTTAAGGTAACATATTATAGAACTCGTCACGAAGAATTTTCCAAGTACTATACGAAGGAGGACAGTGTTTGTTACTGCAAAGATATTGCTGGTCTATTCAAACAATTTGATGAACCATATGATTCAAAAGAGTGGCGATTGTTCATAGACGGCAATAAATTAAGTTTAAAGGCCGTATTATTGCATATTGGCAACCAAAAGCCATCTATCCCTATCGCGCATGCAGTAAATATGAGATAATGCAAACATTGCTCAAGTTAATCAAATACGAAGAACATGATTGGAAAATATGTGCCGATCTTAAAGTCGTTGGAATGCTATGTGGTCTACAAAGTGGATACACAAAATACTGTTGCTTTCTATGCAAATGGGATAGCCGAGCTCGTCAAGACCACTACATCATAAAGGATTGGCCAGAACGAATCGAGTTTCAAGTTGGGGTAGATAACATAAAATACTCTCCACTTATAAAGAAGGAAAAAATAATTCTACCTCCGCTCCACATCAAGCTCGGCCTTATCAAAAACTTTGTGAAGGCTTTGGACAAAGAAGGCGAAGCTTTTCATCATTTGAAGACAATCTTCCCAGAGATTTCAGAAGCAAAAATAAAGGAAGGGATTTTTGTGGGACCGCAAATAAAGAATATGATGACCAATAACCATTTCAAAGAACTATTGTCACCAGTGGAGGCAGCAGGGTGGGATTCTTTTGAAAAGGTCGTTACTTCTTTTTTAGGCAAACACAAAAGTCCTAACTACGAGATGATAGTGAACGACTTAATCAAAAACTTTGCGGAAATGGGTAAATAAAAAAACATATTATAATAAATTATATATTACATAAATTTACATGAGAATATATAGCCATAAATCTGAATTCATCGTCCAGTTCCGAACAAACAAGAACGGGAAAAATATAAACAAAAAATTTGTTCTGAATTGAAAGATAAATCCAGCCTAAGAAAATTATATACTAATGTGTCACTTATGTATTTATCTAATTTACTTTTTTATTTTCTTTCAGGAGTAAATATGTCTTTAAAAATTCATTTCTTACACTCCCACTTAAATTTTTTCCCGCAAAATCTTGGCGACGAAAGTGACGAGCATGGCGAAAGGTTTCACCAGCAAATAAAAGTGATTGAAAGTCGGTATCAAGGATTCTGGGATGTCGCTATGATGGGCGACTACTGTTGGTTTCTCATAAGAGAAACCGATCCTAATCTAAATAAGCGTCAAAACAAGACACATAACTTTTTCAATTATAAAATAAGATCATAGAGTTAAGACAGAACCATATGTACATATGCTATTATTTGTAGGGTACTTAAGTATTAAATGGATATATTTACTTGAATGCTTATAACTTTTGTATTAGTTCATCGATTTTGTTCACTGATAGCTTTTTTTTTTTGTAATAAAACAGAGCTTAGAGGGGGAAAAAAATATCTGCAAAAAAACAAAAAGTTTTCGAGATGCTTTCTCGCAAAGTACAATTTTTTTTATATTTTTACAAAAAAAATTTAAAAAATCCGTAATGATTGTTCAATATGTTTGAATCTGCAGGACCTAGCAAAAAGTGTTGTATGTACTGATTATAGTAAATTTTATAAGCTTTCAAATTTTTCAAACCGTTTTGGAAGAGCTCAGTTTGTTCTTGAGATATACACGATTAAGTGGAGCCATCTTTTTTGTTTTTTGAAATAACGGTAAACCGTAAATATCTCAAAAACGGTACCATTCAAGTAAAAATAACCTTGTTTTTCGGAATTAGGAGGTGATTTTACATAGGAATTTCACTATGGCGTCTCTGGTGCATTTTGGCTGTAAACCACTGTAATTGATTAGCGACTACCAATAACTTCTCTCAGTGTGAAATATTATTTAATTTTATTCTTTCGTGTTTTCATTTTGCTATTAATGGCCCCGTCACATTCACTTTTTTCACGCAGCATCATGCATTGACAGTTATATCAAATGTGTGTATTTGCATGGGCAACGACACATCGAACGTCACTAGCGCCATCTTATAAATAAAAATGAATGTGTGACTGTGTGTCCTTTATAGGCGTCCAAAGTACTCAACCGATTTTTATGAAATTTTCACAGTATATTCTTGGGATCATGGGCTAAAGCATAGGCTATATTAATTTTTGGAAAAGTGGGCGGTGCCACGCCCCCAGGCTATATAAAACTACAATTCTTCTAACTCTGAACACATTTGGTCCAAATTAATGATTTTTGGATATGTGTGTCCTTTGGTCAAGATTTATGTAATTTTGGAAAAGTGGGCGGTGCCACGCCCACCTTTTTTGCGTTTTGTTTGTACCACAATAATGTCCAAAGTTTTTGGTGATCTCTTTTAAACTTTCCAGATTGGTTCAGAAGATTGTTGTGTACGACTTAGCCTATATCAATTTTTGGAAAAGTAGGCGGTGCCACGCCCCCAGGCTATATAAAATTTAAATCATCATAACTTTGAATATATTTGGTTTAAACTAATTATTTTTGGATATGTGTGTCCCTTGGTCAACAATTACATAATTTGGGAAAAGTGGGCGGTGCCACGCCCACATTTTTTGTATTCAGTACGTTGTTTGTACTTCAATAATGTCCAAAGTTTATGGTTGATTTGTTTTAAACTTTTCCAATACGTTAAAATCTTCGTTGGGTACGACATACATAGGCTACATTTGTAAATTTTTTGGAAAAGTGGGCAGTTCCAAGACCACAAGCTAAGTAATATTTCAATTCGTTATATCCCTGAATGTATTTGCTTTAGTGACATTTTAACGTTCTTAAATCTTAATCAAAGCAATTAATTTTTTTTGTTTGTTATTGCCGTTTAAACATATCCAGAGTATTAAAGGATTTCCAAAAAATCATAATAGTAGTTGAGTTCAAAAGATCCGTTTTTTGAGTTGGACATCCAAAAAATTTATTTGTTTATACCAAAGACGTTAAAATCGGAAACGTTGTATATAGACCTAAAGCACTGCAATAAATGGAATGTTAAAAACTAATAGAAAAATATTTGAAAATGTATTTCTAGGGAAGTCACTGATCAGGCAGAACAACGTCTGCCGGGTCTGCTAGTCTGATATAAAAAGTTAGCCAACTTTTGAAATTTGCTGCAAAATGGGTAAGAAGAAGCATTTTTTCATACATTCATTATGGCGCTAGCACAATGCTGCGTAAAACGCAGGTACATATATGCGAGGGGTTTTAGAAGTGAATAGAGTAATTATTCTAGTACAGACGTATATTTTTTAATTTTCGGAAATTTGGGGGGGGGGGGGCGGGTTTGAACCCCTGTTTTCCATATCTCTATAGGTAAATCATATTACCACTATCTGTCCCCATTTCTAGGGTAGTTAGAGAAATTGAAAGTTAACTAGACCGTTACTTTGCAATGCGAAGATCTAAGCTCGCCTATAAGATTGCTTTATTTGAAGGCCACTTATAAACCTCTTGGACACCAGTGCTGCGGCTAGCGGTGACTTTGTCCCTCTTGGTGAGTAGAAGCTATCCACACTTAGTCGGAAACGATTATTTATAGGGATTTGACAAAGTTCCGTATCAAAAATTCTTAAACAGTTAATCAAATCGATCATTAGTTATGTCTATAATAGAATTAATTAATGAAAAAGTAACTAACATTTTAGCTATTCCCATTAAACTTTTGATTATTTTTCAAAAATTGTCTTTATCTGCCTACTGCTCGATTGCCAAATAGCTAACGAAAGACATTTCGATCGATACGTAAAAACACTCGCTCGCTAATAGAGCTCGTGATAATCGATTAATCGAATAATCGAATTATTCGAATAATATAACATTCGATTTTGAAAAATCGATTAGTCAAAATCGATTAATCGTATACCGTCGATTATTCGAATAATCGCGTTTGAACGATTATTCGATTAATCGTTGTTGAACGATTATTCGAATTTTAAAAATCGCATATACAGAAGTGCATAGAAAACTGGCATAATTCATTTAACACGTATTTTATTAACAATTATTAAGCAGGAACAGCATTAAATAGAATTATACAGCACATTGAATACATTCAGTTGAAAGTGAGAAAAACCATCTCGTTCAATATCTTCCATGAAGCGCTTGTTGTTGTAAAGAAGAGACAGGAGGCTAACATTTTGGGGTGATAAACAGCTTCTTCGTGGGGTGACGATATTTCTAGCTATAGAAAACGTACGCTCCGATTCCGCCGTTGTCGCTGGTATACTCAAATACTTCATGGCCAAAGTGAACAGGTCAGGATAAACCACACGATGATTTTTCCACCATGTTAAAGGTGGCATATTATGCCCGATTTGTGGTTCAGCCACATAACAGTCAATTCGAGACACAGCACTACTTGTTTGGGTTTGACAATCGAATAAAAAGTCCATATCGGTTGATTCTATATTTCTTGGTTCCTGTGAAATGGCATTGGTTGCTTGAAGTTGACATTCGATAAGGCCATATACCTCTTCTTTAATTTGAAAATCTTCGTCACTGAGGTTTTTATATCAAGGATCGAAAAATTATGCAATTAAAGAAGCCGAAATATTACCCGTAACACAACCAATATCGAATCTTTCATACAAAGAGTCGCGTGCAGCTTTTTTAAATTTTGATATATTCGTATCATCCTCTAAGTATGAAGCCATGTGGGTTTTAATAAGACGGTGAACCAAAGGGCGAACAAACGATAGTGTTACATTTTCCTGCAGCAGAGTACAGCAGTTGCTTTATCAAACGGTTTTAAAACACTTATTAAATTTCGCATTTCTTCCCACTCACTTTCCCTCATTTCGAGCTCCAGTGCATCTGCTGCTTTTATCACACTTGTGATATTTTGAGTTCCATCGAGTTTCGCAGCATTGAATGAGCATGTTTTCCTTCATTCCTAACTGAACTTGTCGGTTCAAAAGTGCGGTTTTTTCTATATTCGACCGATGAAAATGCCCTGTTAGGGTTCGTGCTTTTTTACAAATTTCTTTATAAGCCGGTGCAGCATCAAAGGCATCTTTAATAACCAGCTGCAAAAGATGGGCACTACATTTTATGCTGTCTCTTACTGTGGAAAGTTGTTCTGATGCAGCATTCATCACCGATGCACTATCGTGGATAATTACCTGCGTTTTATCGAGTAAATTCCATTCCGCCAGTACACCTTCAATTACGGATGAAATATTTTCGGCATTTGGTCGATCTAGAAACATGAATGTATACGAAAGTTTACCACTACATACGTATAAAGAGAATTGCAGACCGCTACTTTTCTTTAAATGTTCCCCAATATTTTCTTAAGCTACAGGGCTTTTTTTTCTTGGAAGCCGTTTTCTTACCAATCTCTGAGATTTGAGAGGGTAAGACCTAACAAAGAAAGGACATTTTTTGAATGACCCTAATGTGTACATACCTTCTAATTGCTCATTGCAAAGTGTAACAATGCATAATTCTAAATTTTTGTCGATATATTGTGTTCTATTGAAAGATACACATCTTGCTTTCGTGATGTCCATTCGTCTACAGTAATAGATGCACTTGCTATCTCATTTAAATCATGAGCAATTTTTTCTTTAACGTCATTGTAGATTAATTGGAGTCGAGATCGAATACTCTGTTCCGATGGAACTTTGTACCCGGGCTCGACTACCTCCATAAACTCCCGAAAACCAGCGGAAGACACAAAAGATAAGGGCAAGGGAGTCGTCTGCCCTTCTCCTCTTACGGACACGTATGGTAACTGGTGGGGATGTATTAGAAGTTCCAGGTGCACTATATATGCATATGTATTTATATATTATTGGCAACGATTTAACCAGTGTACGAGTATTGTTTATTTCATACTTACATATCACCGCTTTGCTCCTTCTTATGCACTTTCTTTAAGTGAGCATTCAGTGACGGAGTAGAGTTATGGAAGGTTAATACAGCTCCACAAATGGAGCATTTCACTTGCTTCCCTTCGCTGCATTTCGTAAAAAAATTCCATACCCAACTAATTTTTTTCGCACTCATTTTTAAAGAAAATCAATTTAAAAGCTTGCAAAGCAAAAGGAATTTTCGTATTTTTGAAAGAAAATTTACTTTTGTTTCAATGAACAAATGTTCGGTTTTGATAAAATTCGAATAATCGTTGAGTGACGATTATTCGAATAATCCGCGGAAGGCAGCTATTCGAATAATGAAATTCGATTAATAACACTGGTTTACAGCCAAAATGCACCAGAGACGCCATAGTGAAATTCCTATGTAAAACCACCTCCTAATTCCGAAAAACAAGGTTATTTTTACTTGAATGGTACCGTTTTTGAGATATTTACGATTTACCGTTATTTCAAAAAACAAAAAAGATGGCTCCACTTAATCGTGTATATCTCAAGAACAAACTGAGCTCTTCCAAAACGGTTTGAAAAATTTGAAAGCTTATAAAATTTACTATAATCAGTACATACAACACTTTTTGCTAGGTCCTGCAGATTCAAACATATTGAACAATCATTACGGATTTTTTAAATTTTTTTTGTAAATTGAGTTAATTTTTGGCCGGTAATAAATATATAACAGGTATCTAATTTTTGAGCTTAAGGCCTTTTTGTAAATAAAACACTTAGTTTTTGTGTTCTTATTTATTTTTCGATATTTCGACCTTAATCTAAGGTCATCATCAGGACTGCAAAAAACAATACAAAAAACGCTGATAAATTAACGTATAACATTTTTGAAATACAAAACTCATTTTAACATATAAACAACATATAAACATATTTAACATAACTAATTGGCACAACTTACGTTTTAAGCAGTGCTTTAAAGACTAAAATTGTGAAAACAAAATAGGTTTAGAAACAGCGACAATTTAAACAAAGAGTGTACATAAATAAATGAAGTCCCGTAATTGTAAACAAAAAATTTATAAAAACAATAATCATGCATGAATTTCAAGGCGGACACTGACCATTGTGCATACGCCTACCGCAACTTGATACTCAAACACACGAGTAACTCTTGAGTTCTCCCAACAACAACACTACACTGCTGTGATCAATTTTCTGTATGCTGTATTTTTCGCCGCTGTATTATTGTTTTTATAAATTTTTTGTTTACAATTACGGGACTTCATTTATTTATGTACACTCTTTGTTTAAATTGTCGCTGTTTCTAAACCTATTTTGTTTTCACAATTTTAGTCTTTAAAGCACTGCTTAAAACGTAAGTTGTGCCAATTAGTTATGTTAAATATGTTTATATGTTGTTTATATGTTAAAATGAGTTTTGTATTTCAAAAATGTTATACGTTAATTTATCAGCGTTTTTTGTATTGTTTTTTGCAGTCCTGATGATGACCTTAGATTAAGGTCGAAATATCGAAAAATAAATAAGAACACAAAAACTAAGTGTTTTATTTACAAAAAGGCCTTAAGCTCAAAAATTAGATACCTGTTTTTTTTGTAAAAATATAAAAAAATTTGTACTTTGCGAGAAAGCATCTCGAAAACTTTTTGTTTTTTTGCAGATATTTTTTCCCCCTCTAAGCTCTGTTTTATTACAAAAAAAAAAGCTATCAGTGAACAAAATCGATGAACTAATACAAAAGTTATAAGCATTCAAGTAAATATATCCATTTAATACTTGAGTACCCTACAAATAATAGCATATGTACATATGGTTCTGTCTTAACTCTATGATCTTATTTTATAATTGAAAAAGTTATGTGTCTTGTTTTGACGCTTATTTAGATTAGGATCGGTTTCTCTTATGAGAAACCAACAGTAGTCGCCCATCATAGCGACATCCCAGAATCCTTGATACCGACTTTCAATCACTTTCATTTGCTGGTGAAACCTTTCGCCATGCTCGTCACTTTCGTCGCCAAGATTTTGCGGGAAAAAATTTAAGTGGGAGTGTAAGAAATTAATTTTTAAAGACATATTTACTCCTGAAAGAAAATAAAAAAGTAAATTAGATAAATACATAAGTGGCACATTAGTATATAATTTTCTTAGGCTGGATTTATCTTTCAATTCAGAACAAATTTTTTGTTTATATTTTTCCCGTTCTGGTTTGTTCGGAACTGGACGATGAATTCAGATTTATGGGTATATATTCTCATGTAAATTTATGTAATATGTAATTTATTATAATATGTTTTTTATTCACCCATTTCCGCATAGTTTTTGATTAAGTCGTTCCCTATCATCTCGTTTTTAGGACTTATGTGTTTGCCTAAAAAAGAAGTAACGACCTTTTCAAAAGAATCCCACGCTGCTGCCTCCACTGGTGACAATAGTTCTTTGAAATGGTTATTGGTCATCATTTTCCTTATTTGCGGTCCCATAAAAATCCCTTCCTATATTTTTGCTTCTGAAATCTCTGGGAAGATTGTCTTCAAATGATGAAAAGCTTCGCCTTCTTTGTCCAAAGCCTTCACAAAGTTTTTGATGTGGAGCGGAGGTAGAATTATTTTTTCCTTCTTTATAAGTGGAGAGTATTTTATGTTATATTTATATTTTATTTATTTATTTATTCGTCTACAGAACATCTTACAGACTACTAGATTAATTAAATATTTTAAAGAGATTTAATTTAAAGGTATACACACTTAAATTAAAATTAATAGCCTCCGAATATGTATTGCATAACCGAATGCATCTCGATATTGGTTCATTATATCCGTACGCTGACCTGTGCGCAGGAACAGTGAACAGACGAACTTGTCTCAGATCGCGTGATGGATGGTTAAAATTTATTGATTCGTAGATTTGCGTGCAAGTAACTCTACCATTGATAACGTTATATATAAATAATATAGAAAAATAACTTCTTCTGTCTGATAAGATTGTCAATCCTAACAGTTTGCGCCTGCCCAAATAATTAGGCATGCCGTCAGGCCAGTGAAGTTTGGATAAAGCAAACCTAGTAAAGATTTTCTGTACTCTTTCTATTTTATGCGAGTGAATTTGGAAATAAGGGCTCCAAATAATGCAGCAATAATCTAAAAGACTACGCACCAACGAGGTATAAAGTGATTTTAAGGTCATTGGATCAGAGAAGCCAGTGGAGTTTCGACGTATAAAACCCACCATTGAACAAGATTTAGACACTATGTGATCTATATGCTTCGTAAATGTTAATTTTGAATCAAAAATAAGACCTAAGTCCTTAAACAGTGTATTCCTTCCCAACAAATTATTATTCAATGAGTAGGCGAAGTTAATGGGACTATTTTTTCTCGAGTATGAAACAATGCAACACTTTTGAATGTTAAGATGCAGGTTGTTCAAAGAACACCAACCGTGAAGATTATCTAGATCGCATTGAAGATCGAGGCAATCCGAAATATTCCGTATTTTCATAAAGAGCTTCACATCATCAGCAAACATCAAACATTCTGCTTTAGCAAATAGATTTGGCAAATCATTAATAAAGATTAAGAATAAGAGGGGGCCACAATGTGTTCCTTGAGGTATTCCTGACCATGCGTTTACGGCTGTAGATGAGCTAGTGGTGCCCATTTTGACATATAGTCGTCTTCCTCCTAAGAAGCTATGAAAAAATTTTAAAATCTTTTCTTTGAAACCGAAAGCCCAGAGTTTATTAATCAATATTGTATGATCCACTTTATCAAAGGCTTTCGAAAAGTCAGTATAAATTACATCAAGCTGAGCTTGATCTTCAAAAGCATTAATAATTTTATTTGTTAAAAGCATGAGATTAGTGCAAGTCGATTTCTGTGGCATAAAGCCATGTTGAAATTTCGATATGGCGGGATAGACGTGATCCATTAGTTTTATTCGAAGTACGAAATCAAAAAGCTTAGAAATCGTGCTTGGCTTAACAATCGGTCTGTAATTACAAACGTTATTGCGATCACCAGACTTGTAAACAGGGATAATTGAGCCAACTTTCCAGCAATCTAGAAAGGTTGAATTTTCAAGACACATATTAAAAAGATTTGCTATGGGAGTTGATACGAATGCTGAATGCAGCTTAAAGAATATTGGGGCAAACCCCTCGTGGTCCACACATGTACTTTTGTCCAGATTGGAAATTGCAAGCTCTACTTCATCCGAAGAAATCGTAAAGCTATCAACACTATCTAATAGCAAAGATGGGATTGTATGATTGCTAATAGCATCATATTTATGATATACCTTCTGAAAGAAATTTGCAAACAGATTACAGGAATCGACAGAATTCTCAGACACTGAATTTTCAAAGAAAAAGCTAGTCGGATAGCCATTAGTTTTACGTTTAGAGTTAATGTATTGCCAAAACCTTTTAGGCTTAGATCTTAACATTGATTCAACTTTTAACAAATGTCGCTTGTATAGAAATTTATGTAGATTGTCAAATTGCTTTCTTAAGCGAGCGAAATTTTGATAATCGGAAACTTGCTTAGATTTCCGATATCTTTTGTACGCTTTAGTTTTAATGTTTTTTAATTGACATAACCTAGCATTAAACCAATCCTTTATGACGTAGTGGTCTTGACGAGCTCGGCTATCCCATTTGCATAGAAAGCAACAGTATTTTGTGTATCCACTTTGTAGACCACATAGCATTCCAACGACTTTAAGATCGGCACCTATTTTCCAATCATGTTCTTCGTATTTGATTAACTTGAGCAATTTTTGCATTATCTCATATGTTTCCTTCATATTTACTGCATGCGCGATCGGGATAGATGGCTTTTGGTTGCCAATATGCAATAATACGGCCTTTAAACTTAATTTATTGCCGTCTATGAACAATCGCCACTCTTTTGAATCATATGGTTCACCAAATTGTTTGAATAGACCAGCAATGTCTTTGCAGTAACAAACACTGTCCTCCTTCGTATAGTACTTGGAAAATTCTTCGTGACGAGTTCTATAATATGTTACAAATTTAAATTGTTGCATTCGAGAGGCGTGTAGTTCGGCCTTTTCCTTTGACAATTCCAAATCCCTTATCCAATCATTGAGTTGTGCTTGTGACAAAGAATTTCTTTCGTTTTCCGTTTGAAATTCAGTACAACATGATGCCGCGTAATCAGATACTACTGTTGACAATGAAACTGGAGCCGGAACTAAAGTTAAATTTGATCCTAGTTCTGGTAATGACACTGTAGATACGCTCGCATAGGTTACTTTTCTGGACTTTCCAACCCCAAGTACTTTTGTAGTACAAATATAGCAGTCCGTTGAATGGCAAGTTGGTTCCCTCCACTTCATTGGTGTAATAAATTTCAGACGTCGCCTAAATAGATAGTTTCAGAAATTAGACAGCTATGCATTAAAAGGGAACAAATTCCTAATTTTTACAACGTACCTTTTTGTTCCGGTTTCCGAAGAAATCAATTCGACTCGGCATGTGGTGCACACAGTGTTCGGTGTCCATGATTTTTCATTGTTTTTAGGCTCAATTCCAAAACACTTATAGTATGTAACTTTCAAATAAATTGACCGCAGATGAGACAGAACATATCTGGATCATTTGTACACTCAAACTCTCGCGCCCTATTATTCATTTTTTATTTTTAAGTAAATGACGGGTTATAAACTGCAATTATAAACTGAACAGTATCCGGCGAGCCTTGCAGATATTATGAAGGAACAAGGCGCATGTACCCTTATTTATACTTAGATCCAGTAAAAATTCAAGCCTACCTAAACAAAAAGGTTCCCTAGTTCTACAAAGAAAGCACTACCTGCCTCAAAAATATGCTGTTGTTTAAAATGTACCTAGGTTTGAGAAAACGACACTAACAGCTTTTTGTATCTAATAACTTTTCGAAAATCTACCTGCTAACTAACTGATATACGAATACTAACACATATGTACCAGTAGGGTACTTAAGCATTAATGAATGCTTATAACTTTTGTATTAGTTCATCGATTTTGTTCACTGATAGCTTATTTTTTTTGTAATAAAACAATAAAAAATCCGTAATGATTGTTCAATATGTTTGAATCTGCAGGACCTAGCAAAAAGTGTTGTATGTACTGATTATAGTAGCTTTCAAATTTTTCAAACCGTTTTGGAAGAGCTCAGTTTGTTCTTGAGATATACACGATTAAGTGGATCCATCTTTGTTTGTTTTTTGAAATAACGGTAAATCGTAAATATCTCAAAAACGGTACCATTCAAGTAAAAATAACCTTGATTTTCGGAATTAGGAGGTGATTTTACATAGGAACTTCACTATGGCGTCTCTGGTGCAGAAAAAAATTGGGAATTTGTGATCCAGTGTTATTAAAAACATGTCCAACGAAATTTTATTTGATATTTTTTTTTTGTGACTGTGCATCTAAATATAAATACAAACAAATCTTAAAGAGACTGCTCAGCTGAGATAAGTTTGTACATATGCACAAACGTATATAAGTTACAGCTTAGTATGAATATATTTGCTTACATGTCTTCTCCAGCGCAAACATTTATTCTTGAGTCTGGTGGAGACGAAGAATACTGGGTATTTCTGTAATTAAAGTAGTTTATATTAGCCATTGTTTATTTTGTAAAATAGTACTCACTTTTTAAGAAATTTATCCAATCACTCAAATGAAGACAACGCGAAATTCAAGGACAAGATTTCGAAGAACTGAGACGATAAAATTGCTCTGAAAATCGATTATAAGTTAAAGCAATCCCTACTAGACGTACCTAACCGATGTCACTAATACAAGCAAGCGAAACTCACACACTCAAAGTCAGCTGGCTGTCAAATTATTGCTTTTCTTTCTTCTTTTTCGTTGAATAAATGCTGCGCAGTTGTAAAAATATTAAATTGTTCAAAAAATTATTAAAAAAGCGAAATTATAATATAACTATAGTGAGTGCGGTTCAAAAAAGTGAAAAGGCAAGTATATCGTGGTAATTTGTTTTTTAATAGACCAAAAGTTCGTGACGAAATGCATAAACGGCATTTTAAAAATTGCTTAAGCAAGGAAAAAAAAAGATACGCGGAGCTAGTGAAAAAGTATGAAAGGCTCCTGGAAGTTGCTCAAGGAAAGGAATGTCCGTCTACTAGTAAAGCTATTGAGATGGAAATCGATTGTTTGGGTAGTGCGTCAAGTGATAGTGCAGGACCAGTTTCTGAAGAAGAGCCGAGTGAAAATGAAGAGTTTATACAGGAAGAGTTGGGGGCCCAATGCGATAGTGTAGATGGATGGCGGGAAATCAAATTATGGGCAATAGCTTTTAATATTCCCCAAAATGCAGTCGATGGATTGCTTGCAATTTTGAGGCGTTTAAAAGTGCCCAACTTGCCGCTTTGTGCAAAGACTCTTTTTGACACCCAAAGAAAAAAAGTTGAGGTGAAAGTAATCGCAAAAGGGGAATTTTTGTATATAGGCATACAACAATATTTTAATTCTGAAAAATATGAATTTTTACGGGACAAAACCGAGATACTTATAGATATAGGCATCGATGGCCTCAAATTATTTAATAGCTCCAAACGAGTTTTGTGGCCAATTCTGGGATCCATTGATGGCTTCGATAACATTAGCCCCTTTTTAATTGTATGCTACTCCGGATTTAAAAAACCCGAGAAAATCGACGATTTTATGGAAGATTTTTGCAAAGAGGTGCAAACATTAAGGGATAACGGGTTAAAAATAGGTTCTTGTGAAGTCAAAAAGAAATTTAATATACGCCTTTTTACTTGTGACTCCCCTGCACGTGCATATGTTACTGGAGTTCAATACTTCAATGGAAAACATTCCTGTCCAAAATGCTGCCAAGTGGGGACCTCCAAGGGAAGAACAGTTGAATTTTCTTCAGAAATCGGAATTTTAAGAACTGACGAATCTTTTCAGCTGCGCGATGATGAGTTGCACCATAGCATTGAATTCCGAAACAAACAAAGTATTTTAGAAAAATGTAATTTTGGTATGGTCTCACAATTCCCGTTGGACAGCATGCATTTGGTAGATTTAGGAGTAGCTAAAAAATTATTAAAACTTCTCATAGCAAAAGGAAACGTCGTAGAAATGAATAAAAAAATCGATTTCCTTGCTAAATGTGTTCCAAGTGAGTTTGGTAGAATTACTAGGAACTTAGGTGAAATTCATAATTGGAAAGCAACCGAGTTCCGGCAGTTTTTATTATACACTGGCATTTTTATTTTAAAGGATTGCGTTGATGACGACTTGTATCATCATTTTTTATTGTTACATTCATCTATTAGACAGCTTTCCGGTAATAGCTTGGGATTTAAAGAGTTGAATTCTTCTCAGAAAATGTTGAGCGATTTTGTTACTTACTTTGGTGAATTATTTAAGGACACAATTCTTAGTTTTAACCTCCACGGCTTACTCCATTTAACAAATTGTGTTAAGCAGTATGGACCACTTGATAGTTTTTCTGCATACAAATACGAAAACTATATGCAATATATAAAAAAGCTTATCAATAGTCCTAACAAAATTCTCCAACAACTTTATTTAAGAATGATGAGAGGCGAGGGCAGAGTGAAGAATCTAAATCGCCTAGGTTAGGTTAGGTTGTGCTGGCAGGCCAACGCAGTGGCCTCACATAGACGCATAGCGTCCGTAGTGTTACCAGAAAAACTTTGACGACCTCTTGTTATACAGTTGACACTTCAGTGTCTATTTTACAAAACAGTAATGTTTTCTTCGCAAAAACCAGAAGCCTACTTGGGCCTATTTCTGTCCGTGAAGCTAGGTTGGGCAATTGTCCCTTCCCAAATGTTTGAAGCCGCAGTCTGGATAGAGCAGGGCATGTGCACATGACATGCTCCACAGTCTCCGTCTCCGCTTTGCATTTCCTACACATGCTGCCTGAAACAAGACCGATCTTGTGGGCATGGCCTGCCAGAAGGCAGTGCCCTGTAAGGATACCAATTAGCAGTCTACAGTCTTCCCTTTTGAGGGATACAATTGTTTTTGTAAGTTTCATGTCGTACGATTTACACAGGATTTTGGAGATTTTACAGCCTTGCACTTCTTTCCATGCCTTATCTGCTTGTTTAACCATGTGTAAATCGCACCTACGCTTTAATTCTCTCCGAGCGCTAGACTTTCTACAGCTATTTCCGCTCCCACTTTAATGGCTATGACTTCCGCCTGGAATATACTGCAATGATCTGGCAATTTCAACGATTTAGTGATCCCTAAGTCATTACAGTACACTGCGGCTCCTACTCCTTCCGTCATTTTGGAACCATCTGTATATATGTGTACCGTGTTTTCCGTCATTTCTGCACCTCTCCTCCAGCCCTCCGCCTCTATAGTGGCTTCCAGAACCTCTTCGAAGCGCAGGCAAGGGACCGTGTAGTCTACATGTCTTGTCAAGGAAGACGCTATACTACTATGGCCAAATGATCTGCACTCAAACTGCCCCGTGGCATATAGCCTGTTTGCAGTTGTTAACGCTATGTTCTTTGCCGTTATGTTTGCGGGCGGTAGATGCAAAATGGCGTGTAACGCTGCTGTAGGTGTGGTTTTAAGCGCACCCGTTATGCTTATCATAGATGTTCTATACACTCTCTCTATTGACTTCATATACGTTTTCTTCGTTAAGGCGGTCCACCAAACCAGGACCCCATGGAATAAAATTGGTCTAACAATCGCATTGAAAACCCAATAAGACAAGGCAGGCGAAAGACCCCAAGTGCAGCCCAGCATCCTCTTACAGATATACAGAGCTGCTGAGGCCTTTTTCGACCGTTCTTGTACATTGAGTTTCCAACTCAACTTGCTATCCAGTATAATACCTAAATATTTGGTACTAACCTTCGGTTCTAATACCACATCTCCTAGTTTTGGCTTTACCCAACTTGGTACTTTGTATTTTCTGGTAAATAATATTAGGTCTGTCTTATCAGCATTTGTGCTCAGCCCAACCTCGCAGGCCCAGTCATGGATGACCCTAAGCGCCTGGTTGATCAGCGAGCTGAGCGTCGATAGACATTTCCCGCTTATTATGACTGAGACGTCATCTGCATATGCTGTCAGTTTTACTGGCCCCCCTTCGAACTGCTTGAGCAGTTTGTTAAGGGCCAGGTTCCACAGCAGCGGCGATAGTACTCCACCCTGCGGGGTGCCTCTATGTACTACTTTTGTGGTTTCGTAACCGCCCCAACTGGAAGTGATCTTCGTGCACCCCAGCATGCAGCCGATCCAATTTTCCAAGGCGGGATCCACCTCAATGTGTCGTAGTCCGTCCATTATGGCTCGCTTTGAAAGATTGTTGAATGCTCCTGCTATGTCTAGGAAGACACCTATTGCAAATTCCCCATGTTCTAGGGCTTTCTCTATGTGCATAACGACCCTATGCAGAGCTGTGTCCACAGACCTGCCCTTGGTGTATGCGTGTTGTGTATTGGAAATTAAATCCTCCTTCACATTTAATTTAATGTGAGTGTCTATTAACCTCTCGAGGGTTTTTAGTAAAAATGACGTCAGACTAATCGGCCTGTAGTCTCCAGTGTACATGTGACTGCTCTTGCCTGCCTTCGGTATGAACACCACGCGGGCAGTTCTCCATACTTCCGGCACGTGCCTCAGTCTTATGCAACTTTCGAATATTACACTAAGCCATTCTATGGTTCTCTTTCCGGCCATTTGGAGCATGGCGGGGAAGATCCCATCTGGGCCTGGCGACTTAAACTTGGAAAACGAGTTTAGTGCCCACTTAATTTTGGAATGTGTTATCAGTCCTTCAATATCACGCTCCTGTATTGATGAGCCTATGCTATTTATTTGTCCGTCAATGCCTTCTTCTGATGGAAAGTGAGCATTGATGAGTGCTTCGAGGGATTCTGCACCATTACGCGCCCATTCCCCATTTTCCTTTTTAATAAGGCCCTGAACTTGTACGCCCTTCGAAAGAACCTTTCTCAATCTCGCAGTCTCATTGGAACTTTCCATGTCACCACAGAACTTTTGCCAAGAGATTCTTTTTGCTGTACGAATTTCTTTCTTGTACATCTTTAGCAGATCTCTGTACTCGTCCCAGCACTCAGCTGAGTCCGCTAGCTTTGCTAGCTTAAATAAGTCTCTAGTCTGGCTCCTTAGGGCACCCAGCTCTTTACTCCACCATGGTGGTTTCGTTTCAGAGAGGCACCGTAGAAATACAGCCGATATTACCCCCTGGCTGCAAACCTTCCAATGGGCACGGTCCGCGTAACACCCTGGATTAGGGGGGGGTGTCAGGGAAGGGATGGGAAGGGGTAGGAGGGGGAGAGGACAGTGGAAGGGAGGGGAGGGGGTGGGTTAGGAGGGGTGATTTGGCAGTTCTTGGTCACCCACCACCATCGCTCGGCCACGGGCAAAATGGCTAGCATTTTCCCACGTAGCTTTCCTGGCAGATGGGGGTCGGCTTAAGCCTTCGCACCAACGACAAGGTTCCTGCTCTAGCGAAGGCTAAATCGCCTAAGTTCGGATCTTTTAATATCGATTGCAAAAAAGAAAAAGACAGCTTTTGTTTTTGTAGAGGATTGGGTCCATTAAAGGTTGTAAAGGTTGTACCCAATAGTAGCCAGGGTGAACCGAAATTTGTATGTCAGGTATTTCAAGTGCAAGAAGTTTTTTCGCTGTCCCTCTCAAATCTCAATCTGTTTTAGGTACTGTATTAGCAAGCAATTTAACAAACTACACAGTAGAAGTTACAAGAGATGCCATTGAGTATAAGTACTTCTGCATTCCCCACCAAAGTAAATTCATTCTTATTCCCCTTCTGCCTCATGTTTTTCATTCATTTTTTAACTAAACTCGACAACCCTTATCTATACTTGTTTTATATTAAAAATTAAGTTTTTACAAATTTTAAGTTGCACCAAATGTTTTATATTTACAGATCCATTAACTATGTCACAGGGCATAATACCTAAAAAGGATTATTGGGAGATGGAGGAGGAAGCGGATATGCAAGCAAATGCAATAAGCACTGCGGTTGAAGGCGGGTACGAAATTAATACCGAATTCTTTTTGGAGCTTCGCGGAGCCATAAATTCAATCCAGACTAAGGTTGATGAACTTAAAATCCAGATTAATGAGCAAATGGTGAGCAAGGCTGAATTTGCTGCCCAGACTAAAATTATTTCAGAAACAAAAGTAGCTTGCAAATCAGTGCAAGATTCGCTTCGCCGCATTACGGGTGAGACGCGTGATCCTCTAATGGATGAAGTGGCATGCGCCCTTCCATTGACTTCTTTGGCTGTAATAGCTGAAGTAGTAGAAAAATTGGATAAACCTGAATATGCGCAAGCTATGGTAATGATTTATGACCTTTACTCTTTTACTACAATAACATTTGCATATTTTGTTTTTTAGACTTCCTACATACAAAAAGTTAAAGGGGTTTCAGATAATGTGGACGTTGTGATAAAGGCAGTTTTTACTGTTGAGGTGCTTGAGGACTTCAACTGGGACGGGGTTTTGAAAAGGCACAGTTTGGGGAACCTTAACCTGGTGCAAAAAATAATTAGTGGTATATTTATTGATGTTTTATTGATTTTAGTTTATCTAAATAAGCCGTCTCATTTTTGTTTACATCTCTTCACAGGTGTTTTCAAGAACCATGGCTCTAAACGATTTTCCAAAGCGTGCAGGAAATCAATTATGCTTAGCCACAATCGCCTAAAACAAAGAAAATTTTGCAGCAAACAAAAGGAAAGCCAACAACAATCAACATTGTCCACTTTGTCCGCAAATCTTGCCATAGACGAACGCCCACAATGCAGCACACCAATTCGCTACAAGCAACCAACAACCGTACCGCAATAATGATTACAGAGTATATATATATATATACAATCGACACTGCCACGAACAGCAAACATCCACCGTACCGCAAGTATGTGTAATGTTAAAAAACAGAAAAGTTTAGTTTATTTTAGAATGAAAGAAAAAATTTATAAGCAAAAAATATTCAAAAATTCCAAAAAAAGTCGGATTTTCAAAAAAAAAAAGTTTTAAAAAACTAAAAAAATATGTATAAAAAAAATATCCAAAAACCACAAAAAAAATTAAAAAGGATTAAAAAATTAAATTTTTTTAGAATTTAAAAAACACTATGTACAATCTTAAACAAACCAAAACAATTAGGCAATTCACAAGGTGTCTTATTTTACGCTATTTTCTTTTGTGCTGTTTTTTTAGAACAATTGTATGGGAAACCAATGAAACAAAATACAACGACGATATATGTACATATACACTTTTGTGAATTGTCTAAATATATTTATTAAAAGAAGTAGTAATTTTAAGTAATAAGTATATAAACCTGTTAAGACTGGGCACATGAAGTGCAAATATCTAAGTATAGTATCGAAACATGTTAAGACTGGGCACATGAAGTGCAAATATCTCTTTTAATATTAATGTAAATATTATCTAGTAATAATATGCTCAATTCTTTACGACAGCACGTAACTGCTAATACGCGTCCAAAATTATCGGGAGAGGCATCAAAAGACGCGTTTTGACATCCGCATCAATAATAAGATGGCAGAAATTTAATTATTTGTTTCAGTTAAAAGTTATTTCCAAAAAACCGAAAATTTACCCTAGTCTGATCTCAAATACGGGGATTAATACATAGTTTTTATGTGCAGAACACCTTTCTGAGTTGGCGGACTTCGGCCACGATTATAAAAAGGAACCCTCAGCCGGTCCAACACTAGCTACGCCATCCCCAGTATTTCTGCGCAAAACACATTTCTGCAATTTTTCGGTACACCCTAATTTGATTACAACAGTCACATGGAAATGTTCAACTTTGATTGGAAATGTATTATGGAATCACCGCCTATTGATATGGTGGTCAAAACGAGTCTTTTGATGCCTCTCCCGATAATTTTGGACGGGTATTAGCAGTTACGTGCTGTGGTAAAGAATTGCCGTAACATGAATAGCCTTGTTCCATTTTGCTTTATGAATTAAATTTTTCTCATATATATGCTATATTTAACACAAAGTCTAAAATCATTGTCTTTTCTTAGTTAGTTGTAACTTGCTTTTGCGGCAGACCTTTCTAGTTAGAACTGTCCCAAGCCTAAGTTACCCATACCCATTAAATCTAGTGGATGTTTGCGTTATACATAGCTATTAGATTTGACGCAAGCTTGCGTTACATATAGTTGTTATATCTGATGTATGTTTGAGATGCGCATAACCATTACATCTGACGAATGCTTTCTTCACACATAACCTCACACTGACAGCGAACACCTAATCAGATTTGTCATATTGCCTTCAGAATATAACTGAGAAAACTATAACAAGCTTGCGTTAGGCCGAGAGGTTATCTGACTTGTCAAATAACCCGCAGCTGTCTAGTAGGGATGTTATTTGACGTTGAGGTTTCAAAGTAACGAAGATGATAAAATTAGAATGAATATCGATAACAAGTCAAAGATGTTTAGTGATGCGACTTAAAAAGAGCGTTGCCAAACTTTAAAATTATCAATTTTTTTAAAATATTAAGCAATATATGGCAATATGGGTATCAAATGAAAGGTATTTTAGGCCGTATACCAACCAAAATATTTTCGAGTAGGATTGCCACCTAGGGTTGCCACCTGAACACATTTTATTTATTCCTTAAGCATGATGGATAGCATGCTTCCTTCTTAGATTTTCAACTTGGATGTTACCACTAAAGGAAACTTAGAGGGTTGCCACCTTTCCGATTTCTTTTTAAATATAAAGCAATATATGGCGATATGGGTATCAAATGAAAGGAATTAGGCCGTATACCAACCAAAATATTTTCGAGCAGGATTGCCACCTAGGGTTGCCACCTGAACGCATTTTATTTATTCCTTAAGATATAGACCACTATCTCGGGAAAGGCTAAACCGATTTCGATAAAATTTGGTAGATGGATAGTATGCTTCCTTCTTAGATTTTCTACTTGGATGTTGCCACTAAAGGAAGCTTAGAGGGTTGCCACCTTTCCGATTTTTTTTTTAAATATATGGCAATATGGGTATCAAATGAAAGGTATTTTAGGGCGTATACCAACCAGAATATTTAATATACAACAGGTGTCGCCAATGTATGTTAAGTGACTTTTTGTGGTTAGTGTTCGATATTTTGGAAATCTATTTTGGAAATTTATGCTCTTGGTAAGTAAGATTATGCGGCAAATTCGAAAAATACCAAGCAAGTCTCGGTCACCCAGGTACTGATTATTTAAGCGACATACATACATAAGCTACGGTTATTTCATTCGTTCATTTTATTTGCATTGCAGCTATTGTAATTCGCAATCAGCTTATAAAATATTTCCGAGCGAAAATGAGGAAGCCAATCGCGCCATGCCTCAGAGCCAAGAGTGCTCGCCACCAACAAATACATTTAGGGTGTCACAGGTGTCCCGCCCCTCCCGTTCTATATAGAACAAAATGTTTTTAACATTTGCGCAACACGGCCATCAGAACCTGAGCCAAATGATTTAATAAATACCTTTTGAGCAAGACGGTCGCCTAGGCCTGAGCCAAAGGGTGGTTTTTCCAAGCGAAAATGAGGAAGCCAATCGCGCCATGCCTCAGAGCCAACAGTGCTCGCCACCAATAAATACATACAGGGTGTCACAGGTGTCCCGCACCTCCCGTTCTCTAAAGAACAACAATGTTTACATTTAGGCAAACATGGTCGTCAGAACCTGAGCCAAATGAATAAATACAATTTGAGCAAAACGGTCACATAGCACCTGAGCCAAATAATAAAAGAAAATAAAAAATAATAATAACTTAAAAAACAACTCGCCTTCTCTAAAGCTTAGACAATGATGATTCACAAATTTTATTTCTGTTTAGCGCGAGCGTACTGAAAATGAGGCCTGCGTATTGAAGTACCTTTTTAGCAGTCATAGGCTGTGTGCCAATCGGTAACTTTTTGCTCAGAGGAAAAATGAGGTGAACAAATTTTCCGTGGTGTACAAATATTTTCCATTTTGCTGTGCCAAATGAAATGGGAAATTTTGACAGTTGTAAATTTTGACGCCTAAGAAAAGCACACGCGAAAGCAAACATTCTGTGAATGAAATGTACATTTACGTATTTTTTCTGCCATTATATTTGATATTTTTGGCTTTAAGCTATATTTTACCGTTTAATAACGTACTGGCATATAAATTCATTTGAAATAATATGAGTGGCAATACCGAATGCATACATATGTATGTATGGGGCTAGGTAAAATTCTGACATTCGTCAGAATTTTCTCCCGGACTGTCAAAATTTTGCTATTTTCAACCGATTGGCACACAGCCATAGTATCGAAAAAAGTACGATTGTATCGAAAATGCCATCACTGGTGTGCATGTTAGTTAACTGCAATATACATATGTACATATCTTTGTTAGGTAAGTAGTAGAGGCTGCAACAAATTGGTATTTCTGAAAATGTTCCCAGTGCCCGAAATAAGAACAATTTTGGAAGATAGCTTCATTGAAGATATAACCTACAGACAATGGGTTAACGTCGATAGAAAAACTTTGCAACTAATGATATCCCCAATTAATGAATACTTACAAAAATTGGAGTCCAGTTTGCAAAATTTATTGTTGCATTCCTATTTAGCTAAAAGGCAAAACGAGTTTATAAACGGCAAAAAAGAATCCTTACCAGAAGATGAATGGGTTAGCTGTGCTTTTTCCGAAAACTATGCTTTTAACTCGTATGAAAAGCTTTGTTGTCATTTCTGACTGCTTACATCACAACACAATTACCGTGCATTTATTTCAAAAATACTTAGTGGAATATGTTAAAAATCACTTCGAAAATACTTCCAAAGTTACATATGGGCAAGTGCTCAATATAAAAACAAAAAGAATTTTGTTAATCTTACCTATCATCAAAAAGATTTTGGTTTGACTGCGGAGTGGCACTTTTTACCCACTTCACATGGAAAAGATTGGCTGCTAGAGCAAGTCTTCAGAGAGTGAATAATCCAATTCAAACGCCCAAAGAATTATAAGATTGATCAAAAGGGGCCATAACTAATATTTCATTTAAATATGTATGTGCACAATGAGGAGTACTACGAAGAAGAAAAGAACCTTGAAGATAGATTTAAAAAAGCTGTAGCAGTGAAAGTGACTCCGAAATACAACTGTATGATTCCAGTTGCAGAAGGAAGAGTAAGAGCAAAGCACTTTTCTTTGGATGAACATTCAATTGAAGTTCAAGTTATGAAATAATTTTTATGAAATATAAATTTAAATTATGTAAATTAAAAAATATGTGGTATTTGATGTATTTTACTTGAATTACAAATACGTCTGCAATAAAAATTTATGAAATCACTAAAAAATAAAACACTTTTATTTTTATCCTTATGTCTATATATCAACGTAAATACATTCGTTAAGAACAAAAATTGCTGTGCCGGGAGGAATATGATGCATTTTGGTCTAAACTAACATATGGCATACTTTCATGTTTTGTTTTGGATCGCCGACTTGGGTTGTCTTATGAAAATAATTTTATGCATGCATGCGGATTTATTAAGAATTTGTATGCATTTAAGGTAAATGCAGTTTAGGGTTTTCCGCACAATAAATGATCTTCAGCCTGGGATATATCCATGTATTATACAAGTTGATGGTGATTAGGGATAACGCCGCAACATATGTATATATATTTGTAAGCCTTTTGGAAGGCAATGCAAACTAAAATACTTAAATATAGTTCATTCATCATGTCTCATTGTGTATTCACATGAGAATGGCTTCATGCAGCCTCTACTACCTACCTAACAAATGTATGTACATATGTACATATATTGCAGTTAACTATGGCTGTGTTCGTAAATGCAACATGACTTGCAGTATAAGCAACAGTGGCATCACTGCGAATTTGACGAGCGATGCTCTTGATAGAATTTTTGACAATTTGCAAATACGTTTGTTTGCATTTTGGAACGCGTATAAATCTCAATCTAACACTAGACGAACTTTGTGAGCAAGGAAATTATACATTTTCTTTAAATTTAAGAAAAAGAAGGCTATTGAAGTCAAAAAGAAAAATGTTTAGGTTCAAATATTTGTCTTTAAAAAGAAAAATACCTAAAAACAAATCATTTATTAAAACAATAAATTCGTTTTCCGATTACATTTTCTATTCTCATTTCCGAATGAATTGGACCATTTTTAAAGTAAGGTTTTATAAGTTTTATGAAAATTAATAATTTATAGTTTCACTTTAATTAGGCTTTTTTTTCTTCTACCCGATTTGAACTCATCCTCCATATTCAGCCGTACTCTCAGCATTAGCTGTGTCTCCGCATTCCTGAGATTTTCACTAAAAGTTTAAAAATAATAATTTATACAATTATTATTAACATAATTTAACTAAATTTCAATACAAAAATTAAAATAAAACAGTTTTGCACTTACTTTTCGTCAGACATCGTTAAATCGTGATCAAAAGCAACTAAAATTTCTTTGATGCGAGTGATGAGCGACTCTTGATAGAAGTTTTGCATTTTAGAACGTTTGATTATTGCAGTGCTGCCATATTGGCATTTCTGAACGTTCTGCTTGTGATGCAATTGCAGTTTGAGCGTCTTGATGCATTTACGAACACAGCCTATCATGCATACGCAGGCAAGAAACTTTCGCTGGTTTGAGGGGCTGCACGCGAACAAATAAATAAAAAGATTTAAAGTTTTAGTTATATATTTTATAACTTTGCAATTTTCTTTTATTTAAACTCATTATTTTATATTAAACACATAAAACGATGAGGCGATGATATGTCACGATGGTAACTAACTAACTTAAGTCACTGACTTAAGATCTCTTTATAGATTTTTTATGAGACCGTTACTCATAAGTAAAAATAGATAAAATATTGTAAATCAATCGAGAGTACTAATAAGTACATATGTACTGAGCTATTAAAATTGCGTAATGAGAACATATTGAGTGCATAGTAACTTGGGAATTAGATTATGGTGAGGGAGAGATGAGCATACATAACTGGCACGCGTATGTGCCTCGATGTCACATCAGAAATGATTTAATAACCTTTTAACTACAAAAGTCTACATCCTGGAAAAAATTTATTCTTTTAGATGGAAGGTCAGCACATATTATATATATTTTTTCAAAAATATTCGTTGGACATGTTGTTAATAATTGGTATAAGAAAACGCAGTTATAAAGTAAATATTGTAACCTTCAAAATAAGACAAAAGTTAGTAAGATACGACTACTACAACCAAAGTTATAGAATTTTGAGTGTGGACAAGTTTGCTTAGATTTGATTAACCGTCGTATTTAAAAACATGCATATCTCTGAAACAAAATCTTTTTCGACGAAATCCTGATATAGGTGTTAACTAAAATTACGAAAAGATTCCCAGAAATAAATTTGGTGACTTTTAAAAAAGTGGAAATTTTTTTTTCTCCAAATCCGTACGATTTGTAAAATAATGACCCATACCGAACATTTCACGAACTTTGCCGATTAATCAGTTTCATACGACTACAATAAGGAGGATTCCTTACCGGATCCCGTGGCAAGTCACGCAACGCGAAAAGCAAGCACTGTTTTTGAACCAACTCCAATTTATTACAGTGAATTTGATAACGCGGGCTCCAAACTATTGACGCATATTCCAAAATTGGCCTTACAACCGATGTATAAAGGTCATTAAGGGTCATTGAATTCTTTGGACCATCACTTAATGAATTATCATAATAATAAATTATCATAATAACTTTTCAAATTGCATTGCTAATTTACCCAAATTTCTTGAAATCATTTGTGAGTGCATATGTACATAGGTATTTGTTGTATTTTGGGAAAAAAGGGAACATACGAAAAATACTCTTTCCAGAATGTTTTTGTATTCTGTTAACATCTTCACAATAATAATAACAGAAAATTCAGATCATATTTATGTATATCAACATTTGTGATAATTCAGAGGACCAACTTCTTTTTTTTTGTTATTGAGTAAAGCCATATGAAGTGTGTACAGGTAAATTCAATTGGTCGACGATTTTGAAAATTTTCATTTCCTTGGATAGTGGACTAGACCCAACCCCCATGTTATAAATATTTCGTTCAAATTCATTTATTTGTTAAAGTTATTGAGTGTTGAATTTTTGATACTTTTTTAATATGATAATATTGAAAAATTATTTTCTCATGAACTACTGCAGATAAATCCATGATTTTTTTTTTCACTTACAGATAACTGTTTTTACTTTGTTATAAGTAATTTTATGCGATCTAATTGTTTAATAAATGATATTTAAACAATTCTTTTTTTAAATAATAAAATTTTTTTTTACATTCTGCACGCTCAAAAAAATTGAAAAATATGTCTAATAACGCGAAAAATGGTCATCTTCAATAATCAAAAAAAATGTTTTTGTTCTTTCAAACCATTACAAAGATATTGCATTTTTTGTCACCCCTTGCGCTCTCCCAGCGCGCTGCACATAGACCGTTGGAGGCGCGCTGAACAAAAATGTTCTTATGAGATTAGTTGTTATCAAGTTATTTTCAATTATTACAAACATATCTACATTTAACAGAATGTATGAACAAAATTAATAATAAAGGGGTAAAGCTTTTTAGTATTTTTTTTTTTATTTTTATTGATTTTATGATATTACATTACAAGAAAAAGTGTTGAAAAAAAAATTCTTTGACAATATGTTTGTTACAAAATAAAAAAATAAGAAAAACACGAAAAGTTTTTACGTTAGCTACATATTATATTTTCCACACTTGATTCATCACTTGAGAAACATGGGTTGAAAATGGTGGAATTGACGTGTGTTTTTTATTTGCATTGCTTTACCCGTGCGATTTTGAAATCTCTTTTCATGATCGTCGTGATCCGCTTGTGAGCAAAAATCGAAATTTATTGCCTCAAACGCATTTTCTGCCCATTCAGCATCGCGTATGTGATTTCCCGCAATACGCTGCATACTTGCTTTTCGCTCCAGCCTTTTAACAGCGCCCCCCACCCCATCGCAAGCTCCCTTACCGTGGGATGTGGCGAAAAAGTTTTTCAGTTGGGCAGATGATAACAACTAATCTCATAAGAACATTTTTGTTCAGCGCGCCTCCAACGGTCTATGTGCAGCGCGCTGGGAGAGCGCAAGGGGTGACAAAAAATGCAATATCTTTGTAATGGTTTGAAAGAACAAAAAAATTTTTTTTGATTATTGAAGATGACCATTTTTCGCGTTATTAGACATATTTTTCAATTTTTTTGAGCGTGCAGAATGTAAAAAAAAATTTTATTATTTAAAAAAAGAATTGTTTAAATATCATTTATTAAACAATTAGATCGCATAAAATTACTTATAACAAAGTAAAAACAGTTATCTGTAAGTGAAAAAAAAAATCATGTATTTATCTGCAGTAGTTCATGCGAAAATAATTTTTCAATATTATCATATTAAAAAAGTATCAAAAATTCAACACTCAATAACTTTAACAAAAAAATGAATTTGGACGAAATATTTATAACACGGGGGTTGGGTCTAGCCCACTATCTAATGGAATAAAAAAATTCAAAATCGGTGAGGTTTCGAAAAAAACCAAAATTCCGTACACACTTCACATGGCTTTACTCATTATTACTTCCGTATTCTAAGGTAACGATTTGTGTGTGGTGTATTGATCAACACATACATATGTATGTATGTATATAGTATGTTATTAATTTATACATTTATAGTACAATACTTATGAACATTACAAAGCTGATTTATTTGGAGAAGAATGTGTTCATATGAGTACATTTGCTTAAATGTTCTTGGCTAAATGATAATGTTATTTGATTAGCTCTCTTTGGGTTAATTTGTTCTCATACCTGTAGCAGTTATACAAAATTAAGAACAAACTATTAGTCAGTGTTGGCGAATGAGTTTGAATAAGTTTTAGTTGCACAACCGCTAGTGGGTGAGAAGGTGCACAGATTGCAAGAAATTGCTTTCTCTGGAATAGTGAAACCTTTATTATATAAATTAAGTAATTTATTATATCGGTTGTTAAGTGTGTCATCACATCATATAGACTATATTAAAATAAAGTGAGTGTTTCAATAATACGTACATACACTTGTACATAAGATTAATAGTTACCTCGTGTGAAAAATTTCTCTTGCTCTGATGTAATCGCCTTGTGAATACATTGATTATTTACTTACTTATTTGTTTTATGTAATAATTTGAGGTTCTTGATTTTCGATTAAAAAAATTAATGGAACCTAAATGTGTAGCTACCCCTTTTGGCTTTAAAGAGTGCTTCAATTTGTAACGCGCTAGAGGTAGAAAAATGTTCATACATATGTATACATATGTATCATATACCATATGATATTTACGCATACACTATGGACATACAAGAATGTGTGAATGTTTATTAAGGTCTTTCACATTAGGAAAGATTTTCAAAACTGATTCTTCGTATAAAAATGCAATGTTTTGGATACAAAACCGTATTAAAAATAATATGAAGGAATGTCTTTCAGTTATGGTTAAATGTTGATTGCAGATCAGTGATTGTTAATTCTTCGTTTCTGGCCTCAGCATATTAGCTGCTTAGATTATACTCGCGGTATGTATGTACATATGTATGTATGCCCGTCGGAAAAGGCGACTGAAGGTTGGGGTCAAATAAATTGCTAGTACCAGAGTAACAAAACCCTAAAGCTTCGGAAAGTGTTTTATCCGTTAAACAAACAAGCTAATATGTATTCATATGTAGCTTTTTTCGATATTATTATTATGAAAGTGAGTCGGCTAGATTTTGCCCAAATGACTCTGAACCGTCTGTGAAGAACTTTTTTTAATTGACCGTAAACGTATACTTTTATTCCAAATGAAGCTACCTACAACTCGTGTTTTTCGCGATCTAGTAACTTTTGACGATGAACAGCTGTATTTTTCATCCAAGAACATGAGGTAAACTTTAAGGACTGTATTTGCCGGAATCGAGAGAGTGATATGCATCTCGATTAGAACGCATACGTCGTACTGGTCTGTTTTAACAAACCAAAGTTTCTTTCAAATATGTAAACACTACGTATTAAAAAACAATATTTGTATATAATTTTTGAAACAAATATCTTATTAATAAAAATAAAGAAAACGAAACAAAAACAGTTTTCGAATAGATTACAAAGTATTCAATAAACATTCAGCAAACCCGGTAAAACTGTTGTTAGGATAAGTTATTTATCAAAAAAGTTAATACATTCCGTTTCGTTATTTATCACAAAAAGTTGTCAAAATTTTTTGAATCAATGAAACTTTAACACTTAATTTTGTTATAATACTTATTTAAGTTATTATAAATTATACATGCAATCCCAGCTACACAAGTTAGCGTGAAAAGCGCGTATCTAACCTTAACATGTTATAAATAATCAATTTTAAAATATTTAAACTTAAAGACTACTTTTATACCTATGTAGCCGAAATACTTTAGGATATTTGTCCTTAACCAAAGACTTGACATCTGGCGGCCACCGTGGTGTGGAGGTAGTGTTGTCGGCCTACCACACCAAAGGTCCGGGTTCGAGCCCTGGTACAGTTTACATCAAAAAGTGGTTTGAAAAAGTTTTTTCAAAACGGGGTCGCCCCACGGCAGTGGTTTGGCAAACTCTCCGAGTGTATTTCTGCCATGAAAGGCTTATCAGCAAAAATTCATCTGCTTTGTAGATGCCATTGGGAGTCGGCGAAAAACCGTAGGCCCCGCCAATTTGTAGGAAAAAATTCAAAAGCGGCACACCACAAATTGGACGAGAAGCTCGGCGCAAAAATCTCCTAGGAGGTTGATGATATAACTGTTGTATATCGCGCCATATATATATATATAAAGACTTGACATCTGTGAGTTTTAATTGTGAGATTTTAGCCAATTGAATTGAATTTCTGAAATTCGTAGTTTTTAGTGCTACCTACAAGCAAGCAATTGCAATTCGAACTTACTAACTCCTAGCCACCTAGCATGATCGGTGCGACGGCCACATTTTTTGTGTTTTGTTTGCGCTTAAATAATGCCCCAAGTTTATGGTCGATCTATATTAAACTTTCCCAATACTTTAAAAACTTGGTTGGGTATAACGTAGGCTATACATTTGTTTTGGAAAAGTGGGCAATGCCAAGCCCATATATTTTTGTGTGTTTTACTTGGGCTTCAATGATATCCAAAACTTATAGCATTTCAATTCGTCATATCCCTAAAGGTATGCACCTCGTGAATTCTTAACAAAAAGTCATTGAAGACATTCGACCCGCCTTTGACAATCATTATCTTACCCTCCTTGTGTTACTTGACTTTTCAAAAGCTTTTGATACTGTCAACCATAATATACTCCTGTTGAAATTGAGTCACTATTTTGGTTTTAGCTTAGCCTCAGTCAAATCCATGAAGAGCTATCTCTCGTCCAGGTACCAGCAACTGCAGTACGCCGATAGTTTCTCTTCTCGTGAAGAAATCATCTCGGGTGTGCCACAAGGATCGATTTTAGGCCCATTTCTTTTTAGTGCGTTCATCAACGATATTGTTCACTGCTGTCAAGATGTCTTCGTACATCTCTACGCCGATGGCACCCAAATCTACTTTTCACGCCCTATTGGTTTAAGGGAGGACTAGGTTTTCAGGCTAAATGCGGACCTAGAAAGTATAGCGTTGTTGGCCAGTGCGAATAGGCTTTCCCTAAATGCGGCTAAGACTCAACTTCTGCCTATATCTCTCCCATGGTTTGACATGAATGACTTATTATTGTTATTCTGCAAGATACTGTAGTAAAGCCACAACTGCCTGTGACCAACCTGGGATTCAAGATCAACTCGAAACTAACATGCTCAGATCACGTCAACTACAGTATATCAAAAATATATTATATTTTAACCCTTCTGCTACGTTAGAAAAAAATCGCACTTTTAGTGTTTTGGGTCAATTTGACCCACTCATGAAAACTTAGCGCTACTTATAATTTTTTTAGCGAAACTTCCTTTTTGTTTTCATCTAAAATCATTTATTATTTAATATAGAAAAGATTTGTATTTATTGGTTAATGTTTTACTGGCAGTTTTTACACACTAAGCTGCTAATTGCGAAGTACAGTCACTCTCATAAATAAGTATACACCCCTTTTTGGCAGCTCTCACAATTTTTGACTTCGACAAATTTATTTTAACTAATTTTCTTTAAGAAAGTTTCTCATGATCTAACACATAAACCTTAAATTATATTTTCAAAATATGTGAATAATTCGCAAAATTTCGACGAATTTTCATGCAAATTTTCAACTTTGACCTCAGAATTTTTAAAAAAATTTTGAGTATGCAGATTTGTAGGCCATTTAATTTCAGTATAATAAGGTGTAAGTCTTAAGTCCGTGAGAACTTCCCCTGATTTTTAGGAATTTTTGTTCTGAAGAGCTTCATTGTCTTTTTCCATATAAAAAAAATTACGTTCATAAATGTATATGGAGGAAAATCCTAAAGTCCCGAGGAAAAAAAATTCCTAAAAATCAGGGGAAGTTCTCATGGACTTAAGACTTACACCTTATTATACTGAAATTAAATGGCCTACAAATCTGCATACTCAAAATTTTTTTAAAAATTCTGAGGTCAAAGTTGAAAATTTGCATGAAAATTCGTCGAAATTTTGCGAATTATTCACATATTTTGAAAATATAATTTAAGGTTTATGTGTTAGATCATGAGAAACTTTCTTAAAGAAAATTAGTTAAAATAAATTTGTCGAAGTCAAAAATTGTGAGAGCTGCCAAAAAGGGGTGTATACTTATTTATGAGAGTGACTGTATGTATCTCTATGCCAGTGAAGAAGAAGCGGCAACATTTTCTACGACATATAAAGTGTCTTTTGCACTCATGTATAGAACAGGGGTTCGCAGATTTGTTAGTACTAATGAAGCTTTCAATAATTGATAAAGATGGTATGCGAAAAATAGGAAAAATGTATGCAATTTTCCATAAATACTGTTCTTTTTATTAGTTTCCTTAAAATGTATACATTAGGGTATGCCAAATCACATGGTGGGTCAAATTGACCCAGTAACACAATAAGTGTAGCAAAAACACTTTAAGATATTTTTAGTAGTGTTGAAAGCCATTATGATTTTAATTTGTAAGCAAACCCCTTCTATTTAATGCAGAAAACAAGTGGAAGAAGAATCAACATGATTCTATGAAAGAAACCTATGAGTTTCGTTAAGTTTTTCCTAAAATTGGGTCAAATTGACCCAAACATGGCAGAAGGGTTAAGGAGTTTGTGGCATGTATGTTTTGATCTACCGGTACATACAACATACACATACAATATACACATATAACATATTTTGAACTTGTGTACTGTGATCTTGATTTAATTTCCAGAAATAAGTTGAACTTGGCGCTAAACAATGCAGCTAGATTTATCTATCGTTTACAATAAATATTTTAAACATCAGCCTTGTCAACTATATTAAAGCCCGAAATTTAATTTTCCTCTTTAAAGTTATTAACAGTCACCAACCTAGAAATCTTTTCGAAAAGTTAAAGTTTGTTCAATCGTTCCGCACGTACAATATCATAGTGCCTAGATTTACAACCCTTTCAGCTTCTAAATGCTTTTTTGTTAGCACGGTTAAAACCTGGAACTCGCTACCAGTTGTCTTAGTTTCTTTGTTGATAACTCATTAACCCCTATCTCATTTCTTCTTTCTTTTTAGTGATATTTATGTATATTATTTGAAATTACTTTTGAAAGTTTTAATAATTAGATTTAAGATAAATTTTTCCTAGTGTAGGTAATTCATTTGTGATAATGTTGTACAATTAAAAGACTCTGCCTCTTACTGTACCGCCTTCAGAAACTTAATAATAATAAATATAAATATGTCACAAAATGTGTAAATGAGTAAACACGGGAAGAAGGACGTATTACATAAAGTTAGGAATCGTGGCATAAGTGAGGGTCTCAAGATGCAATGTAATGCTACGTGAGGGGGGGAGTCCAGCTTCTCTTTTAACATTAGAACGCAAAAGGAGCTAAACGATTTTATTCAGTACAAATAAGTCATCGGAATGGAGTTAGCCTAGCTAGTTAAATTTTTGCAGAATATTTCAGCTAGTTTCTAAATATACATATGTATATACATATACCTAATTAACAATGTGCGGGATTCTATTGCGGTCACAATTTCCTGAATCACAAAAATCTTCTCTGAGCATCTTATTATACCTTTCATGAACATGAAATGGTATTATTACTTAGACCTGCAGCCGGATTCCAGTCATCGCCATAGCCTAAATGCTAAAATTCGCTAAAATTCGACAAAATGCCAAAGCAAAATGAACTCTCAGAATATTAGGAGATTTCGCTTATTTGCGATTCTGAAACGCAAGTCGCCTAGCTAAAATGAAGTACGGTTATCTTTTCGCTTGATGGCGCTGGGCAGTGTTGCCAGGATAAAATTTATTTTGGAGCTAGATTTGAAAAAAAAAGATAGAAAAGAGCTAGATTTATTCAAGAAAATCCAAAACATGTAAAAAATGAGCTAAAAGGAACTTAAGTATTGTAGGTAAGTTTTTACATTTATTTCATACTAGCAGGGTACCCAGCTTTGTTCGGTATGTACCTAAGTAGTTAATAAATTCCTGCTACTTTCAATTGCGAAAACAATTTACAGGCTGAGAAGGTTCAAAACAATATTTATTTTCCCACATTATATCTCCTTTATGTATGTCTACGGCAGCCAACAAAAGTAAAGGCGTTTTTTAACAGTCTAACTTCGACATTTTGCCATCTCCCCTCTATTTGACTCTTTAGCTTTGCCTAAACATTCCCCAAGTCATCTCCAGTCAAAGAAATTTCAAATATACAGAAACAACTTATCTAGAGTTTTATTAAAGATATGCTGATACCCGCATAGAACGGCAGTGTACATATGCAATTGATTTTTGATTTAGCTGAAATTGAAAAAAAAGTGAACAAAAATTTTAGACAGGCCCGCTTAGCTTTTTTTTTGACAAAGTAAGTGCATTTTTCTTCATATAAATTTAAATCAGTATATCTGTTTTGTTTGTCGTTCGATTTTGATAGTGCAGGTCCCTTTCTAAGCTTCAAGCAGTCCATTAGTGAAACTCTCATCAAAATTCATTCCTTAGTTTAAAAGTCATTTTTTTAAAGAAATTTTTAATGTACGACTTTTCTAGAGATGTATTATATTATAGATTTAACTTAAACAATGTTTAAAACGTATAAAAAGTATAACTAAGTCAACAAAAAAAAATATAAGTGTGTGCTTGATAAATAGTTAAGAAAAAAATATTTCATTTTTAGTAAAACTCAAAAATAATTTTTATTTTTGCGTCAAAGCCAAATGAAGTCATTTTAATTCTGACTCAGAATTGAAAACGCTTGAAATACATATTTTTTCTGAATATTTATCATGAATACAAAATCGGGGGGTAAGGTTGTTCAAAATCTTTAGCAACTTGGGAATTTACTTACCTTTCCATTTCGATTCTTGTTCGCAAAATAAGCATATGGCATTTACGAATGTTACTCAACCAAGTTAACCGATTTAGGTATTTGTTATCGGTGAGGGAAACATGGTACACAATGAAACTAATATAATAATTTCGACGTCGATTATAAAAGAAATAAAAACTTTCTCCATTTTTCAATACAATTTGTACAAATAAATTTGGAGCCAAAAAAGAGCTAACAATAAAAAAAAGGACTAGCTAGGAGCTAAAACAGAATTTTGGAGCTAAATGCCAAAAAAAAGAACTAGATCTAGCTCTAAAAGCACCAAAATGGCAACACTGGCGCTGGGATAGCACCGCCATCTGTCAATTTAGTTGTGATTCCTTACGTGCCATAAATCACCAAAAATAGCCCGAAATAGACAAAGGCTACTAGAAGTAAACCCCATACTTTGTGCGCAGAGAACACTGAAAAATTTAATTACAGACAATTTTAGAAATGTTTCTTAGCATCTCCAAGCCACGAGTGTCCTAAAAGTTATATATATAAGATATAAATGTTTGCGCGATTCCGTAGATCGGGTAAGATAATAGATTAAGGTTTGGACCCTAACTTGTTCACAGCACATCATCAACAAGTCTAACGGTTCAATTAACATATGCGCCTGCACTGCGGTGTAGGAAGTATTGATCCCATAATGGATTGTGAGAACACCTATGGGATTCTTAAATGCTACGTTTGATGTTATAATTTTGTTTTTGTAGCGCTACTTAGCCCTACCTAGGTAGTCAGTATCTTACCCAGTAGTGTCATCGAACTTTTCTACTGGAAGTCCTAGAAACCTAGCGGCTTCGACAGGGGTGAACCAGAGGGAGATGGGTGTTAGAAGAGTAGGCCCGGTTGAGCAGACAAAAAGATGGTATTTGATGTTATAATCTCTAAGCATTACCTTAGTCACACTTCGAAAATTGGGCCCTTTAGCTTTATTCTGACGTTTATGGGGTTTCGGAGTCATCTCTATACTGCTCTTATACTCTATATGATCATTTAACTTTGGATGCATCCTTGGTGAGTTTTTATCCCAGTTATTTTTGAACATATTCTCAATACTAGTAGAGTAGAAGAGATTTTTTGAGTGGTTGATTTGTAGACACAGATATACGGCCTTGGTTGTTGCAGACACAGATAAAAAGTCCTCCGAGAAGTGCAAAAGTGTATTCTGCAAGTCCGTATTGGATCGGTGAAGGGTTATTTTTTTGAAGCGCGAACGAAGGCCACCTTCTCAAGCCGATGTTCTGCCTATAAATAAATTCCTTGGATCACGCCTCTCATTTGCGATCGGACCATTAATACCGAGGTGAAAACGCTTCTTTGATACCCCCTTCCAACAATTACCAATTTCTATTTTTCTTATAAATTGTATATTTTATGTCAATGAGTAATTTTTTGACATAAAAAAACTTAATTCTAACATTTTATTATATGTATATTTTGTATTTTAGCAACAGATTTTTTTGGTTGCCAAAATAAGCATGCTTTAGGAGAAAAATAGAGATTTTACGAGATGGCTGAAATTCCAGTCGCCAAAAACAGCTGATGACGTTATCTGGTTCATTCGTGTTCATCGCTTAAATGTGCCAAAAAAAGGAATCAATATGAACCAGAAAATGGAGATTTTAGGAGATTGTCATGCACGGGAATCGGAAAAGTCGCCAAAAGTTGCCAAAATGCAGTTAGAGATTTTTGGCGATCGAGATTAAGCGTTAGCGATTTGCAGAATCCTGCTGCTGGTAAATCTGGATTACAATTAAAAATCAACTATATTAAACTGCTCTGTTAATTTAATTGATTAATTATGATAATCGAGCATTTTTAGAATAATTAATCGATTAGGATTAAATTTTGTGTTCGATTAATGAGTATTAATCAGGACCTATTTCGTTTTTGAATTTGATACTATTGATCAAATTAATCAAAATTTCAATATGATTAAAATTTTTCATTAGTTGCGATTAACGAGGAATAATAACAAATTTTAAGTATTTATAATAATAATTAAAATTAAAAAATGTTACAATTTTGTGTTTTTTTATAAATTCATCAAAAAAGAAAAATTATATATTCCTAGCAAACCATAGGAGTCGTACATGAGTCAGAAAGGAGTCCTAAATGGGAGCGTTTATAAGTCCGAAATGAAGGCTTTTCCCTTCTTGCGATGGTCGTCCGACATGAGCCTATTTCCACATATGTATAATATGAGCTTGAATAAGAGTCAAATAGGACACCGTGTTTTCTCATAAACGGCACTTATGGGACTCAAATTGTTATTAGTCCTCGTTAATCGCAATAAATCAAAAATTTTAATCAAATGATTAATCCTAAGATTAAATTTGAAAACGAAATAAATCCTCACTAACCGAACCCAAAATTTAATCCTAATCGATTTATTATTCTAAAAATGTTCGATTATCATAATGAATCAATTAATACAAAAATAACAAAAATTTTTATTTGATTATCTATGATTAAGATATTCATTATTTAACAGGTCTGTATAGTATGATGTGTAATGAAGGCAAGGTCACCCCCATGACTACTGGGACGGTCACCCCTGACATGGAATCCAATAGTTGTCGGAATTGGATTTAAAACCGACAGAACAATTGCTTTGGTGTCATGAAATCCAATGCTATCGGTTTCATGTTCGAATCGGAATTATGTCGGTTTTAGGTGTTACAGAAACCGATAGTATCGGTTTTGCTATCGGAAATAAACCAAGCAGCTGGCAGCTATTGGATTTGTTTTTTTTTCAATTGCAGATAGAAAATTTAATAAAAATGTGAGCAAATGATGGTTTTAAATAAAAATAAATATTAATGAGGTAAAATATAAAAATCGCAACGTAGCTGCTAGCTGCAGTACTGGTGCAACTTGAGACCGTGCCCAGTGTCCGCCAATAGTGTCAAGTACCATTTGGAAAGCCTCTTTATTTAGGCTATAGCACGCTTTGAACCTGCAAATATCATAAAAGTATTTAAAAGCTCACCTTGCAATAAATCTACTTACGCTATCTCCGGCAGCTCAAGCGGGTTGCTGCGATCCCTCAAAATTTTCATTTTGACCTTCCCGCAACTTCCTTCTTCCATCAACATGAACGCTACAACTGCAGATGCCATTTTTTACTCATCTACGTTTATTTCTATTCAATTTTTATGATTTATTGAAGAAAACAATTTAATTTCACCAATTTTTGACAAAAAAGCGAAAATAAAATTTGCGATCCACACAAAACAGCTGATTCGAACAGCGGTTTTGTTTACATTCGAAAATAACAAAACCGACACGGTTTCATGACACTAAATGAAATCAATATTGATTTGCAATTCCGATAAAATGCAAAACCGACTTGGATTTCATGACAGCCCTGGGTCTTTTCGATTTATATTGTACCGATGACAAGTTTATAAGTTCGATCTTGCGTTAAGTTTGGTTTCTTGAAACGCGCCGATTTTGATACTATGTGATTTCATGAAATCTGTTATCTCCGCGATCTTTCCAGCTAATCCGTTGCAGTTGAGTTGCACTGTTTTGTAGTGTGTCGGAAGAAAGTTAGAGGTGATACCAGGCTTGAGGGATGGATGAGCTTGCCTAGGTGGAGGGCGGCTGGGACCTTAAATATGCTCATAGCTGTCCTATTCCGAACTAAATAGGAGTGCTGAGTGGCTGTGCGAGATGAGAACGCCATTGAGCGTAGACTACAGTCGCGAGTAGGTGAGGCTGCTAGTCGTGAGGGTGTGAAGGAGCGATGTGTACAGAGTGGTGCCTCGAAATTACTAAAGAAGGTACGGGGTCTTTCGATGGTCGCGTTAAACCTTGCGCATCTGGATATAAAGAGCCGTATCTTACTTTTTGAGCATTGAGCAGATCGCCACCATTTAACATACATTTTGTTCCAGCAAAAATAGCAGATCCCATTTCTTGGTCCAGGGTTGGATTCGATATCAGCCCGTGAGAAGAGAATATGGAAGAGCGCTTCTGCAAGTATTTAAGGATCGGACGTGACAAATTATACAGGGTTACACTGAAATAACAGCGTTGGGCTGGGTCATTCCGATACCTAAGAGACGGCTGTTATGGGAATGCCAATTGATCTTAAAAATAGTATTTCTTCGAACTATTTATTCCCTTATTCGAATAGTTGTATTTGCATTTTTTTTAACAATTATTACAAACATGTTCCCTGAATATTAACTCATTTCTGATGTGACATGAAAGTATGCCATATGTTAGGTTAGACCAAAAGGAATCCCATTTCGCCCGCAGAACAATTTTTTTCTTAACGATGTATTTACATTTATAGATACAAGGATAAAAATAAATAAATGTTTTCTATTCTTTTAGTGATTTCATAACTTGTATTTTTATTGAGAAATATAAAATAAAATAAATATAGTTCAAGTAAAATTTTCGGACCTCAAGCCGGCTTCAAATACATAAATACATCAAATATAAATATTTTTTAATTTACATAATTTTAATTTATATTTCATAGATTGAACTTAAATTAATGTTCATCCAAAGAAAAGTGCTTTGCTCTTACTCTGGCTTCTGCCACTGGAATCATGCAGTGGTATGTCATCGTCAGCTTCACTGCTACAGCTTTTTTAAATCTGTCTTCAAGGTCCTTTTCTTCTTCGTAGGACTCCTCGTTTTGCACATATTTAAATGAAATATTAGGTATCGCACCTTTTGCCCATTCAAATTATTCTTTTGGCGTTTGAATTGAATTATTCACTCTCTGAGGACTTGCTCTAGCAGCCAATCTTTTCAAAGTCCCTCCCAAGCCATCCAAGGCAGTGAAACCATAATCTTTTTGATGATGGGTAAGATTAACAATATTCTTTTTGTTTTCATATTGTGCACTTGCCCCTTTTGAGAAATATGTAAATTTAATGACTCTTGGGGGTAGCTTCGGCCAAAATTAAATTTTCTTCCGTAATTTTCCTAGCAACAGTTATCATATGAACTGTAGCAGTAAGAAAATAATATAGAATTTTTCCCACGGCCTGAACAAAATTAAGAACTTTAATAAGGAGTGTCGGCATTAATGAAAATGTTTGTATAAGCGCTTACAAAATGCTAAGCTGGCTTGTTGGGTAACATGCATACGCGGGCACGAGTTGGTTGTTTACCTACCATTAAGGACCCAGCTAACATATTGGCAAGCGTTTTGCAAATTAAGATTGCATAAACAAGTGTTTTGCGAACATCGTTGGAAATTTGTTTGCAAATGCAAGTGTTTCATAAATTTAAGCAACACGTCCATTCTCGCTTTAAAAATTGTGCAAATAAGTTGTTTCAATAAATTGTTTTGATACTTTGAATTATCATTTGCGATTAAAAAAAGGTAATTATCTACTTTTATATTTTTTATATTTATATTTCAATTCTATTTGCAGAAACTTTCGCTGAAAAGGGAGGCAAGGAAGAGAACTTTGCGACAATGAAGCTCCTATTTTTATATTTTAATTTAATGTTATTCTATTCAGAAAAAAAATTTAATATTAAAAATGATTTTTTAAATATATCAATAAAAAAACATATCCAAAACAAAGTAAATGGTTTAAATGCTTATTAATTTAATCAAAAATACGTGTTTTTAAAGGATTTATAAAACGTGTTTTTTAAGCATTTAGAAAACATGTGTTGGAAATGTCTTTTTCACCCTTATAAAGTTGGGTCTTTTCCATTATAAAACCCTTGCTTTGATGCGTTTTATAAATGTCCCAACAACGTTTTGCAAGTGTTTTGCTTACATTTGAACACTTATAAAACACTTATTTTTATATAAAATTGTTTGCTGGGGATGTATGTGACGCACGTATTGCTTCCCTGTAGTCAATTCTACTAGTTTTATACTAGTCAAATACTAGTTTATCGAACTGGCTCAACTAGTTCGAGTTCTGTAATTTTTCCATATTACCAACTGGTATTTTTATTGCGGCGATTGCCTACGAAATGGCAATGGTCCGCTTCTGCATCAACATCATACCACTTGACATACTAGTCATTATATACATCAATATTATATCATTCAACATACATAAAGCATCGTTCACTCTTAAGGTGTACGCACTATATAGGCCGTTTTACAGGTACTAGTCCAATGTTCTAAATGATCTTAGTACCCATGTATTTAAATATTTTTAAAAAATAATGTGTTCGAGTTTTCAGTTTGATTGTTGGTCTTCAAGATTTTTAATCTGCAATGGAATACAAAAAACGGAAATTAATAATGAACAAATTTGTATCAAATTCTACTTCGTCGGGTTAAAAAATCGCGAAAATAACTTAAAGAAAGTGGCTTTATGCTTCAATATCTTATCAACCGTTTTGAAAATATCCATTCCATTTCCCAAAATTTTTAATTTTTCCAGTTGCGCAAAGAAGTCACTTCCATTTTGCGTACGTTCCGACACATGTTTATTGCCCCCACAGTCAAAACTAAAAAACGAATCAACCTACCTCTTGCACCCAAAATTGACCTACATACCAAAATGCTATCAAAGAAGCAAAAAAAAAACCTATGTTTACTTTGTTTTTTGCCATAAGAGCATATGAACGTACTGTTCGCGACCGTTGGAACACCCATATCTATATATATAAAAATGAATTTGTGTTCGTAAGTCCCGTCAGATCTCCGTATCGGCTCAACCGATTTTAAATACTTTTTCTTTAATGTTTCCAATCCGTTTCAGGTCTCATTTACACATAAATATACATATACATTTTTTTTTTCTAATCTCAATTTAAAATTTTTTTAGCTAATACTCAAAACGGCTTGACTGTAACTTTCTTGATATAAACTAAAAACTGAATGACTCTCTAACCTCCTAGGAGATTTTGACCGGGCTTCTATACCAATTTACGGTGTGCTGCTTTGAATTTTGTCCTACAATTTGGCGGGACCTACAGTTTTTTTTTTTTCATGGCAGAAATACGCTTGGAGAGTTTGCCAAATTACTGCCCAGTGGCGACCCCGAATTAGAAAAAAACCATTTCTAAAAATTTTTGATGTAACTTAACGAAAATCACACTCTAAAAGTCACTCATCGCTCCCGTCCTGCTATATGGTGCAGAGGCGTGGACACTAACAACATCTGAAGAGGCGGCATTGGGAGTATTCGAGAGAAAAGTTCTGCGAAAGATTTGTGGCCCTCTACGCGTTGGCTACGGCTAGTACCGAAGCAGATTTAATGATGAGTTGTATGAGCCTTGCGCAGACGTCGACATAGTACAGCGCATTAAAACACAGCCGCTTCTCTGACTAGGCCACGTCGGGCGAATGAACGAAGACGCTCCAGCCCAGAAGGTATACTTATCGGCACCCGCCGGTGGAAGCAGAGGAAGAGGAACCCCCTCCACTCCGATGGAAGGACCAAGTGGAGACCGACCTGTGATCTCCCGGGGTCTCCAATAGGTGCCAGTTGGCGCAACGAAGAAATGACTGGCGAGCTATGTTGGACGGTAAAAATCGCTCAGGCGGTTAGAAGAGATTAAATTAGAAAAGTTAGGAATGGTAGACATTTTTGTTGCAAAATGTAGTTTCAAGTGGTTATATCTTTTAACGTGGCGGTTACGCGCTTTAGAAATAACATTTATTCAAGAGTTCATTAATTATTCAAAGGCGTAGCATATTTCTTTTTCCTTATTTTATCAGTTATTTACTTTGCACGAGCAAGTAATTTTTAAAGAGAAAAAGACGGAATCAGGAATTTTTTGAAAGTAACGCTGTTTATTAGAAAACTAAATTTGTCAAAGTCCACTTATTGAATTTCTGTTTATGGTAACATTTCGGTTTCTTCAGCATCCACAAAATACTTTTTTTAGCTAGTGCATTGTATAAATGCACTTTTGTTAATATACTGTTAAATTATAATTATACCTCTATGTAAGTGTAAGGAACTATTTGTGAACTGGCATTACATATGTTATTTTAAAAAACGCTTTAGATTACTTACAACCATCGTAATCCTTAAGACAAAGGAATGCCCAATTCAGCCATTCGTAATATTTCATTCCACTTTTTTTGCATTCCATTATTAAAAACATTAATTTTTTGTTCCAAAAAAGGTTTGTCGTATTCTGCGTTTCGCTGTTTTTCTTCAAATAATGCAGATACTCTATCTGGTGGACAGACAAAAATCTAAGTTTCGAATAAAATGCATTGTTTAGGATTTGACACCTGCTCGCGCCTACTTGGCACCTTTGCAACCGATTGGCACATTTGCGCCTAATTGGTATCTCTATTGTAATCAATCTTATACTATCGATAGCATTGGCGGCACTGATTGTCAGCTGTCAATGTCTCTTCCGGTTACCACTTTCTTGAATTAAAGTAAACAAAAGGAAGTGCAAGTGTTTTATTCATAATCCGCAATATCCACAATAATCTTCACTTAGGTGTAGAAATCCACCCGCAAACCCGCATTTAATCGCCAACATTTTGGTCCATCGAACCGAATCGCACAATATCTTTGGAAATTACAGTCCACACCGCATTATAATTCACAATTTTTACAAAAACCGTCGTACGCTATGTCTACGTTAAAAGTTCGCGACTCTGCTTTGAAAGCAATCAAACGCTATTTGGAAGAAAGCAAAGCTGTTTCGATGTCAGTCGATACGGAGACTACAAAAACAAATTTACAGCTTTTGGAGGAGCAATGGGTACGTTTTTGCGAAGCGCAAGAGGCAGTAAAGGTGTCCTGTGGCGAAGAAAGCATCGAGGTGGAGGAGCAGTCAAGGATTCAGGGTGAAGTATTTTATGCTGTTGAGAAAACCAATTTTAATCGCATTCTTGCACCGCAAACAACAACAAAAACACCAACTTCAGAAGTCACCCAAACTGCGACTGCACGCATGCCGCTACCGAAGCTGCAGTTGCCGTCATTAAGTGGCGATCCAACTGAATGGATCACCTTTCACGACGCATTCACCTCCCTTGTGAGTTCCAATGCATGTCTGTCGGACGGACAGAAGCTGCAATATTTAAGAAATTGCTTAAAAGGCGAAGCATTGGAATTAGTGAGTAGTTTTGCTTTGAGCGACAGCAACTACAGTGAAGCCTGTGACATGCTAACATCACGTTATAAAAACACGCGTGTTATAGTTGATAGTCATTTAAAAGCATTATCCTCTATTGAAAAAGCGCAAAAAGATACTGCTAAAGCAATTAAGCACGTTCTTAACTTAACATTGCAACACTTTGGTGCGCTCCGTGCGCTCAAACGTCCGGTTGAGTTCTGGGACGATTGGCTCGTCCATTTAACTGTATCGAAATTAGCTCATGAAACCCGAAAGCAGTGGGAATTATCGCTTGTGGCTGATGATGTCCCATGTTGTTGTTGTTGTTGTTAGCAGTGCTTCGCCCTGCCCAAAGGGCCAGAACACTCCTAGTTGTCATCGGGCTCTTCTAACGGAAGTCCAAGGAAACGCGCTGTTTCAACAGGGTTGGACCAAAGTGATAAGGGAGTTAGAAGAGTATGTTCCGAAGAACACGAAAAGAGATGTTGCGTGTCGTGGGGGGCCATACCGCATGCAGGGCATGTGTTTGGTATGGTAGGGTTCAGTCTGGACAAATAGGAGTTCAGCCTATTGCAATATCCAGACCGAAGTTGAGCCAGCATGACTCTAGTCTCCCTCGGAAGGCCACGTTCTTCCTCAGCAAGAACGGGTGGTTGGGCACCAATAACGGGGTTCACAGGCCGGGATCTGAGGGATCTGTCCACCGACTCAGTGTGGAGGTCCTTTAGGGCCCGCCTATGGTCCCGCAGATCAAACGGCAACGAGATGTGATGCCGGATCTCATCATAGTGCTTCCGGAGATGCTTCCTTATGTCTCTAGGGGGCGGAGTTTCATCCAATAGCTGTCGATTTGGATGACTGGGACGGTGGCAGTTCAGAAGGAACTGCCTACTTAAAAGTTCCTCATGCTCGCGAACGTTGAGCAATTGAGCCTCCTGGTGGAGATGAGACTCAGGAGACATAAGCAAACAACCCGTTGCAGTTCTGATGGCGGTGTTTTGGCAGACCTGCAATTTCCTCCAGTTGGTGTCGTGAAGGTTAGGCGACCACATGGGCGCAGCATAATCAATAACCGGTCGGCCAATAGCCTTATAGGTGACCAGCAACGTTTCTTTGTCTTTGCCCCAAGTACTGCCGGCCAGTGACTTGAGGATCTTGTTGCGGCTTTGTACCTTTGAAGCTATTGCGGTGGCATGATTAGCGAAGGTGAGGCTATTGTCGAATGTAACCCCTAGAATTTTGGGGTGGTTGACAGTAGGTAGTGGAACACCATCTACGTGGACATTCAACTCCTGCCCCATCTGCGCAGTCCACGTGGTGAACAACGTCGCCGTAGATTTAGTCGGGGAAAGAGTCAGGTTCCGCTCTGTGAAGAAGCAGGAAAGGTCGCGCGAGATGTAGAAGTTAAACAGAAGGGTGAAAGAACACCACCCTGCGGAACCCCTTGTCTAATTCTTCTAGGTCTACATCTCTCGTTTCGAAACTGCACTGACGCCAGCCCTCCGTTCAAGTAGTTGGCGGTCCACCTTTTTAGGCCGGCAGGGAGCGGTGTCTCCTCCAGGTCTTCAAGGAGTGTGGCGTGGTTGACTGTGTCGACGGCTTTCGACAGGTCAAGTGCCACGAGAACCGTCCTGTGGTTTGGTTGGTGTTGGTTCAAACCGAAGTTAATCTGGGTCGTGATGGCGTTCAAAGCTGATGTTGTGCTATGGTTTTTACGGAAGCCATGTTGATGATTGGCCAGCTGCAGGTTTGCAGTATAATATGGGAGCAGAATAGCTTCTAACAACTTCACTACCGGCGAAAGGAGAGATATCGGACGATAAGAGTCTCCTTGATTTGCCGGCTTCCCAGGTTTTAGGAGGGGGACCACAGTCGCATGTTTCCAGATATCTGGTATAACGAAGGTGGACAGTGAGAGGTTGAATAGAGCCGCCAAGTACTTGTGCCCCTCGTGGCCTAGGTGTTTCAGCATCTTCATGGCAATTCCGTCGGGTCCGAGTGATCTTGAAGGTTTGGCCTTCCTTATAGTTTCCTTAACCTCTGCAGCGGAGACGACAATGGGCGCGGCTGTGTGTTTGTGTTTGTGCGCGCGTCGGATGGCTTTTCTCTTAGCCCTATCCGCAGGAGAATGCAGTATAAATTGCCGGCAGAATGCGCTCGCGCACTTCCTGGGGTCCGACTTGACGTTATCGCCGAAAGCAATGGCGACCTTGTCATTGTATTTGGTCGGGTTGGATAGGGCCTTGACTGTCGACCATAATTTGCCGACCCCGCCGGAGAGGTTGCATGACTCTAGGTGTTCTTTCCACTTCTTCAATTTATGATCATTGACAGTCCGACGGATTTCTGCGTTGAGATCCTTTATTCTTGGATCTGCGGGGTTCTAGAGTCTCACTTGGTCACGTTCTCTTGCCATTGCCGCTGCTTCCGCAGGGTAATTCGGCCTAATTTCCGGGATTCTGCCAGCAGGGATGAAGCGGCCACAGGCTGAATCGATGACTTTGCGCAACTCTTTCTCACCTTTGCATACGTCCGTCGGTGTGGGTAGGTCAGCGAAGGAGTGCTCTGTAAAGTCCGTGAAGCGGTCCCAGTCCGCTTTACTAAAGTTGATGTACGTTCGTTTTTCTGTCGTTATGAAGTCGGACGGTCGTTCGATGTCTAGTAGGATGGGTAGGTGGTCAGATGCCAGTGTAAGCATAGGTTGCCAGTTAACGTGGTTGATAAGGCCCGCACTTGAAATGGAGATGTCTGGCGAACTGTGGCAGTTACCTGCCACCCTAGTGGGGGCATCTCCATTCAATGTACAGAATGCCGAATTATCTATTTGCTCTGCGAGTGCGTGCCCTCTGCTATCTGCTGGCAAGTTGGAGTGCCAGAGATCGTGATGTGCGTTGAAATCACCTAAGATGAGGCAGTTATCGCCCCTTAGCAACGCACTAATATCAGGGCGATAATCACGGGGACAGCACGTAACAGGGGGAATGTAAATATTTAACACTCGCAGGTCGACGTCGCCTGTCCGGACTGCTATGCCCTGGCATTCAAGGGTAGAGTCCCTGGGGTCAACGTCAGGGGCAAACAGATTATATTGTACCGCTGGGACGGTCTTTCCTATGTACATTGTACCCATCACGAGTACGTAAGTCCGCGTTAGCATTCAGTTTGGTCTCCTGAATGGCGGCCAGTTTAATGTTGTTCGACTTCATAAAGTCTGTTATCTCCGCGATCTTACCAGCTAACCCGTTGCAGTTCAGCTGTAGAATTTTGAAGTGTGTCGGGAGGGAGGGTGGAGGCATGCTGGGGGTAAGGGACGGATGCGGTTGCCTAGGTGGAGGTGGGCATAGTCCCAAGCTGTGACGCAGTCTAGGGTCCAGCGCGTCTTGGCCGATGTTGTGTGGCGTGGAGGGCGGCTGAGTACTGCAGCAAGGGGCAATAAATGCATCCGACCAAAGGTTCCTGTTTGCGAGCCCAGAGCACATATGGATGTGGCACAGGCCAAGGCAGTTATTGCACTTAACCGATGCCGCAGGCGTATATAGTCTTTGCCGACAAACAGTGCACGGGGTGAAAGGTACGAGGAGGGGGGGACGAGAGTGGGGACTGAGGTGAGGCGGGAGCAGCAAGGCTGCAGGTCGTGAAGACCGGGCCACTGTCGTGGCCATTTGATGATGGTAGGTGCGGTGTGTGTGCGCCGGAGCGACGAGAACCGCGGGACGCGCGTGTGCGCGAACAACATGGTGCCTCAAAAGTACTGAAAAAAGTACGGGTTCTGGGGATGGCAGGGTTAAGCCCTGAGCATCCAGATCTATGCAACCATCTCTTGCATTTACTGCATTGAACGGAATGTGAACGTTTAACATATATTTTCTTCCAGCAGACGCAGCAGATCCAGTCTCTCGGTCCGGGGTTGGATTCGATACCAGCCCGTAGCAAGAGACATTGGAGCAACCCTGCTGCAAGGGATTGCTCCGAGGATGACAATTTAGGAGTGGGATTGGACAAATTGGACAGGGTTACACTGAAATAACAGCCCTTGGCCGGGTAAAACCCGGGTCATTCCGGTACGTAGAACCGGCTGTTGTGGGAATGGATGATGTCCCATCATTCGAGTAGCTTCGTGAATTTTTAGAAACACGAGCCCGCTCTTTGGAGATGGTGCCCGCAACCGCATACACGCGTACAACCGCAAAGAACGTTCTGCATACCACGTGCAACCAGGCACAATCAAACGATCGTCCGCCAGCAGACAACGCCAAAGTCAAATCATGTACGTACTGGAAGGGTGAGCACAGGATCTACACATGCGATAAATTCTACCAACTCGATGCAAAGGCAAGGCTAACAACAATGAAGTCACAAGGTGAATGTCTCAACTGCCTTAGTAAAGGACATTCCTTCGCTAGATGTCGCAGCTCATCATCGTGTCGCACATGCCAACGCCGGCACCATACACTTCTTCATGCTAGCCTCAATATCAATGAGGCAGCCACCGCTAACAACAGCAACAACAACATCAACGACGCCAGTCAAGGCGCCAACGTAACATCGCACTACGCCGATGCTGATCGCGTGGTATTACTCGCTACTGCTGAGATTTTGCTGCAAGATAATTCTGGCCGCTGGCAACCCGCAAGGGCGCTCCTCGACAACGGTTCACATGCCTCATTTATCACAGAGCCCTGTGTTCAACGTCTTCGCATATCAAGAAATTCATCATCGGCTTGTGTCACGGGTATTCTGTCCGTACAAGGAGGTCGCACAAAGGGTGAGGTCAAGGTAACCATAGCTTCAAAAGCACTAAATTCAACATTTCACGTGAGTACACTCATCTTATCTAAAATTACTAACGAACTCCCAACAACGACCTTGTCTGAATCGCGATGGCCACATGTCAGTGACTTACCACTTGCTGACCCCAACTATTTTAAGCCTGGTCCAATAGACGTCTTGATCGGCATGGACGAAATGGACAAGTTTTTGCTCGAAGGTCTAAAAAAGGGTCAAAATGGTACTCCAATGGCACAGAACACCGCGTTTGGTTGGGTGATATTTGGAAACGCGACTCTTTCGCAAACGAAACCCCGGCTTATCTCGACGCATTATTGCGACATACAACTAACCGACCTTCTTAAAAAGTTTTGAGAGCTGGAAGAGCTGCCACCAAGAAAGTTTTATACGCCTGAATAGCTTCATTGTGAGAGACTATTCGACGATACAACTCAACGCGCGACAGATGGTCGATTTATTGTACGCCTACCACTTAAGCCGGAGGTTGTGATTGGTGAGTCTCGTAATGCCTCCGTTCGGGCATTGCTACGAATGGAAAGAAGATTCGCCATCAACAAAGGTCTTCATGAAGAGTATAGTAAGTTCATGAAGGAGCTTCTTGACTTAGGTCATATGGAACTGGCCGATCCAACAACGCAAACCGCATACTATATGCCACATCACGCAGTGGTAAAAGACACAAGTTCGACGACGAAGCTTAGGGTCGTGTTTAACGCGTCGATGAAATCGTCGTCGGGGCATTCGCTAAACGACGCACTTATGGTCGGTCCTCAGCTTCAACACGACCTTTTTTCTATTTTAATCCGCTTTCGCCCCCATCGCTACGGTATAATTGCTGACATCGAGAAGATGTACCGACAGGTCTACGTCGATAAACAGGACGTTGACTATCAACGCATTGTATGGCGCGATAATCCATCGCAGCCAATGCAAGACTATCGCCTTTTAAGGGTCACCTATGGGGTAGCCTCCGCTTCACACCTAGCTGTGAAATCGTTACACCGCGCGGCACAACTAGCTGCCGCTTCGTATAAAAATGTAGCTAAAATCATCACATCCGATTTTTATATGGATGATTTGCTCACCGGGTCCGACTCTCTTCATGAGCTTACAGCGCTTCAACGTGACATCTCACGCGTTTTATCGCAGAGCGGATTCGAGCTCATGCGTCCACACAGGTGTCTCATCTCTTAGCTGAGGGCAGCGACATACGAACTCTGGGATGTATATGGAATACAGACACTGATTCACTTTCGATCGCCGTTAACGTAGAGCCATTACGTTGCCAACTCACTAAACGCACATTTCTTTCCGATACGAGTAAGACATTCGACCCGCTAGGCCTTATATCTCCGTGTACCATTCGTTCAAAAATTTGGTTGCAGCGAATATGGCGCTCCAATGTCGATTGGGACGAGTTAGTTCCACCTGAGGTTGCTGCAGATTGGTTAGGGCACCGAAAAGAGCTGATCACGCTTTCGTCACTCAAGCTTAGTCGTTGGCTCGGTACTAGCCCAACTTCTGATGCGGAATTCCATATTTTTACTGATGCTTCGGAAGCTGCCTACGCAGCCGCCATCTACTGCCGCACTCAAACGTCCGACGACGAAGCAAACGTCGTTCTCATCGCTGCTAAAACGAGAGTAGCACCGCTAAAAACAACTTCGCTACCTCGTCTGGAGCTCTGCGCAGCTCAACTTGGAGCCAAACTGGTTCGCTTAATTCGGGCGAGCTTCGGCCACAAGCTCGAAAAGCTGTATGCGTGGTCAGATTCAATGGTAACGTTGGCATGGCTGCAATCAAACCCAAATCGTTGGGCAACATTTGTCGCAAATCGTGTGGCCGATATACAAGAGGTCCTACCGTCATCGAAGTGGAGACACGTCGCTTCGGAGAACAACCCCGCAGATTGTGCTTCGCGGGGCCTCTCACCTGCACAGCTCCTTGATCATCGTTTATGGTGGCAGGGGCCGTCGTGGCTTTCCGAGAATAGTCGCTTCTGGGCGCAACACATTACGCAACACACAACGAAGCTGGAGCTAAAATCAATAAAAACTAGTTTCCACGTAACGCAAACGCACGAAACTTGGAAATTACTTACAAGATTTCACTCGTACAGTAAGCTTAAATGAGTCGTAGCGCATATGTTCCGATTCATACACAACGCGCGCATAGCTGCTCAGAAGTCGGATGAACATAAACGACGATCCGGACCATTAACTTGCTCCGAGATCCACAAAGCCGAATTATCTTTGATAAGGTATTCCCAAGCTCTCTCTGCAGTTCAGGGAAGCCATTACCGCTGCGCAGTAGTCTCGTACGACATCAGCCATTTTTAGACGACGCGGGCATTCTACGGGTAGGAGGTCGAATCGAGAACGCATCGTGTTCAAACGACGCCAAACACCCGATGATTTTACCAGGGACCCCCCGTAACGATTATTGTTGTATTTTTAGCATCAAAAATGGAAGACTTCCCAATATCGCAGATACGTTTCAAGTACATATATGAATATGCACGTCTCTTCATGCTCAACAAAAAGCTTCTATAAACTAAAAAAATTTGAGGGAAATCCATATAAATTACAAATAATCATTATTTTTGATTTTTATTTTTTTGGTCAAACATAAAAGTTATTTTTTAATTTTTATTTTTTCGATCAAACATAAAAGTTATTTTTTGATTTTTATTTTTTTGATCAAACATAATAATTATTTTTGATTTTAATTTTTTTGATCAAAAATAAAAGTTATTTCTTGAGCGATATTTTATTCCTCAAGAATAAAAATTAAGTTTTGAGTTTTAACTTTTTTCGCGGATTGAAAAACTCAAAACGCCGCTGTGCCTTTTTGGCAAGTAATAAATCATAATTATTGGGTGGTATATCCTCATCAACATAGTTTATATTTATGTACATACATTTTTTCACCTGGTACACTTGGCGAATTTTGCCCCATACATACAATATCAATGTGTATACATATAAATATGTTTCAAATTATTGAGCACTTATGCTGACAAGGATATATCATCTAATAATTATGATCAACAACCTGCCAGAAAGGCGCTGCGGTTATTTGAGTTTTTCAATCCGCGAAAAAAGTTAAAACTCAAAACTTAATTTTTATTCTTGAGGGATAAAATATCGCTCAAGAAATAACTTTTATTTTTGATCAAAAAAATTAAAATCAAAAATAACTATTATGTTTGATCAAAAAAATAAAAATCAAAAAATAACTTTTATGTTTGATCAAAAAAATAAAAATCAAAAAATAACTTTTATTTTTGATCAAAAAAATAAAAATTTAAAATAACTGCTATTGTTGATTTTTATGAAAAAAATCTGAAAATAATGATTAAATGTGGATTTTTATATTAAAACTCATAACAGTTACGGTCCCTGGATTTTACCTAAAGGATCCCCACTCACTAGAGCGATCGCCGCTGAAACCCACATCGCTTTGTTACACGCCGGCCCACAAATGATGCAAGCCGTAATACAACGCAAATTTTGGATCCCTTTCATCCGAAGTCTAGTCCGGGGCATATATCGTCATTGTGTCCGATGCAAACGCTTAAATCGCCAACCGCTACAACAATAAATGTCTAATTTGCCATCCAGCCGCGTTACAAGTACGCGATGCTTCCTGCACAGTGCAGTCGATTTCGCCGGCCCATACCACATAAAATTCACGCACGGCAGAGGCGCAAAATCAAAAAAGGCTTATATTTGATCATTTATATGTATGAGTACAGGCGCTATGCACTTGGAGTTGGCTGGAGATCTAACGTCAGCATGTTTTATCGCTGCGTTCAAACGCTTCATCAACCGAAGAGGATATTGTCAGCACATGTTCTCTGACAACGGCACAAATTTTGTACGAGCCAATAAGGACCTCCGTGCCTCGTTCGAACGTTGCATAAACGACGAAAACCGAGCACACTACTTCACCGACGAGCAAATCACCAGGCATTTTAACCCTCCAAGCGCTCCACATATGGGCGGCTATTGGGAGGCTGGAACCAAGCGCATAAAATACCACTTAAAACGCGCTTTAAACTCCTCGCTTCTTACTTACGAGGAATTCGCAACAGTTCTAACAGAGGTGGAAGCCTGCGTAAATTCTCGACCCCTCTGTTGGATACCCACTGACGCACAAGATTTCGAAGTCCTGACTCCGGGTCATTTTATAGTCGGAGAGCCAATAAAGGGTCTACCAGAACCTGACATAGAAAACTTCAAAGGTAACTTGCAGCAGCGGTGGCAAGCAATCACGGCAATAAGGCAACATTTTTGGAAGCGATGGCGAGACGAATATCTCGCGAACCTTCAGCGGCGAGCAAAGTGGTTTCGCCCTACGAGAAACTTAGAACGAGATGACGTGGTAGTTATCCACGACAACAACGCTCCGCCAACCCAATGGAAACTTGACCGAGTCCTCAACACTCATTCTGGTTCAGATGATCGCATCCGAATTGTCAATTTACGAACATCCGAAGGAGAACTGATGAGGCCAATCATGAAGCTATTGCTGTTACCAACAAAAAATGATATTTTTTCTATTTGAATTTTATTAATGTAAATTCTCTCAATGCAATATACATATGTACTTATATTTTAATTTTGAACGGTCGTTCAAGGCGGCCGGCATGTTCGCGCCTACTTGGCACCTTTGCAACCGATTGGCACATTTGCGCCTAATTGGTATCTCTATTGTAATCAATCTTATACTATCGATAGCATTGGCGGCACTGATTGTCAGCTGTCAATGTCTCTTCCGGTTACCACTTTCTTGAATTAAAGTAAACAAAAGGAAGTGCAAGTGTTTTATTCATAATCCGCAATAATCTTCACTTAGGTGTAGAAATCCACTCGCAAACCCGCATTTAATCGCCAACAACACCACTAACACATAACACTACTTCTTGTGCATGCTATTATAGATTTAAAATTTTTTTTACTGCCTTAATTTGACATTTAGTTAACGGAAAATACTGTCAAAGCAGTATTAAATGATTTTTTTCTGTAAAAAGTTCATTTTATTCCCTTAAAAAAGGTGTGTTTTTTTCGAAAACGTGCTATAAAACCGAAGAGTTTTTAAAAGACCCAGTTCTTTATTTAAAAGAAGAAGAAAAACATATTTTTACATATATCGCACTTGTTACGTTAAAGTGTAACAACTCAAAATTTCCAAATTTTAGTTTTCATCTCTACCCACTGTAAAAATCGTTCAGTGATTTTTCTAGTCTTTCGTTAAAAAAACCGTTATGACTCTCTCTTTGTTTTCAGAATGACTTCTTTCGACTCAAATAAAGAGTTACATTTTTAGTTGTCTCCAGGGTAGTAATCATTACTTTAGGAATTAAATTACTCTCAATTCCCAATTACATGTACTTAATGGGAAAAGTAATCAATTCCTTTGCCCCACACAAAAGGAATTCATTACATTTCAATTCCTCAAAAAAAATACCAAATGTAATTTCCTCATTTTGAGGCTCAAGTACAAAAAAAAATTTTTTTTGGAATTGAAGAAAAAATGCTTTGCGCAAATGTAATTTCTTCTCAAATACTTTCGAAAGGAATTGAAAATGTAATTGAAATTTTTCCAATTACATTACAAGGAATCCCAAATGTAATTTCAAATTTCCCATTCCTTTGAGGAATTGCAAAAGTAATTGAAAAACTGATAAATGTTTATTTGCTTATTAAATTTGTTAGCTTTTAAAACTGTGGTTGTGTGTAGCCATGCTGTACAAAATAGTTAATCTTACTGGTGTTGTTTTTAACTATACAGTTGAAATGACGATTGATGTCATACAGGGAGTATATTGTGATAAGTTAGGTTGACAGTAGTCTTCCTGGGAACCGCGCTCTCTCCTTCATCTCTTTTGAAGTTAGAAGGCTGATCTTCGACGAAAAGAGACTTCCTGCTTAGTATAATAATTCTTTAATATTTAGTATTTTAGTTTCTTGGTGGAGATGGGACATAAGAACAGCTAGAAGATACCCGTAACAACTTTGAGTCCTCCAGGTGGTGTCATTATCTTTCGGCGACCACATACATGGATGGTCCCCTCCAGAGTGTATTTCTAGCATGGAAGTCTTGTCAGAAAATATTCATCAATATTGCAGGCGCCTTTCGGAGTGGACAATGGACTGTATGTTCCCGAAATTTGTAGAAATACATTAGAAGCACCACAGCACAAATTGGTAGAGAAGTTTTTTCTTAACTATGGCGCTGGAGCTTTGTTGTACCATTGTTTGGCAGCGGTCTCCTTCCGTTGGAAGTTGTTAGGTATTGAAGGCGTCAAGCAAAAGATATAAAAATATCATGGCGTGGTCAGCACTTATTTGCTTTATATCTTTTGTCATAAGACTTCCGGTACATCAGCGCACGGACGCGGATAAATCATATATTGAAGAGCCTGCCTTATCGGAGATTAGCGGAAAATTACAAGTTAAGCTCTCTCCCGATGAATAGAGGTCACGTTCTATAAGTCGTTCTTCAATCCCTCCATGATACATCGACTTGCAAGAAATCGTGGACGCTTCCAATATCATATGAGCCTTCTAGTGATAAGGATAGAGGTTCTCATATTTTTGTTGTTTAAATGATGAATTCAAAGTAAATTTACTCATCAGATTAAACCCTTCACATGCCTTTTTCTACGAAGGGAAGAGGGCGGATCAACTTGGCTAGCAAAATCAGGACAACTTTATGCTCCCTGGTGTTTTCGAGTATTGGTCATTATTGCTTAGAAGGGATTTTTTTTTGAAAATATTGCCCGAAAAGTCGATTGAAATATGTTTTTATGCAAGAATTAAAATTTTGCTTTTCACTTACTTTCACAATTCCTTTGAGTAATGTAATTGGAAATTCGAAAGTACTTTTGGCATTCCTTGTATTGTAATTGGAAAAATTTCAATTACATTTTCAATTCCTTTCGAAAGTATTTGAGAAGAAATTACATTTGCGCAAAGTATTTTTTTTCAATTCCAAAAAAAAATTTTTTTGTACTTGAGCCTCAAAATGAGGAAATTACATTTGATATTTTTTTTTGAGGAATTGAAATGTAATGAATTCCTTTTGTGAGGGGCAAAGGAATTGATTACTTTCCCCAATTCCTGCGGAATGGAATTGTAATTGTAATGGAATTGAATTTGCCCAGCTCTGGTTGTCTCCAAGTGTTTTATCAAATTGGTTCGGTAGTGTATCACATAAAGTGTAACATTTTGAATTGTGCCTATTTACAACAAATCATATTTATCAATTCCAGTGAGAATTTTCAGTTAAACAGAGACAACTCAAAATAATACCACTATGTATATAAAAAAATTCAGGAAAAGAGTAATAACTCAAAAATTTGTCATTTTCGTGCAAATAATAAATAAATAAAAATGAAACAACGGTTATATTATTTTTAATGATATTTTCGTGCAATTACATTGTTTTTTCTTTTCTAATATATTATTAGTATTTACGGAAACAGTTTTTCGTCTCTACTGAAAATGTTAAAATTTTGAGTTGTTACACTTTAACGTAACAAGTGCGATATTTTTTATTTCAAATCTATGTGAACCCAAGCATTTTTTAAATATGATAAGTGATTTGAAAAGGTTTTTCAAAACGGGTGCCGTGGAAGACAAGAAAAAATGCACATGATTTGCCTTGCAGAAGCAGATTTTATAAAAAAAATGCAAGCACCACACCACAAATGTATCTTTATCTCCTCTAGCACCAAAAGAAAATTTATTATAAAACATTATTTTAAAATTGAGACTTTACACAAACAACAAGCATGTGTTTCCGGCCTTTATATTTGAAGTATCCTGGTTCGGTACAAGCTTGAGACCTATTAATAATTTTTTTTTGCAGCGTAAAATTATTGTTGTTTTGGGTTTTTCAATAATTTTTTATTAGTTATTAAAAGTTTTTTTAGAGACAATCGCCATAGCTTTTCTTATAGATCCATTTCGGAAGTTGCTAACTTCACTCATCAAAGAAATTTTGGCACGCATTGCTAACTATTGAGCTAACAATACGCTGGGTTTTTTGCCTTCTAAACGCCCTGTTCAATTAAGTTTTACCAACTCATGAACCAACACCTCCATCTGGTGGTGAGATTGGATCATGATGGATTTTTTGCAAGACTGTTTTGGTATCACAGTTTGCCAACCATGTGCTCTGGTTTTTTGTTATTGAGATTTTACACAAACAACAAGCTTGTGTTTCCGGCCTTTATATTTGAAGTATCCTGGTTCGGTACTAGCTTGAGACCTATTAATAATTTTTTCTGCAGCGAAAAATTATTGTTGTTTTTGGGTTTTTTTTTAATAATTTTTAATTAATTATTAAAAGTTTTTTTGTTGAATTGAACAGGAAAAATTTAGAGACAACCGCCATAGCTTTTCTTATAGATCCATTTCGGAAGTTGCTAACTTCACTCATCAGAGAAATTTTTGGCACGCATTGCTAACTATTGAGCTAACAATACTTTTAATAATGATACAAAAAGAAAGAATGGCAAAGTCGTACTCAATATTAGCCTGGACAGCAAAACGTCTCCGCTGAACCACTTGTAAATCCACAAGACATTTTCCTGCCACCTCTTCACATTAAACTTGGCCTTATAAAGAACTTCGTCAAAGCATTAAACGTGAAGGACCGGCTTTTCAGTATTTAGTCAATTTGTTTCCTAAATTGTCATATGCAAAAATCAAAGAAGGAATATTTGTGGGACCTGATATTAGAAAACTAAGGTAAATGTCCATAATTTCGTGGTACTAAGGAATTTTCTGACTTTCTACCTCTCTTGAGTAAAAACGGATGAAGGAAAACTAAAAAAGTAAATTTTTCCCATTGAGTTGATCTATTAAGATAAAAACAAAACTAACAAATGTTTTTTTTTATATAAATAAAGATGTGTGAGTACCTCAAATGTCCCTAATTTCGTGGCAAAAATTTTCTGATGTACCTAACTTCGTGGTAAAGTGTCCCAAACTTCGTGGTATTTGGTTAAACTCTAATTTTGTAGAAAATAAAAGTTATTTTCAACGCAAATTCCTAAAGATACACAAATTTATTTATTAAAATTTATGTTCAAAAATTTAAAATTTTAAATAATTTTTTTATTGTTATTGTATTTATGAAAAGAAAGCGTTTTAAGACCAAGTAAGTAAGTAAAAAATTACTTGTAAGCAGACCTGTTAAATTTGATTAGTACTTAGTAATCAATTGATTAGACGGATTTTTTAATTGTTAATGATTATTTCAATTGGTTTTCGAGAAAAGGCAATTAGTACTTGATTACGATTGAAAAAAAAAACCAATAAAAATTAATTTAACTGATGTAATTTGTTACTTTTCTCAAAATTACTTTTATTTATTATTACTAAAAATGTTTTTTGTATTTTTAATTTTTAAATTTTTTTTAATTTAATTTGGTTTTTTTATTCTTTTTTTTTATTTTTGATTTCTTGTTAACAATGTATGTAAATGCGCAGTATACCACGAAATTAGGGGGCATGCGATAAAATTGATGTACGTAATTTCGTGGTATCGCTTTAAGCGGTAATATGAGTTTTATATTTAAATTTTTTTGTTTATTATCGCTATTCATTCATAACAAAAGCAAAAAAGTATAAATCTTGACATATTTTTTTAAATTAAATGAAAAATTATTGAATAAACAAAAGTTCTATAATGCCATTATTTCGTTAAAATGTTGTGCTTCGCAGAGCTTTTCGATTAAAATATTGACGAATGGGTTAATAAAAGTGTACCACGAAATTACGTCAAAATCTTCCTCAGGGGTTTCTTTAATAATTAAAATACTTAAAATAATAGGGTATCTTATGAAATGTGAAAGAAAATAAGGAAAACATAAAGTATTATATTCCCATAATTTCGTGGGTACCACGAAATTAGGTACATCACAAAAAACATGTGTCCCTAATTTCGTGGTATTTAAATATTAAATAAAATGTAAATGAAAAGTTATTGAAATAAGTTTTGCAGTAATAAAAACGTTTAAGAAATGTTAAATAAAACCAAAAAAATTATCATAAAAAAAAAATGTAAAGATACAATTTTTACAGGCTTAACAAAATCGACTGGTCTCCTTAACAGTTTCCTTAAGAGGCCTCCCTACAAAAGGCTCATTTTCTGAGCTTCCAACTTTATAATGCTTGTTATTTAATAGGTTTAATTTTAAAAACTTTGTAAAATATCCATTATTACACCCGAAAAGTTAATCTCTATTATGAAATTTTCAGTTTTAAAAAAAACTCCCCAAATTCCTTGTTTGAAAGAAAAAATCGAAATACCACGAAATAACGTACTACCACGAAATTATGCACATTTACCTTAATGGCTGATAAAGAATTTACAAAATGTTTAACGCCCGATGAAGCAGCCGTGGGTATCTTTTCAAAATATCGTTCACCACTTTCTTGGTAATCACAAATCCCATAATTTTGAGGAAATTATTGGCGATATGTGGGAAAATTATCGAAAGATTGGAGCTCGGATGTCTCCAAAGATGCATTTTCTGCATTCCCATCTCGATTTCTTTCCCGAAAACTTGGGTGATACGAGCGACGAACAGGGAGAGCGGTTACATCAAGATCTAGCCAAAATTGAAAGACGATACCAAGGATTTTGGGATGAAGGCATGATGAGCGACTATTGTTTGACTCTAATACGCGAAACAGATACTTAACAATACAAAAGGCAAAGTTCCGCCAATCTTCATTTCTGAGTTGTCACTTTTAAGTTAATAAAATGAATAGTATTTGACAAAAATCTTAAAAAATGAATTTGAATTTTGTTGAAAGTTACAAAAAAAAAATCCCCAAAAATAGAGTTTTTGGCGGATCTGCCTAATATTTTGCTAAAAATTGTTGCTATTAAATACACTTAATTTAGGAAAACAAAAAGTATCCTGATTTTCACAACTTCGTACAAAAAAACCATTTTTGAAATCAAAATTTTTTCAAAAATCGTAAAAATTCGACCAAATTTCGACTTTGACCAGCTATTGCTCAGCGTAGAAGCGTATTTCAATTTCCTTTCGAACAAGCTATTGCTTCCGAAACGATTTTTTGAATGAAGTGATACCTAAAAAAACACAAAATTAGCGATACCTCGAAATCTTAAATCAATCTTAAAAAACGGAATGCAGATTCGGATTCAGCGTCATAAATTGACTTAAAAACCACTTTTAGTTGCCCAGATCCAAAACCGTATATATATACTTGTGTTATTAATAGGTCTCAAGCTCGTACCGAACCAGGATTATTTTAAAATAATTATAATAACTAATTTAAAAAAAAGTTAAGGAAACTGTCGAGATTCGATCCAGCAACCTTCGAAGCAAAGTCCCACATCATATTCTTTAGGCTATTGGCCCGTTGTCGCCCATATTGGAGTTTTATCAATCAGGGGTGGCTTTCTGTAATTCGATAGTCGACACTCGTTGGCTCGATACTTCAAAACGATATCGAACTCTCAACGATGCCGTTTTGGTTCCCGTATTTCGACAAAGGCACTATCGTTTTCGTATTTCAGGAAATGTGCAGAAAGTACTTTAATTTTTAAGGAAGTGTTCGGAAAGCACTTTCTGGCTGTCAAAATCTGTGTGTAAAAATAAAAATAAAGAGTAATTTGAAACCGTAAAATGTATAATTGGCGTTTTTTGAGTTAATAGAAGGAGGATAAGAGATTCATCAAATCCTATGGAGTTGGCAGAAATATAGTAAGGTTTATACACGTTTTCGAAAAAAGAGCAATATCTATTATTTAATTTCTATTTCATAGCTTCGAAACTAAATATCGCCTAACCAAAGAGGTATTTATGTACATATGTTCTTAGTTAAATAAAGTTAAGGGAAGACATAAGAAGCACATATATTCCTCCAATCATGAGACGAGCAGCGTCATTGGAGATATTAGCTGGTGGCGGTTACCAATGACAAACTTGCGGCTCACACACAGCTCCAATGGGACACAGTACGCTGTCGAAGATATTTCGGCACACATTATTACCCATGGAAGAACATCTATGCAGCCAATGGATACATTTTGAAAAAGACTTTCAGCCATGTAAGGAATGGTTCAATCAATTCACAATCTCCATAAATTCAACTAATAGCTTCAGTTGAGTAGCGTTCAAGGCGAATTCATTACATGGTGATGGTAAGTGAACAGCTGATTTCTTCTTCTTCTCGTTTAAGTTCTCGTTGGTACACGGAACTGTCAATAAAAGAAAATGAAATATGAAACTGTTTACAAATAGTTGAAACTTTTAATAGTGAATTTTGGTGTGAATTAATTGTGCGTTTATTGAACAAATTGAAAAAATAGTGAAACATGAGAAAGTGTGTGGTGTGTGGCAAAAAATATGAAGTGGGAAAAACCACATTTTTTAAGGTGCCCTGTGGTGACGCCGAGAGGCTTATGTGGTCGTCCGTATGCAGGACCCAGCTGGAAGCGAGACATTTTATATGCTCCGATCACTTCCACCGCTCAGAAATTGTATGTGCACTTTGGACACCCTAATTTATAGCCGAAATGCGCAAAAAAGTCAATAATTTTCACTTTTAATAGCAAATACTAGCTTTCATAAATAAGACACGAAATAAAAGACGTGCTTGTTTACATTTCTTATTCCCTTTTAATATGACAATTCCGTGTACAGCGAGTACTGCTGAATTCGCTTTGCTACCACCATATATATATTCGCCTTGGTAGCGTTCGTCTGTTGACTCCTAAATAAATAGGTTTACAAAATTTAAAATTATAAAAATTTTGAATTTTCATCTTACATTTTATTGCGTTGGCAGCTGCGAAAATTGAAAACGAGAGCAAGTGGTGTCGAACGGTTTATATCGAACGTTCGATACAACGCGACGATATTTTTGCTTAGAGAAAGCAAAAACGACACTTCGATACTCGTTTTTGCTCGATATCGAAATCGGAAAGCCACCCCAGTTTTCTACAACCCTTACTGTATGTTGAATAAAAAGTTTATTAAAAATTGTTGGGCAAACGTGACTTAATGAAAGTGACCCCTTTTTAAATAATTGGAACTACCCTCTCATTTCGTTTACTTGTTGAGGTTGGATTTTTAACATCCCTACAAAAACATTCACAATCATTTGATACAACATTTGATTGTCATTGTTGTCAATTAAACTATCATCGTTTCAATCACATCCTTAAGGCGAGTAGAAAAAGTTGATGTAAACAGCTGCGTCCGTGTGAGTTTTTGTCTCCCTCTAACACATTCATAACGCCTTTGAATTAATAATATGTCTGTATAGTAGTAGTATGGTAGTCAGTATCTTTACCCAGTAGTGTCATCGAACTCTTCTAATGAAAGTCCTACAAACCTAGCAGCTGCGACAGGGGGGGACCAGAGGGAAATTTGTGTTAGAAGAGTAGGCTGTGTTGAGCAGACAAATAGATGGTTTGTGTTGTGTGGGGACAAGCCGCATGCCGGTCAGACTTTCGGCAAGTCGGGGTTCCGTCTGGATAAGTTAGAGTTTAGTCTATTACAATATCCAGAGCGAACTTTGGCCAGCATCACTCTTGTCCCCCTAGGCAATTCACGCTCCTCTTCGGCAAGGGGTGAAGTTGTTGCCTGAAAAAGGTGACAGGTAATGGTGTCACTGGAAATAGTGTCAATTGACACTATTGTGCTTTTGGAAATGGAAACAGTGTCAATTGACACTATAGCTTTTTTTGGCAGCGGTTGTCTGCGCAGCACAGTGTTGTAAGAGATGGATTTTTATTATATGATTATTTCACAAAATTATGGTTTCTCCTTTTACGAAATGTGCACTATTAGTGATTAGGGTCTACCACATTATCCCCAAAATCAAAATCCCCGAATCAAACCCCCCAAATCAAAATTGCCAACACGAAATCCCCATTTTATGTGTGAAATAAATTCAAATTATGTGTTGGATAGGTAATTATGCTACCTTCCATTTGAGGTACCACTGTTGTGGGTGCAAAACCGCAACATGCCACCGTTCCCACTCTATGGGCGGGATCCATGGTATTTTTTTAATTATACCTAGTAGTGCTTCGCACACAAGGTATATTAACTTCATTCGCCTAACGGTAGTATGTAACGGCATAAACGAATCGAGATAGATATTGACTTATATATATCAAAATGTTCAGGAGGAAAAGAGAAATTGATTGAGCCATGTTCGTCCTTCCGTCCGTCCGTCCGTCCGTCCGTCTGTAAACCCGATAACTTGAGTAAATCTTTAGATATCTCAATGAAACTTGGTATGCAGGTTCCTTTTTACTTATCTCTAAACGCTATTGAAAATAGGCAAAATCGGTTAAAAGCCACGCCCACTTTCTATATATATAATATTTTCGAAAATACAAAAAGACTGATTATTCAGTACATAATACACCTATAAGGATAAAATTTGGTGTGTACCTTAGCGTTAAGGCAAAAAATAAATTTCTGAGGAAATTTTTAAAAAAGGGCGTGGCACCGCCCACTTTTGATTAAGTCAAATTTGGAAATATTATTAATCATAAATCAAAAACCGCTCAAGATAGCCAAATAAAATTCAGCACACATATTTATATTAATACAGGCAATATTTCGAAAAAAAACCAGCGAAATCGGATTAGGTCCACGCCCAATTTTATACGAAAGATTTTGAAAAGGATCATAGATATATTGAATATGCAATAACTTTGCTTAAACTAGCTGTATATCATTTCTATTTTACCCCTAAAGTGTTCGTGGGCAAAGAAAGTCGAAAGCTCCAAATTTTTGGAAAATGGGCGTGGCCCCGCCCCTTTATGGGGGATTATTCCACAAAACTTTCCATGCCATAACTCCGGTAAAAATTGACTTATTGAAACGATATTTAGAGAAAGTGTTCAACATATAAAGCTAACTCTTTGCTGAAAAAATAAACAAAATCGGTGAATGGACACGCCCACTTTTTGAACATAGTTCTAAAAAACTTCTTCGTAAAATTAACATCGCGATATTTCCATAATTGTATACGTTATATAAATAAGATTTTACACACATAATAGGCTTTTTAAACAAAACTAAACTGTAAAAAAATTGTGTGGATTTTGGTGAAGTAGGCGTGGCATAAAAGCTCTGCTATTTTCAAAAGCGATTGCTTGGAATTTGAAAAATGTATTTCAATGAAATTGTATGCTATACTTCCTAATAGTATGTAGTATACTCCTGCCAAAAATTACGCAAATCGAATAACAAACAAGCAAGACTTACGGGCAAGTAGTTAACACCCTACTGCCTTTTTTTTTATTAATTTTTTTTATTTTCATACCTTTCATGAACATGAGGAAAGCTATTTATATTTTGTTATTTAGTGATAATTGAATTTACCACTCACAAAAGAAGTGTTTTTAATCGAAAACAATCAGTTGCCTTTATAACAACTTTTACGTTATTAAAATAGACCTGAGTAAATTGGGATACCAAAACAGATCACTACTAGGTATTTAATGTTCGGTTACACCCGAACTTAGACTTCCTTACTAGTTTTTATTATCATCTGGAACTAATGATTATTATATCGCGCGATTTTTTATTTCAAATTTTCATCTTATGTTATTAGCTATTTACATATGTATATGCATGTATGTACACTGTATTTTTATTCCCATTATGTTATCTTTATTGCCAATTCAGAAAGGTGTTCTGCACAAAAATACCATGGATCCCGCCCATAGAGTGGCAACATGCCACCGTTCAGGGCAACCACCCGGAGTTGGAATGTCGTAGCCCAGGGTTATTTTTTGAAGCGCGGCCCAAGGGCGCCAATGCGTAAAGGGAGTTCTGCACATAAATACCATGGATCACGCCCCGAATTGGGGATCTGACCTAAGTCAATTTTCGGTTTTTTGTTGATAACTTTTCACTAAAACAAAAAAATTAAATTTCGACTTCAGATCATTGATACCAAGGTCAAAACGCGTATTTTGAAACCCCTATTAGCGCATTCATATCACTCAAAAACGCATAATAGCAATATAAATCACACTTACAGCAAAATGAAAAAGCGCCTAACGTTAATGAAATAATTCCTAACAATCAAAAATGAATAAATGCCTAATTAGGCGTTTCTTTATTTTTGTTTGTTAGGCTGTCTTTCATTATGAAGAATCACCTAACAATTTTAATGAAGAAATGCCTAAAATGTTAGATATTCTTTTATTATGAACAACCGCCTAATTCCTATATGAAATACTAGCAGACCCGGCAGACGTTGTTCTGCCTGACCAGTGACTTCCCTAGAAATACATTTTCAAATATTTTTCTTTAACTTTTAACATTCCATTTATTGCAATGCTTTAGGATATACAATGTTTCTGGCTTTAAAGTCTTTGGTATAAACAAATAAATTTTTTGGATGTCCAACTCAAAAAACGGATCTTTTGAACTCAATGGGTATGACAAAAACCATTATGCGCTGCTGAGCAGATGTAGAGTTAGTACTTATTTAATTATATCCTATATCTACCTATAATACTCTGGATATGTATGAACGGCAATAACAAACAAAAAAAATTAAGTGCTTTGATTAAGATTTAAGAACGTTAAAATGTCACTAAAGCAAATACATTCAGGGATATAACGAATGGATATATTACTTAGCTTGTGGTCTTGGAACTGCCCACTTTTCCAAAGGATTTACAAATGTAGCCTATGTATGTCGTACACAACGAAGATTTTAACGTATTGGAAAAGTTTAAAGAGATCAACCATAAACTTTGGACATTATTGAAGTACAAAAAAAGCTTTGAATACAAAAAATGTGGGCGTGGCCAAGGGACACACATATCCAAAAATCTTTAATTTAGACCCAATATGTTCAGAGTTATGAAGAATTTAAATTTTATATAGCCTGGGGGCGTGGCACTGGCTACTTTTCCAAAAATTGATGTAGCCTGAATCGTACACAACAACTTTCTTAACCAATCTTGAAAGTTTAAAAGAGATCGACCATAAACTTTGGACACTATTGAAGTACAAACAAAACACAAAAAAAGTGGGCGTGGCACCGCCCACTTTTCCCAAATTATATCCATCTTGACTAAAGGACACACATATCCAGAAATAATTAATTTAGACCAAATATGTTCAGAGCTATGAAGAATTTAAATTTTATATAGCCTGGGGGCGTGGCACCGCCTACTTTTCCAAAAATTGATATAGCCTAAATCATACACAACAATCTTCTGAACCAATCTTGAAAGTTTAAAAGAGATCGACCATAAACTTTGGACATTATTGAAGTACAAACAAAACACAAAAAATGTGGGCGTGGCACCGCCCACTTTTCCAAAATTACATAAATCTTGACTAAAGGACACACATATCCAGAAATCATTAATTTAGACCAAATATGTTCAGAGCTATGAAGAATTTAAATTTTATATAGCCTGGGGGCGTGGCACCGCCTACTTTTCCAAAAATTGATATAGCCTAAATCGTACACAACAATCTTCTGAACCAATCTTGAAAGTTTAAAAGAGATCGACCATAAACTTTGGACATTATTGAAGTACAAACACAACACAAAAAATGTGGGCGTGGCACCGCCCACTTTTCCAAAATTACTTAAATATTGACCAAAGGACACAAATATCTAAAAATCATTAATTTAGACCAAATATGTTCAGAGTTATGAAGAATTGTAGTTTTATATAGCCTGGGGGTGTGGCACCGCCCAAATTTCCAAAAATTAATATAGCCTATGCTTTAACCCATGGACGCCCATAAAGGACACACAGACACACATTCATTTTTATTTATAAGATGGGTTTGTTATTATAATTTGGGGAATCACCAAAAATTCTCTTTATATTTCTTCTCTTTTGTCGAAGGCTTATGCATCTCTTAGTCAAAATACATTTTCTCTACGTTGAGTTCATACACACACGCACATACATTTTTGTTCCGCTGTAGCTTGAGTTTGATCTATGAAAATTCTTATGCTTGGATTGTTTGAAGCTTTTATAAATTTCATCCTAGAAATAAGGGACTTTAAGTTTTGAAAATGGAAAAAATGAAAACGCCACTTGGTTTATTTTTGGGAAAACTTGCTTCTTAAAAAAATTTCATAAAAATTGGGCCATCACTTTTCGAGATTAGCCGTTACGAATATTTTCATATAAGCAATTTTATATAATTAGTATAGAGTATAGATTTAGCCAATATTTCATTTTTTTTTAGGCGTTAGTTCGTTAGTCCTTTATTCGCTGAACCGTAATTGACACTATTACCAGTGACACTATTACCTGTCACCCCTGAAGAATGGCGTTCGCTGGGAGAGTTTACCGATTCTGTGTGAATGACAGTAAGGGCCTGTCGGTGCACCTAAGGATCAAACGGCGTGGAATCAGTTGCCGGATCTCGTCAAAATGTTTGCGAGCATTTTAGCTTCATTATGAAGATGATGCTCAGGAGACATAAGAAGAGATCCAGTGGCGGTTCTAAAGGCGGTGTTCTGACAGACCTGAAGCCTCGCCCAGTGCGTGTCTGCAAGCCCCGGTGACCATATTGGCGTCGCGTAGCTCAGCACCGGCTGATCAATTGCCTTATATGTAGCTAGTTACGTGTCTTTGTCTTTACCCTAAGTGCTGCCAGCACTTGAGACTTGCGAATTTTGTTCTGGCTTTGGACTTTATTGGCAATTGCGGTTACATGAGCGCCGTATTTGAACATGTTATCAAACGTGACCCCTAAGATTTTGGGGTATGAGACAAATGCTAGCTTGACAACATCAACGTAAATAATTGCATGTTCACCTTGCGTTAAGCTTCCACATCTCGAGCCTCCCTCCCCCACCAGAGGGGGAGTCGTACGCTGACGACTGCACAGTGATGGCCACGGGCAATTGCCCTTCCACAGACGAACTGAGTACACGACTGAACAGTTACCACCGGGATCTTTACAGCTTCTTCACCTGACACTATTCCCGACCAAATCTACAGCGGTATTATTCACTAAGTGGACTGCACAGATGGGGCAGGAGTTGAATGTCCACGTAGATGGTGTACCACTACCTACCTCGACAACAGCCTCACCTTCGCTAGTCTTGCGCTTCGCTTTTTTGGGCTGGTGCGCTTCCCTGGTGGCTCGGCGAATTTCCCTGTACAACGGAGGATGCAGTACGAATTGTCGGCAGAGGACGCTCTCGAATATTTTTGGTTTCGACAGAACCTTATCGCCGAAGGCGATAGATATTTTGTCATTGGGTTTAGTCGGGTTGGACAAAGATTTCACTGTAGACCATAATTTGCCAACTTCAGCAGAGAGGTTACAAATTCTTAGGTGCTCCTCCCACTTAGCACGTTTGTGTTTATCTTCTAGGCGTCTGATTTCCGCATTGAGATCCTTAACTCGAGGATCCGTAGGGTCCAGCCGTCTTACATGGTCGCGCTCATTTGCCAGGGCCACTGACTCTGCGGGGAAGAATGGACGTCCTTCCTTCATACTACCTGGCGGAATGTGTTGATGAGAGGCTGAAGTTAAGACTATGCGAAACGCCTTTTACGCTTCCCGTACGTCCGACGGAGCGGGAAGAGCAGCGAAGGCGCTCTCTGTGGTAATAGGAAAACTGTCCCTGTCGGATTTACTGAAATTGGCAAATGTGCGGTTCTCGGCGGTGAAAACGTCGTGGGAGGGGGGGGGGGGGGGGGGTCCGATAGATAGGGACCACTATGGGTAGGTGATCTGAAGCTAGCATTAGCATCGGTCGCAGTCAACGCAGTTTATAACCAGCGCTGACTATGGTGATATCTGGCGAGCTAGAGCAGTTTACTGCCACTCTGGTGGGGGCATCCCCATTAACCGTGCAGAACGTCGAATCGTCTATTTGATCAGCCAGCTTCTGTCTCCTACCATCGGCCTGTAGACTAGAGTGCCACCGGTCATGGTGTGCATTGAGGTCACCAAGGATAACACGATTCTCATACATATGTACCTTCTTCGCCCATGTCGCTGTAGACTTCAATTTAATACGGGAACCATGTAAATAGCTTCTTAGCTTAATTACAAATTTTACTCAAACAGAAGTATTTTTCTCATTGAATTCAGACATCGGGCCTAACAGAAATTCTTACGATACCCTTGACAGCTATGAGTTATTAGAATGTATATAGTTACAATTTCAATGCTAGAATAGTAATTGTAACATAACTTTGTTCACTGAGCTAAACCCAGGAGAGCGTAAAAGAATCAATTTTACTTGCAAATCTAAGTCATTTATACTTGAAATACAATTTCTCGGGTTTCATTGGTCTTTTTACAACTGGTTAGAAGTTAGTTAGTGATGAACTAGTATGAATTCGTCCACAAAATGTATAGGCAATGAACTAGAATGTTTGCTGAGTAGTTTGGCAATTGACTGCAGGGTAGCTACAAGCAGCAAGGAAAGCTGCTCGATGTCACATCAGAAATGAGTGAATATTTTTTTAACAACAAAAGTCTCCATCTTGGAAAAAAATTATTCTTTTAGATAAAAGTTTAGCGCATATTATGTATATTTAAAAAAATTTCGATGGACATGTTTGTAATAATTGTTAAACAAATTTTTCACTTTGTAAAATTTAATATTTATTAAATGCAGTTATAAAAAAAAATATTGTTACCTTCAAAATAAAACAAAAATTATAACCTACGACTTGTACAACCAATGTTATAGAATTTTGAGTGGGGACAAGTTTGCTTAAATTTGCTTAACCGTCGTATCTAAAAAAATTTTTTTTCGACGAAATCATGATATAGCTGTTTACTTATTTCGTGCAAACAAATTAGAAAAAAAGTTTAAGCCACGATGCTGCTAAATATCAGTACAATTTGTCAATTGCTGTGCACGTTTCCAGTGACAACCAGCCGAGCGATCTGTTTCTGCCTTACGACGATTAAAGTCATATCTTAGAAACAGGATGACAGAAGAGCTTTTAAATGGATTGACATTAATGCATATCCATGTAGATATTGGGGAGGAAGTAAGTTTCAGCAGAAAAAACACAAGAAAACTCTTTATTAAACATTTAATTTTTTTGCGTAACCCCTATTTTTTCAATTTTAACCAACTTCGCCTTAAGTAAAATTATTTTAACTAATCTTCTCTAAAACTACCAATCAAGATTCAATTCAGAAACCGTAATCTATGTATTAAAATTGTTTTCCATAACAAGGTGCTAGCCAAGCCTTCACATTTTTTTGCTGAGTATCGGAACATATTCTTTTTTATATGGGGAAAATAACTAGCGAGAAAAAAAAATTAATATATATAGTGGTGTGAAAAACTGTATACGCCATAAAAGTCTGAAAAAGAATATACAAATTGTTATGCCCACAGTTTTAAAACATAGATTTCGGTTTCTTGATTGAATCTCGAACCGTACGTTTTGAGAAGTTTGGCTAAAATAATTTGACCAGATGAAATTGGTGAAAAATGCAAAAATGGAGTGCGCCAGTCACTGTATACCAGACCTCGTATACGTAAACTTGAAGTACGATGCTGGGAATTTTTGAAAGAAAACACATTAAAACCTTTATTACTAAAGATAAATGTTTTGAGCACATTGTCCAAATTTTACAAAAGAACAAAATGTCCAATAAACAAACTACAACAAAACAATGTGATCTATAATATAGAATGCGAAGGAAAAGAGAACCACGAAGCGAGCACTTGGTACACGAATAGCAGACATAAAGAGACACAAGCGCTGTACCGCCCTCTCTCAACATATTTTAAACAGTGGCCACGCAGTTAACTTTACCAATACAAAAATTACACAGCCCCACAGAAAAAAAAGTGGTATGTTCTCGGTAGGAGACAGGTCAATCTATATGGGTCATTCCATATGAAATTCGCCAGTAAAATTTAAAAACGCCTACTATATTTTTTGTATGCTGAGAATGGAAAACAAGTCGACATCTATTTTTTTATTTCACTCATAGTGGTCAAATTTTTGAGTTATGGATTTTTGAATTTTGGGCATTTTGAAAATTGCATTTTTTTCATTATTTTCGAGTTCGTGAAAAATAATGGAATTGGATGAAATTTTCGGACGGACCTATTGAATGTTAGATCTATTTATCCAAAATTGAATTTTTTTTCTATGAATTTTTTGCAACATTTTTATATTGCGAAAAAAGAATATCTACAAATTTCGTTTTTCTTTTATTTTATCATGAACTGGCCTTTTAATAATTCTCAGTAAAAATTTCAATCAAGAGGTCGCTCATTTAATTGGCGCCTAGTGAAAAGACCTCAAAGGAGAACAAAAAAGTATCCTTGGTTGCAAAAAAAAAAAATCGATAGTGAAAGGACCATAAAGGAGAACAAAAAAGCCCTTGGTCTGTTAAAAGTGAAAGTTTTAAAAAAAAGTGCGCTTATTAAAAAGGAGAACAAAAAAAATTAAAAACGGATGTTCAATATTGAGGGAAAAATGAAGGGAAGTGAAGGAAGTTTCACTTGATTTATATTTGGTGGTAAATACAAATGAGAGAATGCACTAACAAATGAAAGGCGAATTTCTATTGGCAACTTAAAATTACTAACAATGATTTAATTCAATTCTTTGGTACTTCAATGTACAAATTATTTGCTTATGATATATTATATTATTATTTGCTTATGATTATTATATTAATTAAATGTAATTAAATTCAAGTTTAACGTTACGTTAATTAATTCAACAAGTTAATAGAAAATATTTGAGAGGTACGTTATGCGTTGATTGTGATGTTGTAGATCCCGGTTGATTGATGATAATCTAGGTGGCGATGAAAAATGAAAGAGAGTGAATTCATATGCGCTCAGCGCTTTTATAGGGTTCGCAACACTGGAAGTTCGGGAGACATGACGAACTTTTGCGAACACATTGCAGAGATGTATTACAACTTGAGGATCGCAGGAGTGCGTTCCATTTAAGCGACGAGAGTCACTTAAACATGGCGCCCCCGTTGCACTGGTGCAAGGGATGCCTTCAGTTGAGCCAATGCCCGCATAGCTATGTCCAGCTTCTGCTTCTGAATGGAGATTGGGCTTCTTTGCTTACGTGCCCTCTGGCGTTTAGGTACCTGAGGTCGCTTTGCCGGTTCACGGACACCTCTACGTGCGGACACTTGGAGCCGCTTCAACGGCTTTTAGACACCTGGCTTCGAACGCTGCTATCATCTTCCCCATCATCGGACATATCGTCGGGCTCACTAGTGTGGAGCAAAGTATGATGTAAACCCTCACAAAGTTTGCAAGTGTCGGGGCACAAGCAAAACCGAACGCTGTCGTGGGTACGAGCAAGGCTATTCGGGCAATACCTAAACTGCTTGACTACTTCGCTCCGTTCTTCGATGTTCATTGCCATGAAATAATTGCAAAACCGCATTGGGTGAAATTTAAGGCACACTTTGCATTGGTAGATCCGTGGGTCCAGCTTGGTGTTGGTTGGTTTTGATCTGTAAAATATGAAAGGTATGAGAAGGTCTTGGAAAACTTAAAACTATGGCGAACTAGTTGATGATTAAGTGTCAAGTGTAGGGTTCAAATTGGGAACCTCATCGTGAGAGGGAAGTGGACAGAGCTTGACAATAGGTCGAGTAAACGTCCCAGTCTGAGTCTTGACATCCGCCACCCTGACAAAGTTGTCCGAACCATGATACACTTTTTCGATACGTCCGAGTCTCCATTCGTTGGGGGGGGTTTGGTCATTTTTAATAACCACGAAATCACCAATGGAGAGGTTTTTTTGTGGGAGCTTGCATTTGTACCCATGATGTAGTTCTTTGAGATACTCATCTTTCCAGCGTTGGCTGAACTGTTGATACAAGACTTTTAGCTTTTCCCACCGATTTTGTAGGGAGAGATTGTCAATTTGAGGTTCTAGAAAGCCCAGTAGTGGCCCGCCTCGGAGAAAATGTCCTGGAGTTAATGCAAGCAAGTCATCAACATTATCAGACATCGGGGAAAGGGGTCGAGAATTCAGTACTGCTTCGATACGAGCAAGTAGAGTGGCGATTTCTTCAAAAGTGAAAATGTGGTTTCCAACAGTGCGTTTGAAATGATATTTGAAACTCTTTACGGCCGCTTCCCAGAGGCCGCCCATATGAGGAGCATTCGGTGGCAGGAAGTGCCATTCGAAGCCATGTACTGTATATTTGGAGCGTAAGTCATCAGACGTTTCTTTGAGGAATTTTTTGAAATTCTGTTGGAAGGCGCGATTAGCGCCAACAAAGTTTTTGCCATTGTCTGAAAAGACTCGTTGCGGGAGTCCGCGCCTACCCACAAAGCGGGCAAATGCTGCCTTGGTTGACAAATCCGAACATGGTTCAAGGTGAATTGGCTTTGTGGAAAAGCAAATGTAGACGCAAACGTATGCCGTCAGTATTGGGGTTCTACGAAGGATTGATGACTTTATTTCGAATGGCCCGGCAAAGTCTAAACCGGTGAATGGTAACGAGAAAGTTGCACGCTCTGGTGGTACATAGAGCTGCCATAATTTGCGAACGACTGTTTTGTTTGAAAATTGTACAGACTTTGCAATTCCGTATACAGCCTTTTACTTTAGATTTTAGCCTGAGAATGTAGTATTCCTGCCTAGCCATTCGAACCATGAGTTGCTGTTCGGCATGCATTAAAACCTCATGCAGAAAGTTAAGAAAAAGATAACATAATCTTGAAGATTCTGGAATAATGGCTGGATGTCTTTCATTGTACGTAAGGCCAGCGTTGGCCAAGCGACCGTTCACACGGAGAAGTCCATGTTGGTCTAAGAAAGGGTTCAACGTTAAAGGCGGGCTCTTTTTGGAAATTGATTCTCGATTGGCTAATTGAGAATATTCCTTTGGATAATGTCTTTCTTGCGAAAGCTTGATGAGGCGATTTTGACCCAATGAATTGCCTTTTGCGTAACGACTACGGAGTTATAGCGAGTGGGAGAAGTGGACTGTATTGGTTTTAATCGGTGAATAAATCGAAACATGTACGCTATTACACGTAAGGCTTTATACCATGAAGAGAAGCGATCTAATATATCGGGTTCGTCGTCCAAAACATGAAGAGCTTCAACTTTTCGTTGTTCTTGCAGTAAGACATTTTGTCGAAATGATGTTGGCCAATGGTCGGGGGGTTTAAGGAACCAATCTGGTCCGTGCCACCAGAGTGATTTAAGTAGTAGATCCTGTGGTCTACAACCTCTTGTTCCGAGGTCAGCAGGGTTATGATGGGTAGCTACGTACCGCTACTTTACATTGCCAACGTTTTTGATGATTTCTGAAGTACGATTGGCTACGTACACCTTCCACGTGCATGGTGGTTTTTCAAACCATGCAAGTACAATAGACGAATCGGACCAAAGAAAGACGTCTGCATAATCGAGAGTTAATTGGGTAATGACCCTTTTTATGCATTTAGATAACAAGGCTGCTCCACACAACTCTAAGCGTTGGAGACTAACCGTCTGTAGTGGTGCTACCTTTGTTTTTGAAAACAGAAGGTGAGAGGATACCGTATTGTCAGATTGAGACCGAATGTAAACGGACGCACAGTACGCTTTCTCTGAAGCGTCACAGAATCCATGGATTTGGATTGATCTGCTAGGCGAGAATTGGGTCCATCTAGGAATTTGAATTTGTTCGATTGTGGGCAAATCGGTAATGAATTGCTGCCACTTTTGAAGTGAAAGGGGCTTCACACATTCGTCCCATTCCGTACCTTCTAACCAAATTTGTTGTAAGAGTATTTTCGCTTGAATGAGAATGGGCGATAGCCATCCTGCGGGGTCAAAAAGTTTTGAAACTGAGGATAAAATTTGGCGTTTTGTTGCACTGGAGGCTGGTGTCAAATATTCAATTGAATATGAAAAGCGCGTTCCATCGTATACCAAGTGTTTTGGTAGAACTGGAATAACCAAATTTTAGGAAGTCAGAGTCGAGAAGGTGATCTGACGGAATTTGACTCAAAAGTTGAGGATGGTTTGCTGTTATTTTCCGAAGCGGAAACCCAGCTGAAAGCAAACATTGGATTAGTTCAGTTTGAGCTTTTAAACACGATGGGATATCGTGACCACCAGATAATACATCATCGACATATGTTTCTTTGGCTAAAATTTGTTTAGTTAATGGATGGGAATCTTTTGTATCAGTAGCTAGTTGATGCAAAGTGCGAATCGCCAGATAAGGCGCGGAGTTGACTCCGAATGTCACTGTCTTAAGGGCAAAATCGGATAGTTTATCCTCATTGTCTTTACGAAAGAGAATTCGTTGAAACGGTTGATCATCTTCGTGAAGAAGAATCTGTCGATACATTTTTTGTACATCACCGTTAAAGACATACTTATACAAACGCCAATTTAAAATGACAAATAGAAGGTCTGTTTGCAAAGTTGGACCGATGTGAAGAATATCGTTAAGCGAAATACCAGATGCCGTGGGTTTGGAAGCATTAAATACCACACGGACTTTTGTAGATTTGCTATCTGGCTTACTGTCCATTTTCATGCACTTCATAGGAATCGATTTGCCTCATATGGTCGAGAGTGAGGTACTCTTCTAGAACACGATTGTATTCTTCCTTGAGGGCAGGGTTTTTATTCAGCGTATGCTCCATTCGGAAAGCATGTCGCAAAGTTTGGGAACGAGATGGTCCCAAGGTTAGGCTGGAGGGAAAGTTCGATTGAAGGGTAATCGATTGAAGGGTAATCGAACTATAAAAGGCTTCGCCTGACAGTGGTATTTTGATAGAACTGTTCGCAGTATGAATCATCGTGAGAAGAAAGTCGAGATTCAGGCAGTTCCTCGATTTTCCAGAACTTTTTCAATTGAATATTGAGGTTCTCATTAGTATCTTGTACGGCGTACGTATGAAAGATGGAACAAGAGGTGGGTTGCATGGGCCCGCTCAGATACCACCCGAAAATGGTGTTTTGAGCGAAGAGACTGCCTAGGATCTGGTGTTGAATTCCTTGAAGAAGGATCTTTGGTATGAGATCACTTCCGATCACCATATCTATTGGACCAGGAGTAAAGAAATAAGGATCCGCCAGATCTTGGTTTTTTTTGTCAGATGGATTAGGCTTAGGCAGAGAAAAGGTGGGTAGAAAGCTTGTGAGCTACTGAAGCACAATCGCTTGCGTAACGACTTTCGTGTCATAACGTTTGGAGATTAACGTTAGTTGACAAACTTTGTTCGCGTTTTCTCCCACGATTCCGCCCATTTCTGTTACTGCATATTCTTCCCGGTAAGTAGGGAGATTTAAGCGTTTTTGTACCTTTTCGGAAATAAAGGCTTTTTGCGAGCCTTGGTCGATCAAGGCTCTTAGGGTGAATAGTGTGCCCATATGCTCAATGTGCACTTGGGCGGTGGGAAGCAGCGTCTTCTCATGTTTCGCTGAGAAGTTAGCTTGGATATTGGACGCACTGTCAGCAGAGGTAATTCATCGCAGTTGCCTTGGGTTAGGTTGAAGATTGGATGCCTGGGGATATTTGGCATCTCCGAAGAGTGGGTTGCAACAGGTTGGTTGCTTTTGTTGTTGGCTTTGCTGATGAAGTCACACTTGCTGACTTAGGTGCTGATTTGGTGGTGGTTTTAGGATGTAGCATCGTGTTGTCTACAATGAAGACATCTAAAAACGCTTTGACAATTGGTAAGGGTATGGTTATATGCCAGGCAGTTGGTACAATAACCATTTTTCTCTGCGAATTTAATGCGATCAGCAACTGCCAAGGTACGGAATTGTGGACAATACTTCAGCGCATGATTATTGTTGCAAAGCTTGCAAGTGAATGCCACTTGGTCTTGAGAGAGGTAAGATTGCTACTTTTAGAGTTTTTTGGCTGGAAGAGTTGCGAGATTTCGCCGCTTTGTAGTTGTGCAAACGTTCCACTACTTCATAGCGACTAGTTAGGAAGAAGTCCATTTGGGACCAGTCGAGCAACTCTTTCCTTGATTTTAAGGACTGAGGTAAATTAAAATAGGATCCCATTCGACCACAGAAACCCCTTGAGAAGTTAGACTAGAGAGACAATCATTAGTCGTACTCTGAATTCTCTGAATTCCCTCACTGTTTTCTGATGTAACAGGAGGAATGTTGAAGAGGGTCTTCAACTGGTTATCGATCAGAATCCGCTTATTTCAAAACGGGCTCGAAGAGCTTCCCAGGCCAGTGAAAAGTTTTCATCACCGAGTTTGTAGTGTTTTACTATAAGGCCTGCCTTTCCCCGAGTTTTATTTCGCAGATGAAATCATTTTTGAGCTGGAGTAAGTTTTGGGTGATTGAGATAAGCTCGGCCACTCCTCGTAACTGCCGTAAAAAATCTGTATATCGCATGGAGGCACTTTGATACATGGTATCGAATTGATCGATAATTTGGGATTTACATATGTAGAAGCTATCAGTACACAGTTGGAACTTGTTTGTTGCTCCGACTGAAACATGTTTTTCGTCTTCGAGGCAGACGCTCTTATAAGAGATTTGTAAATTCTCCCACCGCTTGTTTAGATCTTGAAGTTTGACATCCAATAAGGTGTCAGTATTTTCTTTAGGATCTTCTTTTTCAAAATGAGAACAAATGTTCATTAAATCATTTGAGCAGAAGATAAATTCTGCCATCGCAGCTGAACTAGTAGCCATGATTTAATATTTGAAAGTATTATCGAGAGTAATAAGGATTATGAATTGAAATTGATAAAACGATTAGGAGAGTTCCGTACTGATGTGTGCTACCGGGTATAGCAACAAGCATATACAATTTATAACTTCAGATGACGCTTCACAATAGTATAACCACAATGGAATTTTCACTCAACTGTATTATGAGTAGACATTTTTAGAAATATAATCAATAAATGGGCTGTGATGGGGCTTGACAGACTCAGACTTGCTCTTTGATCCTACTTAATTATGCTACTGGGTATAGCAGCAATAAAAACACAACCCAAAAACTGGTGAATGTGTCCCAGATAATATACTTTAGGCACGCTGTTTATATGGACTTCAATAAACTTAGGCGCACATTTTTAAATAAATCGAGTAGGTGTGTACGATTTACAAGAAAAGTATTATTGGTTTTTGCCTAACTATTACTTTATGCAATTTATGTATGTAAAACACAAATTATTATATTTAATATTTATGTGCACTACTGGGTATAGTTGAAGCCGTACTATTAATTGCCGTACTAGAAGGCTTTAAACACCCTGTATGCTATCGTGACTTAATTCGATAAATGGCGAAAGTAGCATTATCACAAAAATTTGCACTGTAATTCTATTAGTTTTTGTTCATCGATAATTTCAGGCTATTGGTGTCATAGCAATAATGCAAACGAGAAAAAATCACCGCATATATAGTTGCATATGAATTAGTTTGCTATCAAATAATTTTGTTACTCCGTAACTAGACATACATAATATTACGCCACAAAATAGTCAAATATGACGACTTTTACTTTACTATATTTGCATATGGTTATAGTGCTACTGGGCTACTACTAGGTCGACTAATTCGAGACAAAATACTTAACAATTCATATGTATATACCAATACCTATATCTGCACTCAAGTAAGAGACTTTTTCTCTACTAGTTGCATATGTCGTTTTACCCCTGGGAATGGCTATTGCAATTTTGCTATGTTTGTTGTAAACAAACCAAAACAAAGAAGAATGTACGATGATGCGAGCAGCGTATGTATATGGAAGTGATTGTAACACAGCTCGATTTACAAGTGTATTTATGCGCATATGTACATATGACTAAATTCCAACTTTGCAGAAAGTTGGTAAAGTAACTTTGAAAGGTATATGACAACTTTTTGAAAATTTAGCATAATTATACTGTATTAGGATATACATAAAATAACACTATCTTTTTGTCAGTTTTGCTTTTCCCACTTGTTTGCTTTTGTCCACTTGTTTCAAATATATAAATATGTAGGTATATGAGTGCAGAAAAGGGATGGTTAGAAATAACATGGAAAAGAAATTTGCTTTTTTATGAAACAATTGAAAACTTAATGTGTCGAGAGCGGCAAATGCAAATTTTTAAACACTTGACCATGAAAGAAAAGGTAGCCAAGAGATTGCTTACCGGCACAATTGGCATATAAACAGAGAGATAGAGTGAAATAGATTTATTCGAAAATCAAGCTGGGTGAAATAGTGTCGTTGTTGTTGTTGTAGCGCTACTTAGCCCTACCTAGGGAGTCAGTATCTTACCCAGTAGTATCATCAAACTCTTCTAACGGAAGTCCTAGAAACCTAGCGGCTTCGACAGGGGCGGACCAGAGGGATATGGGTGTTAGAGGAGTAGGCTCAGCTGAGCAGGCGAAAAGGTGGTTAGTATTATGGGGGGACAAGCCACATGCCGGACAAACATTAGGCAAGTCGAGGTTCAGTTTAACCTATTACAATATCCAGACCGGAGTTGGGCCAGCATCACTCTAGTCTCCCTAGGCAGCCCGCGCTCCTCTTCGGCAACGGGTGGAGTTGTTGCCTGAAGAACGGCGTTCGCTGGGATAGAGCTGACGTAGGAATTTAACGAATCGGTGTGGATAAGGGTGAGGGCCTGCCGGTGCACCTTAGGATCAAACGGCGTGGAAATCAGGTGCCGGATCTCATCGAAGTGTTTGCGTAGGTGGCTTCTTATTCTCCTGGGGGGCGGATTTTCGTTAACCAGGCGTTCGTTCGGGTGCTGCGGTTTGCAACAGTTGAACAGGAATTGCCTGGACAGCATCTCGCTATGCTCTTTAACGGCGAGCATTTTCGCTTCATTGTGAAGGTGGTGCTCAGGAGACATAAGAAGACACCCAGTGGCGGTTCGAAGGGCGGTATTCTGGCAGACCTGAAGCCTCGTTCAGTGTGTGTCAGCTAGCCCCGACGACCATATAGGCGTCGCGTAGCTCAGTACCGGCTGACCAATTGCTTTGTATGTAGCTAGTAACGTTTCTTTGTCTTTGCCCCAAGTGCTTCCAGCGACAACAACAACAACAACAACAAATAGTGTCGTTTATGAAAGTTATGTAGATATATGCACACACTGTGGGTTAGAAAAAACCGACTGCTTAATTAACCAAAACGGAACTTTCAAATAGCTTCCCAGCAAACCAGCTTCGGAGCGCTCTTAGTTCTGAGCTCTAATATGAGCGTTTTTATGAGTGTTTTCTGCACGTGCGCATAAATATGAGCGTTTTATGAGTCTTTTCTGCACGTGCGCAAAAATATGAGCGTTTTATGAGCCTTTTCTGCACGTGCGCAAAAATATGAGCGTTTTATGAGTTTTTTTTGCACATGCCCATAAATATGAGCGTTTTCGGTAACAGTATATATAAACATGTGAAATGCAAAATAAAGAAAAATAAGTTAGTTTGCTTGTAATTTTGAAAAGGTGAAGACGTGTTTCACTTTAATTTTATTTTTTTAGTAATAATATTTTTTGTCAATGAATAAAATAATACTTTATATTTTGAATTATTTTTAATTTTTTATTTATTTTATTTTTGGTCCATACATAGAAATATTTAACATCAAAAATTACTATTTTTTGCACTGGTTTTAGAGCTCTTACTGCGTGGAAAAAAGGTCAAAAAAGACTCTTTTATGCACTGGTTTTAGAGCTCTTAATGCGTGGAAAAAAGGTCAAAAAAGACTCTTTTATGCACTGGTTTTAGAGCTCTAAATGCGTGCAGAAATTCATTCATAAAAGACTGCAAATATGAGCGTTTTATGACTGTTTATGATTGTTTTATGAGCTCATTATGAGTGTGAGCGCTCAGAGGAAAGAGTGCTTTATGCGCTCATTCTGAGCTCATATGGTTTGGTGGGTTCTTGTATGCATATATAGACATACAGATGTACATATGTATATATGAATATATATATAAATCCCGTTAGAAGAACGGTTCAAAATTTTTGGAGAAAATAACGGCACTTGCATGAAGATTTTTGGGGTACTCATCTTGGGTTTTTTTTTGGGGTACAGCCCCTCGTTGGCCCAAACTTCTGGGCAGGATTCAGTACCGGCTATGGTTCCAATTCCTTCTATATATGCCGGCTTAAGGTGACTCCACCGGTAAAGGCTGGTAGCGAAAATTTATTGGTGGCTCGGTGGTTTTGCTTGCTGAAAAATCCCACGTTGGGCAGCGGCAACTTTGTGTAAAATTTTAATTTAGCGCTTTTTAGTTTTTCACCTAACCGAACTGTTTTTTGCTTTATTACTTTACTTTTCTTAAACGATTTTAAACTTTTTAACTTTTACTTACCGCGTTTTTTTGTTTCGCGGACAAATTACTTTTTTAGTTTTTTTTTCTTTTTTCGTTGTTACACTTGTTGCTGCTGATATGCTGCCGTTCGCGTTCGTTGTTGAAAATGCAATGCGCAGGCAGCGCAAAAGGGTAGATAATCAGAGTTGCAAGCTATTCGAAGATGCTCGCGTTGCCAATAGATTTTTTTCTATGAATAGGTGCGTTCCAATGCCGTTAAATTTGGCTTGTAAGGACCATGTTCAATATTGAGGGAAAAATGAAGGGAAGTGAAGGGAGTTTCACTTGATTTGTAGTTGGTGGTAAATACAAATGAGAGAATGCACTAACAAATGAAAGGCGAATTTCTATTGGCAACTTAAAATTACTAACAATGATTTAATTCAATTCTTTGGTACTTTAATGTTTAAAGTATTTGCTTATGATATATGATTAATTAAATGTAATTAAATTCAAGTTTTACGTTACGTTAATTAATTCAACAAGTTAATAGAAAATATTTGAGAGGTACGTTATGCGTCGATTGCGGTGTTGTAGATCCCGCGTCGATACACTTTACCTCGGTTGATTGATGATAATCCAGGTGGCGATGAAAAATGAAAGAGAGTGAATTCATATGCGCTCAGCGCTTTTATAGGGTTCGCAACACTGGAAGTTCGAAGGAAAGCAGGGATGCTTCCTTTGACAGTCATGTCGGGAGACATGACGAACTTTTGCGAACACAGTGCAGAGATGCATTACAACTTGAGGATCGCAGGAGTGCGTTCCATTTAAGCGACGAGAGTCATTTAAACAACGGACTTGAATATAATCCTTATTAAAAAGGAGAAGCAAATAAAAGAATATTAAAAAAGGAACTTAAATAACAAAGTATCCATATTAAAAAAGAAAACAAAATAAACACATATAAGAATTCAGAAAAAATATCCTCGTTGAGACGAAAAAAGAAAAATACCGAATTAGACTTACTTGCAACTATAGTAGTGCGTTAGTTTTATAATTTTTATCAACAAGAACAACACCATTAACTTCGTAATTAAAACACGCTACTACAAGGGAGCTGAATATTTTCGAAACCAACAATATCGTCAACAAAAAAGACAGGACCGTACAAGGAACCTGAATCTTTGAAATCAACTAAAAAGTAATTGTAAGTTCGAATTACATAAAAGAATAAATATTGGAAGGTTGCTTACTTAGTTATTTTGGAAAGGACTATTTTATATGCTTTAAGTCTAAAATAATAAAAAATTTTAGAAATACTAGTATAACCCGTGGTCGATATTCGACCACCTTGAATTAGTTTAACTTATTAAATCCTATGTTCACCACTACCATTAGCGACATCTACAACTCAATAGATAAAGTCTCTGATTCACGATGGCGTTGCAGTTCAAATTGATTTTTTTATGCACTCACAATGGTCTATTTAAACAAATAATTGTTAAAAAAGACGCCTAAGCAAAAGCACTCCTGTAATTAATATATGGTTTCGCATGTATGTAGAGGTAACCCACACCTTTGAAACGATGCCTTATTTATTAATACTGGTTCGAAATGAGAGCAGAAAATTAGGAGCAAACACAAAAAGACCTTACAGAAATAATATATATGATGATTGTCTAAACTATGAGGGAGCGAGAAGTTTTTTTTAATTTTAATTAATTTATATTATATTATTTTTTGGGGTGGAAAAGGGGGCGTGCAGAGCAGAAAATTAGGAGCAAACACAAAAAGACCTTACAGAAATAATATATATGATGATTGTCTAAACTATGAGGGAGCGAGAAGTTTTTTTTTAATTTTAATTAATTTATATTATATTATTTTTTGGGGTGGAAAAGGGGGCGTGCAGAGCACATATTTACTAGGGAGCCCTTTTCATATTAATTTATTATTATTTAATTTTATTTAATTTATGTGTTCTATATAGAACTGGGAGGATGCAGAGCACCTGTTACACCTTATATGTATTCATTGGGGGCGAGCACTGTTGGCTCTGAGGCATTGCACGAGATTGACTTCCTCATTTTCGTTTGGAAAAACCCCCCTTTGGGTTAGGCAGCCAAAAACAATATCTTCGGAATATTTCATAAGCTGGGTGAGGTTGCAAATGAAATAAACGAAAGAAATTGTTTAAGTCGCTTAAACAATGATGATAATGGCACTGGCTCATAATAGCAGCTAACTCAAACTAGAAGTACAAGGATTGAAAAGTCTTCGATCTAACTAACATAAACAAATAATATTGCAGAGTAAGTATAGGGCGGGAACAATTGATCTAAAGATAGAATGCAAAAAATCTTTAGAAGTAATAAAATCGTTATCCGAGTTTTCAGGGCCCTTAATCTGTAGTTCTATTCTAAAGAAATTTTATTCGCTTTCGAGCGATTCGTAGGTACTCTGTACATTTTCGATTAGAACAGATTCGTTGTTCGAATTACATTCCGATCCGTTCGGATTTGATTTATCCCCTTTCGATTGTGGAAAATTTGGTAGTTACTATTTCGAAAGCATAAGACGTAATGGTCGAAAGTTAGAAAATTTCATTCTACAACAATTTAGCACACGGAAATCAACAAAAATGTATTTTTTTATGATTATAATAGAACAATTAGTCTCTTTTTTCATCAAGAAAATAATTGAAAAATTCTCGGTAAAAAATTGGAAAATAGCAACAAAAACATGTGTTTATGTTAGAAGTATTCATATATTAAAAAAAATACATTTTATTTAATCTATATATATAAAATTCAAATTATGTAAATAGGTATAGATCGACTCGCGTCCTAAACTTATAAACCGATCGTAACCAAATTTTTCACACCCACTGCACATCTTCCAGGGATGGTCACAGGCTAAAAAATATTTTGATATATATAGGGGGCGTGGCACCTCCCTCCCATACAAATGGAATTTTTCATTGTCCGTATCTCTGGAAGTATTTATGTTAGACCATTGAAACTCGGTAAGGGGTTATATGGGATCGATCCCTACCACCTCCAAAACAACTAGGTATAACGAAAAAGTGGGCGTGGCACCTCCCATACGAATGAAATACTTCTTAGTCGATATCTCTGGAAGTATTTTTGTTAGATCATTGAAACTCGGTAAGGGGTTATATGGGATCGATCCCTACCACCTCCAAAAAAAAACTGGGGATAACGACAAAGTGGGCGTGGCACCTCCCATACGAATGAAATACTTCTTAGTCGATATCTCTGGAAGTATTTAGGTTAGACCACTGAAATTTGGTGAGAGATGATATGAGATCGATCCCTACCACCTCCAAAAAAAACTGGGGATAACGAAAAAGGGGGATGGTACCTCCCATACGAATGAAATATTTCTTAGTCGATATCTCTGGAAGTATTTTTGTTAGATCATTGAAACTCGGTAAGGGGTTATATGGGATCGATCCCTACCACCTCCAAAACAACTGGGTATAACGAAAAAGTGGGCGTGGCACCTCACATACAAATGGAATTTTTCATTGTCCGTATCTCTGGAAGTATTCGGGTCACACCACTGAAATTTGGTGAGGGGTTATATGAGATCGATCCCTACCACCTCCAAAAAAATTGGGGTTAACGAAAATGGGGGCGTGGCACCTCCCATACTAATTTTTCAAGCTAAATATCTCCAAAAGTATTTAAGGCAGGAACCTGGAAATTGGTATAGAGCTAAATGATATCAAAACAATTTTTGCGCATAAAAGTGGGGCTATCGTAAAAGCGTTTAAAGTTAGGACCTGAAAATTGATTCGCTATTTACTTACGCTCCGGGACAGAAAACTAAATATTTTGTGTATCGTGTAGCCTTAAACGGAATACTAAAAATTTATATTTTTGAAGTTGTATGCACAATGAAGTAGATTAATAAAAAAATCTATTATGGGAAGAACGAAGTTTGCCGGGTCAGCTATATTATATAAATATGAAATCTTAAAGTATATTATTGATTTTGAAAGGCCCCCTAACTACTTACATCCCGAGCAACGGCGGGTACCCTGCTAGTAAAAAATAAAATAAATAATAATAGGTCTGTTTTTTTTTTACACGGATATACATCTGTGTCTGCGACTAAAATAAAATGGTCATCTGCAAAGGCGCTTATTCCATTATCAACGCGCATACATACATAAATTTCCTCTGTTGACATTCCGGTTATTATTGCTGGAAGTTGCTAAGGCAGTTTGCAAAATGAATGGAAGCTTCTTGGAACTACTGATTTTATCAGCCATTATTTCTTAGTTGTAGATAAAGTTGTGCTGTATATGCTGGAAGAAAATCTATGTAAAACGCTCACATTCCATACAATGCTCCAATTGTAAAAGATGGCTGCACAAAACTAGTTGCTCCGGACTAAATCCCTCTACACATAGGGCAGCAAGTTTAATAGAACTTTTGTGGCCCCCTGCTGTTCACGTCCTAGGACGTCCAGTTTCCGTCGTCGATCAAGTATCGCCCCGCCACATACATATATCTGACTCTGTCACTTCAGTATCCACGACTAGCATTACCAATGCACCTTAGCAAGTACAACATCTCACACCCAGAATAGTTAAACAAGGGGTGCCACAGGGTGGTGTCCTATACCCGCTTCTGTTTAACTATTATGTATCGAGACGTCTCATACGCCGACGATTGTACGATACTGGCAACAGGCCCCTCCGTTGAAGAGCTCTGTTCTAGTATTAATTCATCCCTCCCAGCCGTGTCCAAATTTTTCGCTGGGAGAAATCTGACATTATCACCGAATAAGTCCTCGTCCACCCTATTCACGACGTGGACCACGCAGGATAACATGGAATTCGACGTCTGCGTTGATAGTGTCAAGCTACCAACTGGCTCGCACCCCAAAATCTTAGGGGTCACGTTTGATAGCATGGTCGAATACGGCGCTCATGTAACCGCAATAGCCAATAAAGTCCGAAGCCGTAACAAAATCCTCAAGTCGATAGCTGGCAGCACTTGGGGTAAAGACAAAGAAACGTTACTAGGCGGTGGTAAGCTACGCGACGCCAATTTCGTCCCGGGGATTGCAGACACTCACTGAACGAGGCTTCAAGTCTGCCAGAACTCCTCCCTTAGAACCGCCACTGGATCTCTTCTTATGTCTCCTGAGCATCATCTTTATAATGAAGCTAAAATGCTAGGGGTAGAAGAGCATAGCGAGATGTTGGCCAGACAATCCCTGATCAACTGCACTAAGCAGCATCACCCGAATAGGCACCTGGTCAACGAAAATCCGCCCTCCAAAAGAATAAGAAGCCATCTACCCAAACATTTTGATAACATCCGGCACCTGATTTCCACGCCGTTTGATCCTAAGATGCACCGACAGGCCCTCACCGTCATCCACACAGAATCGGTAAACTCCTATGTCAGCTCTCTCCCAGCGAACGCCGTTCTTCAGGCAACAACTCCACCAGTTGCCGAAGAGGAGCGCGAACTGCCTAGGGAGACAAGAGTAATGCTGGCCCAACTCCGGTCTTGATATTGTAATAGACTCAACTCTTAGCAAAAGGAAAATTTGGAAACGGGTTTTAATACATTTACTAGGGCAAATATGAAAATCTCGTTGGACAAATCTATGTTTTATAGGAGGGAATAGAATTTTTGGGATACATTGTAGCAAACCGTATTATTAAGACTAATCAAAAAAAGATAGAGGCAATTTTAGGGTATCCATTACCCAAAACAGTGAGGCAATTTCGTAGTTTCCTGGGAATGACAAAATATTATAGGAAGTTTATCATGGATTACGCAGCAATAGCAAAACCGTTGACTAAACGTTTGTCAGGGGAAAGCGGACATGTGTCATAGCATATGCCTAAGAAAAACTAGGTTAGATTAGAACAGGATGCAATTATAGCTTTTGGAAAATTAAAACAGTTACTTGCAAATCAGGTCGAGTTAACTCAGCCGGATTTTTCGAAGATGTTTGCATTGGCAACGGATACTTCACATGATTTATTAGGAAGGATATTAAGCCAAGAAGGAAAACCGTTTATGTTTATTTTTTATCTAAGACATTAAATTCAACTGAAAAGAATTACGCAACTAATGAAAAAGACCTCTACGCCAAAGTTTGGGCTTCAAAACTCTAAGTAACTATCTTGGAGTATCAGATCTGGAGATCCACATTGATCATCAGCGATTATCTTTTGCGGTTACCCCGTAATGTCAAAATCAAAAGATGGCAAACTATGATAGCACCACACATAAATGCACCAAAAATAGTCAATAAACCAGCCAAGGTTCTCAGACAAAATTAAAATTAGGTATCTGACGATTCATCAGATGGTGCCACGCAGCATTCAGCATAAAGCTCGGATGGAATGCAAATTCAGGAGACAAGAAACCCCTTAAACCAGTTCAAGCATTAGATATTGTCAGATATTGACAATAATATCAGCCTAAAAATTCAACGAAGAATTAAGCTTGCAAATAAATGCTACTTTGGACTTCGTATGCAATTGAAAATAAAGTCCTCTCTCGACGCACGAAAATCAAACACAGCAGCTTTGCTGGCTGACCAGGGCCGTGCGCAGGAATTAGCCTTGGGGGGGGGGGGGGGCGGTTAATTTTGATTTGCAATCGCATAAAATTTTAGCTAAGATAAACATATTTGCTGAAACAGATACCCACACCCATACATTATAAATTTAAATGTTCTTTAACTTTTCTGAAACTGCATACTCTGATGCCTAAAATTATACCATTATACTCATTTCTCAGAGCTTTACCCTCAAAATTACCTCTTTTCGTAGCCCAAATGGAGCCAAAAATCGTTGAACGCGGGCACTCCAAACGGAGTCATAAAAAAGAGTCCGATTCTGATGAATTTGGAGCGATATGACTCTTTTTAAATGAACTTCCGAGCCTTTTAGTGGTGCTTTTCAGAACCTTTTTCGGAGCCTTTTTGGACTCCATTCTAAGGGTTTTTGGAGCCTTTTATTGATGCTTTTCTGAAGCTTATTTGGTGTATTTTTTATTCCAATGGTTCAAAACCTTACTGACTAGAATACAATTATATTTAAAACAAGTTACAAATATAACAACAGTATTAAAAATTATGATGAGATCAATTAATTTGCTCGATAATAAGATTCAACACGTAGCTTGAACTGGAGTCTCGGCCATGAAAAATCGAGATCAAGAATTCTAGAAATCCGATTGAATTTTTCGCTCTAATAAGGGGAGCAAAACTAAGATAATTAGCTCTACGAAATTCGGTATAAAAAGTATTGTGAGAGCGAAGGGGTCTATTCGGAATATTGAAGCATACCTGACTAAGGAGAGCTGAACAATCGATAGCCCCAGACACTACTCCGTAAATAAACATTACAGCTCAGTTCGTCTGGTTTCAAGCGACATAACATTAATAAGCATGCACCTGGAATTGTAGAGAGGCAAGGGATTTTCGAAATTCCATTCTTGAAGAACGTACTAAGTAAATAGGGTTCAAAATTATTGATTTATTTCGGAGGCCTTTCGATATTTTTATGAAACTTGATAAAAATAAAAAATAAGGTTTATTAAGTTTTATTGACACAATTCTGAAAATATGAAATGTGCTATGTTTATATATTTCTACAGGCTATTGATAAACAGCCATGAAATATGCGATCTTTATCTTCTGTTAGGTAAAATAAACAAAAACCTCAGAAAATGCTTGAAAACATTCACATAATTGAACGTTGTCGCTCATCTGCTCTCCAACGTTCATTTTCTACAATTCTCTTTACGCCTACAACAAAAAGGGTCAGAAAACACTCGAAATCTCTCATATAATTGAGCCTTGCCGTTCATTCGCTCTACAATATTCATTTCTTCTCTCAACGCTCCGTAAATCTTCATTAAAAAGTGATTTTTTTGATGTTTACTAAAAAGCACTCCGAAAGGGCTCTTTTTGGAGCGCTCCGAATTTGGTAAGCTGGCATTATTCGCGCTTTTATGAATACATGGCTATAATTAAAGTCCGTTTAACATTGCAACTCTTCGAGGTACGGAAAAGAATTCTGTCAATACTCATGAAAACATTAGAAGTCAGCTGGTCACTTGACACAAGCATAGCATTTTGGCCATGACATCAATTGTACTTGTACAAGTTAGGGACTTGCGATGACCCGATTGAATCGTATTTTGATTAATCATAATTCTAATTCATCAAAAGCTAATTAACCAGGTCCTGAATAGTACTGTTAACAGTACTTGTTAATTGAAACTGCTCACTGTTTTCACAAAATGAACATTTTTTATTATCAGTACAATTTTTTGAAAAATGCCAAACGAACATACGCTACACAACTTTGTAATTTCGGGAAGCTCCAAGTGCAACTCAAAATGCCGGACTTATGTATTGGCCAACCTTATTTTTTGCAACTTCCCAAAATTTCTTCTTCCGTAAAATTATTTTAACTAATTTTGTCAAAAATTATGAGTCAAGATTCAATACGTGATTTATAAACTGTATTTTGAAAATGTTTGCAAAATCATTGCAACTTAGATTTGGGCATGGGGGGGTTTTAACCCCCAAAACCCCCCGTGCGCACGGGCCTGTGGCTGACGATCTAGCCCACAAGGCACTGGCCGGTGGAAGTAGAGAATGGGGAAGACCACCACTCCAATGGAAGGACCAAGTGGAGACCGAACTGCGATCTCTCGGGGTCTCCAATTGGCGCAACGAGAACGGGTAAAATCGCTGAGGGGGTTAGATGGCCATTTAAAGAAAAAGAAGAGACCTTCTTGAATATGATACGGTAGAGAATTTGATGACAATTTTAAAAGCCTGTATACAACCCAATTTGGTTACTGTAATTCATTGTATACCAGAGGATCTTTATCAGATTAAATCAAATAGAAACATTTGCAAATAAGTTTCTGTACATCAGAAGTTTTCCTGTGGGTGTCACAAATAGAGAGCACCAGGTTGCGATAATTGAGCAAACTACTTAATAACAGAGCACACAGAAATTATGAGGAAAATATGCATTATTGGCAGAGAATACATCGGAAACTGTAATAGAAATAAATATGACAAATATCCGAAAAATTTTCCGAGTGGGGAGGCTTCAATGCCTAACGATGAAGTAATTCGTCCGCATACTCATTTGACATTTATTACATGTATTGACGAATACGCAAAGTTTTTAAAATGTTTTTATTAGGTCGCTTTCGTCGTATCTGTCCGCGGATTTTTGCATTCGATTTTAAACCAACTGCCTGTTGAGCTAGGGTCTTGAAATTTTCACCATAGGTCCGGTCCCGATGACAATGCAATATTATGAAAAAAAAAAATACGATAGGTGGCGCGTGGGTCGCTATATTTCCAAAATTCGCATTTATGGTCCGATTTGGATGAAATTCGGAACATGTATTACTACGATGAAAAGAAATTAAAAAAAAAAAAATTCCGCTAGGTGGGGCTGAGATCGCGGTAGTAAAAACTCAAAATCGTAATTATGGACCGATTTGACTGATATTTTACGTGTGTTACTTAATAAATTTCCAAATGCTCAAATAAAAAATTGGACCCACTAGGTGGCGCGTGAGTCGCTCTGTTTAAGAAATGCGAAGGTCTGTTTTCGGTGTTGATTAATTCGTTTTTCAACGAACTTCCCGTTGAGGTAGAATCTTGCTTGTGAAAACGCATATTTAACACATTCATTCGGTCGGTTGAATGCAGATGGCGCCGAAGATTAACTAACGAACAACATGCTACAATCCAATAATGTGCAGATGGCGCCTGTGATTATCTAACGAACGTCATGCTATAAGTTTTACGAACTCACAACTAAAAAGCATAAAATAAAAAATAGAATAAAAAAATATTTTTAATTTAAAATGTTTTTAAAATGAACTAAAAACTGCAAAATAATTTCTCCTCTGCCTACATAGATTTTTCACCACGTAGAGCTTGTCCTGAACATTTATTAGTGGGAATTCTCATAGGCATTACAGTACTTGGCAAGATTGATATGTATAAAAACATTGGCGCACGCTATAGATGGTTCACATAAGTTTCTAAAAATCTTACTACCGATATGAGCTTTCATAAAAAAGATCAGCTTTTCACGATCCCAGCAAACAATTTAATCTTAAAATAAACGTTTTGTAAGTGTTCAAATATAAGCATAACACTGGCAAAACGCTTACTTTGACCTTTACAAAACGCATCAAAGTAAGCGCTTTATAATCGAAACGCACCTATCATTATAAGCTTGCAAATGAATATTACAAAACATGTATTTTAAGACCCAAAATAACGCGTTTTGTAAATATGTTAAGTAAACGGTTTATAATTGATAATAATACGCTTTCCATAAGCTTCGTAGACACAGCTATAAAACATATAGTTTCTATAAAATAAAAAAGCGTTTAAAACATTTAATTTGTTAGTGTTTTATATATAGTTAGTAAACATGAAAGAAATTTTACATGGTGCTTTTTTAGCAGCTTTGACTTTAAGACGATTTTAAGCATATTGGAAAAATGATTTCGAGGCAAACACATAATCCTCTTCCTTGCCCCCATTTTCTAAAGTAAACGTTTCTGAAATATAATTTAAATATGATATGTAATTAGTTTATTATAAATCAAATGAAGGCACTGTTACTTACGACGAATGGCACTGGATATCGTAATCGTAATTGTAGCACTGCATTCCCACGACAGCCGGTTCTACGTACCGGAATGACTCGGGGTTTCCCCGACCAAGGGCTGTTATTTCACTACACCCCTGCCTAAACCGTCAGTTATCCCCCCCCCCCAATAATGTCATCCTCCGAGTAGCTCCTTGCAGCGGGACTGCTCGAGACTCTCCTGCTCCGCGCTGATATTGAATCCAACCCGGGACCTAGAGAATAGATCTGCTGTATATGCTGGAAGAAAATTTATGTGAAACGTTCACATTCAGTACAATGCTCTAATTGTACCAGACGGTTGCATCTAACTAGTTGCTCCGGACTAAGTCCCTCTACTCATAGACCCGCTAGTTTTTATAGAACTTTTGTGGCCCCTTGCTGTTCACGTCCTACGACGTGCAGTGGCCGTCGTCGATCAAGTATCGCTCCGCCACATATGTCTGACTCTGTCACATCAGTCTCCACGACTAGCACTAACAATGCACATCAGCAAGTAGACCTTCCGAGCGGCCGCTCACGCCCCCAGGCGTCAACATCTCACACAGCAGCTCACAGCTACTCCCTACGTAGCACTTCCCAAGTGGACTTGAGCAATGCTGAGCGTCCGGTCTCTCCGACGCCGTTGGTATCAGTCAAGTGCAATAACTGTTTTGGCCTGTGTCACCTGCATATATGCTCTGGACTCGCGAACAGGAACCTATGGACTGATACGTACGTTGCGCCATGCTGTCGAGCAACCTTCAACGTCGTCCGACTCGCCTCTACCTTCTGGTAACGCGATCCCTTCGACTTCAAGATTGCGCCGTAGTGCGCGACCAAGCCTTTTACCACCTAGGCATACGCACCAGTCCTTGACCCCCAGCATCAACTCTGCTCCTCCTTCGCATTTCGGTATCCTGCAATTTAATTGCAACGGCCTAACCGGTAAAATTGTTGAAGTGATAAACTTAATGAAGCGACTCAACATCAAGATCGCGGCGATTCATTTCATTTCATTTCATTTATTTGCAGTCAATGGAATAAATCCTTACAGACTAAATATATTAAATAGTTCTTAAACTAAGTGTAGAGCTTAAATTATGAAACTAATATACATAGTTATATGGACCGGAGAACTTAAAATGCAGAGTTTAAAATAATACAAAAAATTTAAATCTTGGTAGTGAAAAATCCAAGCAAACTGTAACGCTCAGTGAGTTAAACTCACGTATAGCACGGGCAATAGGAGCATTACAGGCATAATTAGTTCTAAGATTATCACCATAAAACGGATAGAAATTTCGGAGGGAACGTTGAGGAACATTAAATCGAAACCGCTCCAGCAAGTATGGGCTGTCAATAAACCCATTAATAATGTTATAAGCGAAACTTAGGCAGATAATAGATCTACGATCCAACAAGGACTTAAGGTTTAATAGCAAGAGACGAGAAGAATAAGGAGGCATAGGTTCAGAGAAGTTTAAAGGTCGAAGAGCGTATTTAAGAAAGATCTTCTGTATACGCTCTATTCTATTTACAGCTGTCTGCTGGCTTGGCCTCCAAATAAAAACTGCATATTCCAAACGCGACCTAACAAAGGCCGTGAATAATAACTTGATCGTGTACGGATCTGAGAATTTCATAGTATTACGCCTAACGAAACCAAGCATAGAATATGATTTAGCAGTTATATAGTTTACGTCATTGTTAAACGAGAATTTACTATCAAAGATAATACCAAGATCTTTAATCTCATTAACACACTGAAGCTTACAATTTGAAATTCTGTAAATCGTATGTAGCGTATTAGTTACTTTGGCATAAGTTATGTGGAAACATTTGGCGGGGTTCAAGGAAAGATAAGATTCCTCGCACCAGCGATAGAGTTTGTTAATGTCATTTTGTAATCTTGAGGCATCATCTGGGCCCTTAATTGCTGAGAATAACTTCAGGTCATCAGCGTAAAGCAAACACTTGGCGAACGAGAAGCAACTACTAATGTCGTTGATAAAAAGAATAAAAAATAACGGTCCCAATATACTACCCTGGGGTACACCGGAAGTAGCAACAAAAGGCCTGGAGGATACACCATCAATATTAACAACACATTGCCTGTTAAATAAATAAGAGGCAATCCATCGCAGGAACGAGGAATGAAAGCCAAGAGAAGCTAATTTACCTATCAAAACTCTATGAGAAGCTCTATCAAAAGCTTTAGAGAAATCTGTGTAGATGCAATCAACTTGAAACCCAGCAGAAAATGACTCTATACAATATTCACTAAAGACAGCAAGATTAGAAACAGTTGATCTGCCAGCGACAAATCCATGTTGATAGGGAGAAATAAGAGATTTGACAGCAAAACTTAGCTTTGCATTGACGGCATGCTCAAAAATCTTAGAAATAGTAGACAGCTTAGATATGGGTCTGTAGTTGCGGACATCATTCTTGTTGCCACTTTTAAAGACTGGGGTAATAGAAGTTATTTTCCAATCATCAATGAACGCCCCAGAGGACAAGGATTTATTGAGGATCAGTCTTAACGGATATATTAAAGCTGGACAGCACTTTAGCACCACAGGGCACAAGCCGTCAACATCAGACCGATAGGAGGATTTTAACTTAATAATGGCTTTACTTATATCCTCAGAAGAGAGGCATAGCGATCCAAAGTTAACAGCACAGTCCTGGCTCTTCGGAAATTCAAAAGTTTGATTGCTATTAACTTCTGGGTTAAAATTCGATTTGAAGAACTCCGCAAATAAATTGGCTGTTTCAGTTGGGGAATTCGCAGAATTGTCATCAAGAAAAACGCCTGTCGGGACACTGGCGCAACATTATTTGACTTCATATAATTCCAGAAGGATTTCGGGTTCGATTTAATGTTCGACTCAATGTTACGTATGTAATTTGTGTACAGATACTTATCCAAATTGTTGAAACTCCTAAGATAAAACTTGTATTTAGTAAAAAACAAATGATTCTTCGTGTTTTTGAATTTTTTAAAGTATTTGTTCCTAAGATTCTTCAATTTCTTTAAGTCCCTTGAGTACCATGGCAATTTATAGGGTCTTTTACGTTTAACCGGAATCCAATCCAAGCAGTGGTTGTATAAAATAGTTTTGAAAGTGCGGAAGCTATTAGCGGTATCAAGTCCCTCAAGTAGCTCCTCCCAGTTTATTTGAAATAAGCAATCATTAAAACAGGGGAAATCAAATGAATTAAAATTGAAAGAAACACTGCTTTCAAAATTCTCCGAAGCAAAACAATAAAACTTAACTGTAGTAATCAGAGGCAAATGATGCCTGTCACTAGGCGTAATAGGGTTCATGCACTCCCTTACTTCACAATTAATATTATCACTTATAAATACAAGATCTAAAAGTCTGTTTAGAGAATTGACATTATTGTTAATTTGAAATAAATTTAGGCTCAATAAATTATCAATGAGGTACAATTCATGATTCCCAGAAAGATTAGAAGGCGTAAGGCCGTTATTAGATGAACTGAGTGACCAATTGACATTACATAGGTTAAAATCACCTAGTACACAAAGATGGTTATCACTAAAATCACTTAAAGCTAAAGAAACAATATTATCTGCATGAGCCTTGTATAACTCAAAGGCGCTCGAAGGTGGTATATAAGAAGCCATTACATACAGAGAACCTTGCGAGGCGGTACCACTAATACAAACGCAGATCTGGTCCAGCAAGGAATCATCATTATTTAATTGCACTAAAAAAGCACGGAATTCACGTTTGATGGCAATTAAAACACCACCACCTCGATTGCAGCCAGTTTTTTCTACATGACGATCCTTGCGAAATACATTAAAAAGCTTTGAGTCAAAAAACTCAGAATCAAAGAAATTTCCATTTAGCCAAGTTTCAACGAATACGAAGATGTCATAATCTAACTGTGCACTAAAGTTGTATACCAAGTCTGCTTTGGTCCGCATGCCAGACAAGTTATGAAAATAGATGTTCAATCCACTGTTACTTTTAATAAGGCGATTGTCACGCCTTACTACCTCCGTAGTGGTTTCCGTTGAGCCCTTCGAAAAAACTTAAAAGGCTTAACCATGACGTTTGCTGGCCACAGATCCGAGCATAGCAGCTTCTCATACGACGACTCGGGAACACCCAATTTGAAAATGACTCTAGACAGGTCAGATAGTGAAACATCTTTTTTCACCAGTTTAGCACATGAGAGCATTTTTGCTTCTATCTTAGCTTGTTTAGCAACATAACCCTTAATATTATCCTCAGACACAGATGGCGAAAAAGAGGATATATGAAGCCATTTATAACGATCGGCAACTTCAAGATCAGTGCAATCATTTGTGCCAATAATTCGAGCCTGGTTGCCAATATTATTATTATTAATGTTATTGGAGACAAAGCTCGGTGGAAGGTCGTCTCTTCAGACCTGCAACGGGTACAATGTACACCGTTGTGACCGTGCGAGAGGGCTTGGGGGTGGCCTGGCATTCATCACGCATCAATCTGTGCAGTATCGTCTATCTGAGCCTGACATCGACCCAAAGGAACACCACCATAGAACGTCAAGGTATGGTTGTCCGGTCAGGCGATGTCGACCTTGAAATCATAAACATTTACATACCTCCTGTCACCTGCTGTCCCAGGGATTACAACCCCGACATTCGTGCGTTACTCAGGGGCGAGAACCGCGTCGTCCTTGGTGACTTCAACGCACACCACGACCTGTGGCACTCCAGCTTACAGGCCGATGGTAGGGGACAGGAGCTGGCTGACCAAATAGATGATTCGACGTTTTGCACGGTAAATGGGGATGCCCCCACTAGAGTGCCGGTAAACTGCTCTAGCTCGCCAGACATCACCATAGTCAGCGCAGGCCTTATAAACTGCGTTGAATGGCGACCGATGCTGACGCTTGCCTCAGACCACCTACCCATAGTGCTCTCTATCGATCGCCCCACCGACTTTGTCACCGCTGAGAAGCGCACATACACCAACTTCAACAAAGCCGACTGGGAAGGTTTTCTTGCCACCACAGAGAGCGCCTTCGCTGCTCTCCCCACCCCGTCCGACGTACGAGAAGGGGAAAAGGCGTTTCGTATGGCCCTAATTTCAGCCTCCCATCAACACATTCCGTCACGTAGAATAAAGGAAGAGCACCTAAGGTCTTGCAACTTCTCGGCTGGAGTTGGCAAATTATGGTCGACGGTTAAATCTCTGTCCAACCCGACTAAACCTAACGTCAAAATATCCATCGCCTTCGGTGATAAGGCTCAGTCGAAGTCTAAAAGATGCGCGAGCGCCTTCTGCCGAAAATTTGTAATGCATCCTCCGTTGAACAAAGATATTCGCTGAGCCACCAGGAAAGCGCATAAACACAAAAACAGCGATGCGCCCATTGCCATCTCCACAACAGAAGTTCATGAGGCAATTCGGAGATCTAAGAACACCAAATATATTGGCCCATGCTGATGCTGAAACACCTCGGCGACGAAGGCATAAGATACACACATTTTCAACCTTTCCCTGTCCACCTTTGTCATTCCTGGAAGATGGAGACAGGCAAAGGTGGTCCCACTACTAAAGCCTGGCAAGCCAGCTGCCGTAGGGGAGTCACAACGTTGGAATCTATCTTGTTACCGCATTTCACCGCAAACCTGCGGCTCGCCGAACATCAGCATGGATTTTGCAAAAATCACAGTACCACCACCGCGCTGAACACCATAACCACTCAGATAGGGGACGGATTAAACAAAAAGCGTCAAAACCACAGGACAGTGCTAGTGCGCTTGACCTGGCCAAAGCTTTTGACACGGCAACCATGCGCAACTAATGAAAGACCTTGAAGACTCGTCCCTTCCCCCCTGTCTTAAACGTTGGACTGCCAACTATCTGAGTATTCGTCAATCGTCGGTTGAGTTCAGAGGCGCCAGATCAAAACCCAGAATAGTTATATATCGAAACTTCCCCCCCACCAGAGGGTGTCTCGATCGTCTCTTACGCCGACGATTGTACGATTTTGGCAACTGGCCCCTCTGTTGAAGAACTCTGCTCTCGCATAAACTAATACCTCCCAGCCGTGTCCGAATGCTTCGCCTGGAGCAACCTGGCATTGTCACCGAATAAATCCTCGGCCACCCTATTCACGACGTGGACAACGCAAGTGAACATGGAATTAGACGTCTACGTTGATAGTGTCAAGCTATCAACTGTCTCACACCCCAAAATCTTAGGGGTGACGTTTGATAACATGTTCAAATACGGCGCTCATGTAACCGCAATTGCCAATAAAGTCAAAAGCCGTAACAAAATCCTCAAGTCGCTAGCTGGCAGCACTTGGGTTAAAGACAAAGAAACGTTACTAGCTACATATAAAGCAATTGGCCAGCCGGTACTGAGCTACGCGACGCCAATATGGTCGCCGGGGCTAGCTGACACACACTGGACGAGGCTACAGGTCTGCCAAAACACCGCCCTTCGTACCGCCACTGGGTGTCTTCTTCCTGAGCATCACCTTCATAATGAAGCGAAAATGCTCGCCCTTAAAGAGCATAGCGAGATGTTGACCAGGCAATTCCTGTTCAACTGTTTCAAACCGCAGCATCCGAACGGACGCCTGGTAAACGAGAATCCGACCCCCAGGAGCATAAGGAGCCATCTACGCAAACACTTCGATGAGATCCGGCACCTGATTTCCACGCCGTTTGATCCTAAGTTGCACCGGCAGGCCCTCACCCTCATCCATACGAATTCGGTAAATTCCTTTGTTAGCTCTCTCCCGGTGAACGCCGTTCTTCAGGCAGCAACACCACCCGTTGCCGAAGAGGAACGCGAGCTGCCTAGGGAGACTAGGGTGATGCTGGCTCAACTCCGGTCTGGATATTGTAATAGGTTAAACTCTTACCTATCCAGACTGAACCCCGACCTGCCTAATGTCTGTCCGGCATGCGGCTTGTCCCCCCATAATACAAACCATCTTTTTGTCTGCTCAACCGAGCCGACTCTTCTAACACGAGTGGCGAATTTCCTTGAGCTTGATGTTGAAATACGTTTGAGATCTGCTTTCTAAAAGTAAAAATAAAAAGGAAATTCATGTGAACAGTTCAGAGAAAATGGGACCAATGATAAATTTAAATTCTTACCAGCATGGAAAATTTATCTATATCTTCCTGAATAGCTTTCTCGAATCGTCGACGGTGTTAAAGGGTTGTTTTGCCAAAATTGTGCAGTTGTTATGCGATACCGCTTTCTGCAGTGTAATAAAATCTTTACGAAGCCCTTGAATTTCCTCCGTAAGTCTGATTAATACAAGCTTGTTGCGTTCTTCCACCTTTTCCACTGCGTTTTTACATGCCTCTTTGACAACTGATTTAATAGCTATCGTACAAAATATAAGAAAAGAGAAACAAATATTAAATAATTGGGCTTGCGACTTATTGTTTGACGACACTTTTTGACCTTTTAGCAGCCGACATTTATGTAATATTAACCAATGCACTTACTTTTTCAATTCTTCACTGTAAATTTTCACTTTTATTATTATTTTCTTTTTAAAATGTTTTTATTAGGTCGCTTTCGTCGTATCTGTCCGCGGATTTTTGCATTCGATTTTAAACCAACTGGGTGTTGAGCTAGGATCTTGAAATTTTCACCATAGGTCAGGTCCCGAAGACAATGCAATATTATTGATATTGATATTGATATTTATTCAAGATTCTTGTACAACTAAGAACTTAAGGTCTTTTATATGTACATCCACTCCTATTAAAATCTCAAACTTTGTATAGGTTCAATGTTAACAAAAATAAAAATAGAAATAAGCTTATAAAAACATATTTTGGATGAAATTACTTAAATTATGCTTACAATTATAACAAAACTAGTCACATAGGTAAATGATAAAAGAAGGTAATAGAAACAGAAAACAGTTAAAAGATGGAGAAGTAGGAATCAGACAATAGTAAGATTATTTGTAGTCAATATATAGACGAGATATTAATACTGCTAAAGTATTCAAGTATAACACTTTTGAAGTTGCCCCTATTTAGCCCAACAATGACGGATTCAGGAATAGAGTTCCAAAGTCTAACAGCACTAATGAAAAACATTCGGCTAGAAGATAGATATTTGAATCTCGGAACAACCAATTTATTATTTCTTCGCGATCTGGTTAGATGAAGCTTGTTATATAAATACTCAGGAACTTTCGTCTCTAGGAGTTTAAATATAAAAGAAAATTACGATAGGTTGCGCGTGGGTCGCTATATTTCCAAAATTCGCATTTATGGTCCGATTTTGATGAAATTCGGAACATATATTACTACGATGAAAAGAAATTTTTCGGAGAAAAAAAATTCCGCTGGGTGGGGCTGAGATCGCGGTAATAAAAACTCAAAATCGTAATTATGGACAGATTTGGCTGATATTTTACGTGTGTTACTTAATAAATTTCCAAATGCTCAAAATAAAATTGGACCCGCTAGGTGGCTCTATTTAAGAAATGCGAAGGTCTGTTTTCGGTGTCGATTAATTCGTTTTTCAACGAACTTCCCGTTGAGATTCTTCTTGAAATTTTCATCATCGTTTAGTTTTCTGTCCCCACACAATATAACAAAAAAAATAAATTCCGATAGGTGGCACACGGGTAAAGATATTTGAAAAGTTTCATTCCCAGAGATTTTGCTTTGGATTTTGAACTAACTTGCAGTTGAGCTGGGGTTTTGCAATTTTCATCATCGTTCAGGCTTCGCTAACAATGCATTATACGAAAAAAAAATCTAAAATATTGATTAATTTCATAAATCCCATTTATCGTCCTATCTTGAGTTTAGTCGTTTAGTCTTATTGCCACAGATGGATTATAGCATGACGTTCGTTAGGTAATCACCGGCGCCATCTGCACATTATTGGATTATAGCATGTTGTTCGTTAGTTAATCTTCGGCGCCATCTGCATTCAACCGAACGAATGAATGTGTTAAATATGAGTTTTCACAATATTGCATTGTCATCGAAACCTGACCTATGGTGAAAATTTCAAGACCCTAGCTCAACAGGCAGTTGGTTTAAAATCGAATGCAAAAATCCGCGGACAGATACGATGAAAGCGACCTAATAAAAACATTTTAATAATACAGACATTGCATTAGAAACTGATTTATTTAATAGAAATTTTATTAGGGCAATGGATGGAAATGGATAGCAGGCTCACCAGACCATTATGATTTGTTGTTAATTAATAATAAATTAAATGAATAAGTCGAAAATAACAATAGACAATACACAACAAACTCAGCAAATTTAGATTAATTAAAAAAAAAGAAAATCTAAGTGGAATAAATTAATTATTAAACGAAGAAATTAATTTTTAATTAGTGAGTTGCAAAATCTTGTTCATACTTGTACAATAGGAATGGCAAGAGTAGGAACAAGGAATATAATGGAAAATGCCTTGCGGACGATTGTCAATATCAGATTTAGTAGACATTGCTACTTTTGAAGATGTGATTGTTATTTATATAAAATATCAAAAAATTATACTAGAATGTAAGTTATTTGCCAATGCGCAAATAGATGGTAAGTTATGTATTCCAAAATTGCCAAAATTGCAAAACGTAACAAATTATATGTAAATGTTGAACACTGTAAAAAGGAACTGATAAATAAATATTGTAAAATAAATGAAAATAATGATTGTTTACCAGATATTTTAACCGGAAATAATGCTAAATCTACACAAATGAAATAAAATAGCTTCTATTCTTTTGTACTTTTCTTGAAATTATATTTGTTTTAATAAAAGTGTATATGGCTTTTAAATTTCATAATCAAAGTCGAAAAGTTCGCTCGTAATTTGGTATTTTGGGTATGAGTAGTGGAACTTTTTATCCTGAGCATAAAACTTGTCGAAACATCGATGGCGCGATATCGGTTCAGTTCAGCGCAACTACTGCATATGCATATTGTATGTAAAGTGGACACCTTGATCATTTGATTTGTAAAGGAACTCCAAAACGGGGTATAAGGAAAAAAGTGTTACTCATGTACACTATATGCCGGGTAAACATATTTCCGGGTTCAGTCTGGATAAGTAAGGGTTTATGCTCTTACAGAACGAAGCTGGGCCTTGTTTCCCTAGGCAGTTCGCATTCCTATTCGGCAACAGGTGGTGTTTGTGCTTAAAGACCGGCTGACAAAGTAGTTAACCGACTCTGTGTTGAGGTCCTGTCAGTGCACCTTAGGATCAAACGGCGAGGTGGGACTCACCAACTTCCACAGCGAAGTTCGCAGTAATTTTTTAGAAACGATGACTATAACGGTTTTAGTATTCACTAACTTTTTTTTTAACGATATTCGTTTATTCGCGATCAGAAGGGGGTAAGAAGCGAGGGGTAGAGTACACTTGAAAGCGTACCGTCAACCTGTTTCAAGTTTTTCTTGCTATCTCTTTCGCTCCTCCTTGTGCACCCATATTTTGTTTCATAAGTGTAGACACGAATAGAAAACACAAAAGATAACGCCAGCTGAGTTGAAAGCAAGAATTGCCTGGTGTAAAAGGGGACTTACATAAGTTGAAGTTTTTATTAAAACTTTAAATAACTGGCACAAAATAAGTGAAATCAGCAAAGAAAAATTACTGTCATGTATTTTCATGATTTGTACCTAAATCGCTAACTCTGCGTGAAAAATTTTGCAAAATTTCAATCTTGCACAAGTTATTCGCAAATTAAAATTTCAAAAATTACTAAAAGCTTTATTTTTGGAAATTCATTATAATTCAACGGTTTAACTAAATTTCATGCAACAAAGGGCGTATGAAAAGCTATTGTGAATATTTTGATAAAGTTTTGGAAAATTAAAAAAAAAAAGGATTTTAAAATTTTTTTTGTGTATCCCATTTTAAGGATATTTTTTTTTATCTATGTTGTCCGCCTTAGAGAAATTTGAAAAAAAAAAAAAACAGTGTAGAACCTCTGGAACATTGCAAACTAAGTGCCGAAGAAAAAAGATGGAGACCCTTACCGTTAGGATTATTATGACTTGAGTATTGAGTGTTAGGCCTGTGGTGTGATTAAAACGTATCTTAAACTATACTAAACTTCCCTTAGGAGACAACTGCTAAAACACGACCAAGAATCGCGGAAGAGGTATCAAAAGACGCGTCAAACCTCAGTAACTATAATCCGTAAGCAGATGCCTGATGTAATTATGGCCCCGCAAAGTCCACCCACTTCAATCATAATACGTTTTATACACAAATTTACTTTTAGCATTTCAATTACTTTCGCGATTCCTTTGAGGAATTGTAGCTGGAAATTATAAATTACATTTTCAATTCCTTGTAATGTAATTAAAAATTTTTCAATTACATTTTCAATTCCCTTCAAAGCCCACTACTTTTGAAATTATAATTCCACAAAGTAATTTTTTTCAATTCCTTGTAATTGAGTCTCAAAAATATAACATTACTTTAGGTAATTTTTTTTGAGGAATTGATATGTCTATCTATTCCTTTTCTGTGGAGCAAAGTACATAATTGATTCCTTTTCTCAATTACATGTAATGGGGAATTGAGGGTAATTTAATTCCTAAAGTAATCATTACTACCCAGCTCTGTTCAAGGATTAGGGCTGCCTAGCTTTGTTGTCAAAATATCCGTATATATATTATTATTAGTATATTTAAATGCTACTCATTGTCCGCCGATGCTCGGACATAAAAAATCTATATCTATACTTGGTTTAGAGGGCAGATATTTGAGTGTATGTGTGATACCTATGACCAGGTTTTACATACATATAACAGAATTGTAACAGGTCGACGTCTGTACATAGCGGATATTTAAGAAAAATTGATAGCAGAGATTATTACTAAGCCAAAAGAAGCCAAATCAACTGTTTTTAAAATTTTTGTCTATCTGTAAGTCTCTCTGTCTGTTTAAATGGTTGGGCGCGCATCTCTTAAAAACTGATAAAACCTAGGCAACCCTAAACCTTGACCGGATTTTAAAGGCGACCCTATGGCATTGGTTACGCAACGAAATTCTCTTTACACTGATATAAAATTTGTTCATATACGCCGTGGGTAAAGAAACCATAAAAAAAGCTTTTTTCAAAAATTATTTAAAAATATTCTTGAACGGATTTTTCCAGGCAGCCTACATGCAAAATGTTTCATAACATACGAAATTTCATAAAAGGTACACTTTATTTATAAACGCGATGGGTGAAAGTCGCCCCTTTGTCGGCTCTCCGACTATTAAGTTTATATTCAAGTCGTGTATATGAGGTTGTGAATACCTATCAGGAACTGTTATATAATTCAATCGTCGTTAACCGGCCGCTGGCGCCAAACATTGGAATCCTTTTTAGAAAGTGGATGTAATGAAAAAGCAACATGCCAATGAGAAGGGCGACAAATACCCAATTTCACTAAGAAATCAAACTCAGATTTTACCACTTTAAATTTAATAGGATCTTATCTCCTTGGTGTCTAAAAAGGTAATTTACCATTACAAGTAATGCGATGAACTGTGGAATGTTTCACTGACTTATTATAATCACTGTCAGACGTTTGTGATGGAAACGTGTTTAATAATGTTGGGTATTTATCTTCTATAAAGGAAATAATTTTGGTAGCGATATTTTAGAAAACCCCGATATTGCATTTACTGAAATATTTGTAAACGGAGCAGCTAACTAAACAATAATTTTTTAAATCAACCAAAATACCATACCGTTGATACACTTTCTCGCTTTATTACCAAAGCGATAGTGATATATACAAAGTCTGTACTGAGATTCTGATCTAGTTCGCGAACGGATCGTATGAAATGATCTAAAGCCTCTTACCGGTCTTTTTCCTTTGATCTGCCTCATAGAACAAACTTAATTGGATAAATTTTCTCACATTGAAGAAGTACTTTTTACAACATTTCTAAAGTTTTTTCAAATTGGTAATTTGTGCTACAAATTTCACTTTTATTCATTACCTCCCTGTGATGCAGTTAAGCTAAATCTGTATTAAAATTTGAACCTGCCAACACTAAAAGGGATCTGTATAATTCAGCAGGATTTTTATCTCTAAGTTCTGTAACAGATAGTACTTGGTCCAACTTTTTGCGCCCACTAAGTAAATGACGTTCAATAAAATGTTTTTTCTATTTTCAAATTTATTTTCGAAAGAATTTTGAACTGTCATAATTACTTCTCACTTCTTCACTTCTTGAGGAAGTGAAATTTTGAGGTATTCATGTGTGGTATTATTCAATGTAATATTCTTAGATGCAAATTGGGTCTCTATATGGATGAACCATGCTTCGGGATGGTCATTGCAAAAACTTGTTAATTGTAATTTTACCGAAGACGGTGCTGTGTGCTTAGAGTATTATTATTAATGTGTGTGATCTCAATTAATGACAAAGGGTTCCAATCAGGTTCCTATATCAATATTCTTGAATTAGTGAATTGCTGTTATACAGGGTGGCGCAAAAGTAATCTTCCGATGTTTTTTGGCTGTAATTCAAAAACAAAATGAAAAACTTTGATTCTTCTTGTGGATTATTTTTATTTGGTCTTTTAATTTTTTTTACATCAAGTCGAGAATATGATGTCATGTAAATGGCCCCGCCACAGTTGATTGTCATTTGAGCCCTTTTTATGGCATTTTCCATCACTTTGGGCAAAACTTCCGGCGATAGGTCCTCAAATTCTTGACGGATATTGTCTTTAAGAGTTGCAAGAGTCTGAGGCTTGTTGACATAAACCCGCGACTTCAAAAAGCCCCACAAAAAGAAGTCTGGAGCTGTCAAATCAGGCGATCTTGTTGGCCAGTGCAAATCGCCAAAACGGGAGATTAGGCACCCGGGAAATGCATCCTTCAGCATATCGGTTGGGGCACGTGCATTGTGTGCTGTTGCACCGTCTTGTTGGAACCACATGTTTTCCAATCCCAATTCGTCAAGTTGCGGCAAAAATAACTCGTTGATCAGTAGGCAAATCGCCAAAACGGGAGATTAGGCGCCCGGGAAATGCATCCTTCAGCCAGGGACCCCCCGTAACGATTACTTTTGTATTTTTAGCATCAAAAATGGAAGCCTTCCCAATATCGCAGATACGTTTCAAGTATATGAATATGCACGTCTCTTCATGCTCAACAAAAAGCTTCTATAAACTAAAAAAATTTGAGGGAAATCCATATAAATTACAAATAATCATTATTTTTGATTTTTATTTTTTTGGTCAAACATAAAAGTTATTTTTTGATTTTTATTTTTTCGATCAAACATAAAAGTTATTTTTTGATTTTTATTTTTTTGATCAAAAATAATAGTTATTTTTGATTTTTATTTTTTTGATCAAAAATAAAAGTTATTTCTTGAGCGATATTTTATTCCTCAAGAATAAAAATTAAGTTTTGAGTTTTAACTTTTTTCGCGGATTGAAAAACTCAAAACGCCGCTGTGCCTTTTTGGCAAGTAATAAATCATAATTATTGGGTGGTATATCCTCATCAACATAGTTTATATTTATGTACATACATTTTTTCACCTGGTACACTTGGCGAATTTTGCCCCATACATACAATACAATGTGTATACATATAAATATGTTTCAAATTATTGAGCACTTATGCTGACAAGGATATATCATCTAATAATTATGATCAACAACCTGCCAGAAAAGCGCTGCGGTTATTTGAGTTTTTCAATCCGCGAAAAAAGTTAAAACTCAAAACTTAATTTTTATTCTTGAGGGATAAAATATCGCTCAAGAAATAACTTTTATTTTTGATCAAAAAAACTAAAATCAAAAATAACTATTATGTTTGATCAAAAAAATAAAAATCAAAAAATAACTTTTATGTTTGATCAAAAAAATAAAAATCAAAAAATAACTTTTATTTTTGATCAAAAAAATAAAAATTTAAAATAACTGCTATTGTTGATTTTTATGAAAAAAATCGGAAAATAATGATTAAATGTGGATTTTTATATTAAAACTCATAACAGTTACGGTCCCTGCCTTCAGCATATCGGTTGTGGCACGTGCAGTGTGTGCTGTTGCACCGTCTTGTTGGAACCACATGTTTTCCAATCCCAATTCATCAAGTTGCTGCAAAAAGAACTCGTTGACCAGTAGGCGTTGGGCGGCCAGGAAATCTGCGACGAAATTCACGTTGTGCCAAAGTCACCGACCGATTATTGGTCAAATAAATAGTCAGCAATATTCCACGTTCTGGAGCAGTGTAGCGGAACATTGTTTATTAACGTGTATTTTGCATGTGTTTACTACACAAATGTCAAAACAGAATTGATTTTAGGGCCCAATCGCAAAATTTATAGCATTTTCTGATAGGAAGATTACTTTTGCGCCACCTTGTACTTGCTGTAATCACGATCCAACTATAACAGGTCGTAAAATACACACGAGTACACACACATTTTCTTTTTATATTGTTTTTCTAATGTGTTAGTTTATAGCAGAGCCGTTAAATTTGGATTACGATTAGTAATCAATTAGATTAAATTTGAAAAGGAATGGTATTGATTACATAATTCTCTTTTTAACAATTCCTGATTATTAATCAATTGTGATTACAAATAATCAACAAGTAATTAAGATTAGTTGGGATTACGAGAAAATAATCAAAAATAATCAAAAGAAATCAAAAAAATAATTGACTACATTCAAGGATTATTTTCGACTATTTTGAAAAACTTGCATTGAAAATGTAAAAAAATCTAAACAAAATAATTATATAGTTTTTGTATACAAAATATAGGTACATATATTCACTTCAATAACAAATCAACCAATAACATTTTGGTATTTGACTTTGATGCAAAGGGAAAGGCCACGTTAATATACGTTATTGTTTTCATCCCTCCTTTAACATTTTCAAATTGCACTTACCAGCTTTTTACGCAATGCATAATTTAAGTGTTAGTTTGTACGTTTGTTTGTAAAATTGAACTTATGTTACCGAATGGGAATTATTGAAATACAATATTTAAGTGAGTACTATTTTTGGAATTGCCAATCGATGACAAGGCAAAATCTCAGTGACCGTAATTTTGAAATGTTGGTATGAAAGAAAGCAAAAAAAAAAAATTAATTTTTTCCCTAATTTTGTTACGGCATTATTAGAAGTCTATACTCAAACATATGGTTTATTTTGAATACATTTCCTAATACTGCTTCAGCTTATGTATATGTACATATACATACATACATAGTCTTATTTTTATTCTTCAAGAAACAGTGTTATGTTACTGAAAAATGTTAATTGTCACTTTCACTATACCTTAAATGGTATTGCAATTTGTTTTTCAATATCAATTTTTATCGATAATGAATTTTGCTGTTTAACGTCAGCTTATACATATACAGTGGAACTTCTTTATAGTGAACTTCCCTACAATGAAGCTCTCCCTATAGTGAAGTCATTTTGAAGACACAGCTTTTTGGTTCTACTTTAGGTGCATTTTTGTCTCCTTATAATGAATTTCTATATAGTGAAGTTTTCTATATAATGAACAAATTTTACTGCTTGAAAATCAAGCTTCATACGTTTTTGTCTCCGTATAGTGAATTTTTTCAAATATGTTTTCGGTTACACTCAATTATTTGTAACTGCGTATTCTCAGAAATAAACGAAATGTAGAAATGTAATACGGGGAATCCCAAAATGAAAATACATACATATGTACATATGTACATTGTAGTAGGAGTTCAGTTGTGTTAAGAAATTGAAGTAAAAATGACGTTTCTATATAATGAAGTCTCCATATAGTGAAGCGATTTTCAGGTCCCCTGCGAATTCACTATAAGGAAGTTCCACTGTACATAATATTCTTATTTTTATTCTTCAAGAGACAGTGTTATGTTACTGAAAAATGTTAATTGTCACTTTCACTATACCTTTAATGGTATTTCAATTTGTTTTTCAATATCAATTTTTTTTGATAATGGATTTTTCTGTTTAACTACCACTGAAGTAGTGCTAGTGAAACCTTATTGCACTTATTTTTTAGTGCACTATGCCCAACCCTGATAACAAGTAAATAAAGTGTTCCATCACACTCACCAAAAAATATACACAAAAGAAATATATAGGTACTTTATACAAATAGAGCACAAACCCGTGAGCACGTGATAAATGAGAAGAATGCAGAATCATGAAGAATGCAAACAGGTTATCAATTATCAAATCGATAACCATCAATAATAATAGCAAAAAGTGAAAAAATTAACTAATGTGTAACAGTATTGCCATAATTTCGAAAAATAAAAAAAATAATAATAAAGAATCAAATGTAATCTTTGAACCTTTTCATTATTTTTGATTATTTTTTCGTAATTTGTATTAATCTTGATTATTTTTCGATTATCTGTGATCGTAATCAATTAAGAATCGTGGGAATCTGAAAATAATCTTAATATAATCATTACTTCACCTTTAAAAAAAAGGAATCTCATTACTAATTATTATGATTAGTAATCATTACTTAACCGCTTTGGTTTATAGTCGAAAAACTGTGTGGATTGACAAAATTCGAGGGAAAAAATAAGATACTTACACTTTAAGCTTTCATTGTAGTGATGACGATATTTTTTTTAAAATAGAGAAGATAAAAATCTTATATTTCTTGACTATGACGTTCATAGACGAATTAATGTAGCATTTATATACCCAATCCGTTGTTTGTAACAAAAGTAATTGTCTTTTTCATACATAGGGTAACGGCACTAGTGGTCGGACAATTAACTTTTTTTCATACTTTGAAAATTCATATCTCACATAATATATGGAATGTCGACACAAAATAAAGTTTGTATGATTATGGAGATATTTCAGAATCACTTGGCAAAAAAATTTTTAAAAAAAGTAAATCAGATTTTTAATTATTTTGGATTAATTAAAAAATGCCAGTTTGAGCTAGTGCTCGGACATTTTTTTTAGTTGTCGGACACTCCAGCGCTAGTATTCGGACACCGCAAAATTGGAACAAAAACGTAAATTTATTGAGAAAAAGCAACAAAAAAAAAGTTAAAAACAATAAAAAATATCTAATATTAATAAAAAAAAAAATATGTTTAATCAAGCAATCTTATAAATAAAATAAATGTGTGTTTTAGTCCAAAGAAATCAGCCAATCTTTATGAAATTTCCACAGTAGGTAGCTCCTTTGGTTCACTAGACATAGTAAAGGGTATATATAATTTTGGAAAGGGGCGGGAACACGCCCCAAGGTATATAACAGTGAAATAATAAATGTTGTTTTCAATTAACTAAATAAATACTTAGCTAAAATCAGGTATTAGGCATCACAACTAGGGCAAATAAATAAACTCTCATCTGCTTCAATATACCATTGGTGGAAGCATATTTCCAGCTGCAGAAAACGTTACTAAAACTGTAATGTTTTCTTTTTCGTTACCCGAAGTAATTTTATAAATGTTTTTATACCCCTTAGGCCCAATGACCTTACCAGTTTTGGGGCACAGTGAAAAGCCTTTTTCGTCCCCCTTGAATATTCGTGATGGATCTTCCATAACATCATCCTGTCCGGTACTTCGAAGGTATTCCATAAGTTCTGAAAACCATTCACGTATAGAGACTTCCGTAACGACTGCTCTGGCCTTATTTATATTTTCTGATTCGCGGCTCACCAATATTGGATTCCTTTTGAAAAAGAGTTAAGTTTTACCGGGTCTATTATCTTTAAATGGAGTAGTTTTTCCGCTGTCTCTAATAATCTTCTTAACAGTATTTAAAAGCTCATCCCTTTTTAGGGGAAACCATACATAAATTTATAATCCAATCTGTAATCTTTTTTTCCTCTTGTAAGGACAAAAAGGATTCAGGACCCATCTTACATTGATCCTCCATAAATCTTCCACTAACTCGGTCGTATAAAGTAGACTTAGGTATATTGTAAGTTACTGCTGCTTTTCTTATACTCAAAGTTTTGTTTCGTACTTTCTCAAGAGCATTTGACAATCTACTTGGAAAATATATCATAAAAGTAAATCTAAACAATTAAATTAAATCCACAAAAAATAAATAAATAAAGCTTTTTCAATAATTGATCAACAATTTCAAGTGTCCGAATACTAAAATTGTCATATTTGTGTGACCTCTAGTTGTCGGACGGGCTGTCCGATAACTGAATTTCATCCTTAAATCCGTTTCAGTGCTCGGACATTGATTTTAACATACAAATAAAAATAAAATCAGAATTAAAATATGTTTAAGTTATTGCTTACCCCTTTTTCTAATAAATCAAACACCTTTTCACACTTTTTTCTTCAAATATTTTTCAAAAAATCACTTTTACAACACAACATTCTTTAATCAAAAGTACACAATTACTGCGATCGGACGATAGCACACCAATACTGCAATTCAATTTAATTTGCCAAAAATCCAATTTCCACGAAATTTAGCGTGCGATAATTTTCTCGTAAAGAAGGAATTCCATCGAATTTTTTTAAATTTTTCTGAGCGTTGTAAATATAACGGTTTTCTTATTTTAAATACAAAAAGATGAAAGTGTCCGACTACTGGGGTGTGTCCGACCACTAGTGCCTTTACCCTATACTCGACAAACGAAATTATTAACAATATTAATAGTACTTAATATTCGCATAGCCAAGACTGCCAAATGAAGCTTAAGACTTCGATATTTTAATTTTGTTTTCAATTAACAACGAGGAAATTTATCAAGAAAATAAAATTTGAAATTTTTATATTTATTAAACAAACAATAACATACATAAATATTTTAACAAGTTTATATTTAACCAGTTATAAACACTACAGGAGCCTTAATAATGTATAACACTTCTTTTTCTCTTTTTATCCCAATCAGTGCTATCTTCTGCTCTTTGATATTTTTAATTTTCTGATACATTATTCTGACTTAGGCATGCAAAGACTTGGCAGTTGCAAAGTATTTTCCACATGTCTCACAAACTCGGTTTTTCAACTGGTTGCACACTGTTGGACAATACAACTAATAGGTTAATTTATAAAAATTGTGACGATTGTTATCTAACTTCAATGTCATTCTCATCAGCAATGGTGTAATTTTTTTTAAAGATTGTTGATGGAGGTGGAACGTGCAGTGGACCTGAGCTGTTTCTTTGAATTTTGATCGGCTGTTTCATATACATATGCCCTAACAATTGAGCGTCGATATCTAGTAAGATTATTATGTACGCATATTGCCATTTAACTAGATATCGATAATCGATTGTTGAGGCATATGCTACACATACTGTACCATCCATACAGCATTTGAAACTATACCCACACTAAGAGCTTGGAAACAAAGCTTGGACGTCCATGGTGTCTTTGTCTTTTAGCTGGGTTTTGAATATCTCGTCAAAGCTTGCGACATGGCATATTGGAAGAGAATTTTTGACTTTTCTGCGCTATGGAACGACAACCTGTTTTTCTGACGAAATAAATAACTAAGTCACAGAGAATAATGAATTGGTACTCTAGAGAAGTTTCCAACATTATTATTATTGAGTGTTTTTATGGCCTAAAACAACATAATTATAGCATTTTCTCGTATACATTTGTACATATTTCGTCCTTTAGCAACAGATTCTTTTCGTTGCCAAAATAAGCAATCTAGGAGAAAATTTTATTTTTTCCCATTGCTAAAATATGCCAAAAAAAAAACCACTATCCACCAATGGAGATTTTAGGTGATTGGCATTCACTGATATCGCCATAGGCGCCAAAATGAATTTATGGTTAAAATTATGACACGATTATGGTGAACATGCAAAAACTGAGCGAATAGCATACATAAATAACACACTAATAAGGCCCACTTGCAGAAAATCCAAGGTTAAATCTATAAATTCAGAGTTAACTAACCCTGGGCTAAACTGTTATTTTTTTAACTAGAGCAATGTGTTGCAGAACAGCTCTTTGTCATCGGGTTAGTTAACCCTGGGCTAGTGCGGGTATTTTTTCGTTGGGTTGTAAACACTGACACTTTTTGTAAACAAAGGAAGAAAACAAACACGTTGATTCTGATACTCCAATATAAAATAAGGAAATGGTTATCTTCACCACACAACTGCTAACTAATATGCTAAAATTATGAGACACGTTTTGGTCACTAGGTACGAATCTGGAAGTGCTTTTCCAGTTGTTTTGTTTCAGTGAAGTTATTGGCAAAAAACCAGAAATTGGTCAATGGTATTAATGTGCAGAACACCTTTCTAAGTTTCAATCCAATGAAAAAATTGAAAAAGCGCTTCTGGATTCGTATTCCAGTGACCAAAACGCGTCTTTAGCACCACTCATAATTTTAGCTAATTTTTATGCAGCTGTTTGCTAAAGAAAACCATTTCTTTAAATAACCAAGTACTCACCACTTTGAACTTTCCAAACGTGCCCTTATATTGCCTAATGAGGAGAACACGGTCTCCTTCTGTAGCTGAAACCTCCTATGCATGGATTTGTCCCTTAAATTTAAATCGTGGTCGCACCGCTCAGCAACATGCCTATTAAAGAAATCCGTAGTTATATAATCCACGATTTCCTCATCGTCGTCAGAATAAAATAATTCGTTTCCTATTTCACTCATTTAAAATAATTCACAACGAATTTTTTACACAATTTTATTATTTTCACAAAAATGACTTTGTTTACATTTCTTCTGTCGGCTGAGCAGATAGTTAGCGAACTAACCCTCCAATATTGGCGAGTTAAAAATATAACGAATTAACCTTACGTTAACGACTAACTCGATGCTGTGCAAGACAATTTATTAATTTAACCCTCTCATGTCAAGTTAGCCAGTAGTTAAATCTATAAATAGTCGTTCTGCAAGTGGCCCTAAACATGTCTATCAGAATTTAATGGAAATTAACTTTACAGCTGTACCAATATACCACACGATTGAAGAAATATAAGAAACAGACAAAATATTTGAATTTGTGAACTCCCTATATCTTCATTGTGCGCATGGGCAATGCTGTGTTACAATCGCGAGATAGGCATATTTATATCAGTTTTAATTTGTTCTGTATCACATCTAAACACATAATACAATAATATCAATTGCGATACTATCAATAGTGATTAACATATATCAATTTATATATTTAATAGATATTGACATTAAAATGACATCGCGTTTTTATCAATTCGGAGTGACGGCTTTGAGCGCTTGTATAGGTTCACTAGCAGCCACTTGGGTTTGTGCAGACAAGAACTCTCGATATGTGGTAAGGACACAACATTCATTTTTTTTTCTGAATTAAGAAACATTTAAATTAAAAGAAAATAAATTTGTAATAGGTTCATAATGCGGTTGTGCGACCACCAAAGAGAAAACGTACATTGCCTCCACGTCCAGATCAATTGAAAAGTCTCCAGAGTGGTGAAGAATATGATGTTCTGATAATCGGAGGAGGTGCGACAGGAGCTGGTTGTGCATTAGATGCTGTTACGAGGGGTTTGAAAACGGCCCTTGTCGAAGCGGATGACTTCGCCAGCGGAACTTCTTCTCGGTCTACGAAACTTATTCATGGTGGTGTGCGTTATCTACAGAAAGCTATATTAGGCGTGAGTAGCAATTTAATCCAGCTAAATGATGCAATCAGTTAAGAATTTCCATGATAACCTGGCAGGCTCGAAATCCACTTTGGAGTAAATGTCAACTACTGCTAATCCGACACCTAGGTCTCTGTGTATTTTCAATAATTACTTTTTTAATGGTATGCGGATAAAAATTAATTCGTGGAAAATTAATTAAAATTTTAACGAGTGCCTTTGAGAAAATTGTGAGTCCAAAACTTGTTTCCCAAGAGTGTGGCATGAATTCCAATAAAAAATAGAATACGAAAATATTTTTAATTTAAAATGTTTTTAAAATGAACTAAAAACTGCAAAATAATTTCTTCTCTCCCTACATAGATTTTTCACCACGTAGAGCTTGTCCTGAACATTTATTAGTGGGAATTCTCATAGGCATTACAGTACTTGGCAAGATTGATATGTATCAAAACATTTGGCGCTTGCTATATCGTGAAAAGATGATCTTTTTTAGGAAAGCTCATATCGGTAGTAAGATTTTTAGAAACTTATGTGAACCATCTATAGCGTGCGCCAATGTTTTTATACATATCAATCTTGCCAAGTATTGTAATGCCTATGAGAATTCCCACTAATAAAAGTTGAGGACAAGCTCTACGTGGTGAAAAATCTATGTAGGCAGAGGAGAAATTATTTTGCAGTTTTTAGTTCATTTTAAAAACATTTGAAATTAAAAATATTTTTTTATTCTTTTTTTTATTTTATGCTTTTTAGTTGTGAGTTTGTAAAAATTATAGCATGCCGTTCGTTAGGTAATCACCGGCGCCATCTGCACATTATTGGATTATAGCATGTTGTTCGTTAGTTAATCTTCGACGCCATCTGCATTCAACCGACCGAATGAATGTATTAAAAATGCGTTTTCACAAGCAGATGGCGCCGAAGATTAACTATCGAGCATCATGCTGTAATCCACTAATGTGCAGATGGCGCCGAAGATTAACTAACGAACGTCATGCTATAATCTCAAGACAGGACGATAAATGGGATTTATGAAATTAATCAATATTTTTGATTTTTTTTTTCGTATAATGCATTGTTAGCGAAGCCTGAACGATGATGAAAATTGCAAAACCCCAGCTCAACTGCAAGTTAGTTCAAAATCCAAAGAAAAACCTCTGGAAATGAAACTTTTCAAATATCTCTACCCGTGCGCCACCTGTCGGAATTTTTTTTGTCTTATATTGTGTGGGGGCAGAAAACTAAACGATGATGAAAATTTCAAGATTCTACCTCAACGGGAAGTTCGTTGAAAAACAAATTAATCGACACCGAAAACAGACCTTCGCATTTCTTAAATAGAGCGACTCACGCGCCACCTAGCTGGTCCAATTTTTTTTGAGCATTTGGAAATTTATTAAGTAACACATACGTAAAATATCAGCCAAATTGGTCCATAAATACGAGTTTGAGTTTTTACTACCGCGATCTCAGCCCCACCGGAATTTTTTTCCCGAAAAATGTCTTTTCACCGTAATACATGTTCGGTGGTGACAGATTCCAACACTTTCACTACTGGCGAGAGGAGTGATATCGTGCGAATTACACCCCCACGGCAGCTGGCTTGCCAGGCTTTAGTAGTGGGACCAGCTTTGCCTGTCTCCATCTTCCAGGAATGACAAAGGTGGACAGGGAAAGGTTGAAAATGTGTGTATCTTACTCCTTCGTCACCGAGATGTTTCAGCATCGGAATGGAAATGCCATCGGAGCCTATGTATTTGGAGATTTCTGAATTGCCTCTCTAATCTCTGTGGTGAAGATGGCATTGGGCGCTTCGCTAGTTTTATGTTTGTGCGCTTCGCTGGTGGCTCGGCGAAAATCCTTGCCCAACGGAGGGTACAAATTGTCGGCAGAAGGCGCCCCCGCATTTTTTTTGGTTTCGACTGAACCTTATCACCGTAGGCGATGGATATTTTGTCATTGGGTTTAGTCGGGTTGGACAAAGATTTCGCCGTAGACCATAATTTACCAACTCCAGCAGAGAGGTTAGAAGACCTTAGGCCCCCTCTCACTTAGCACGTTTGTGTTTATCTACTAGGCGTCTGATTTTCGCATTGAGATCCTTTTGCCAGGGCCGCTGCATATGGGCGCACTTCTTGTATTCTACCTGACCAAATGTGTTTATGAGAGGCTGAAGCCTGACGCCTTTCCTAATGGCTTCCTTGACCTCTGCGACGGAGACGGCAATGGGCGTAGTCGTGTGTCTATGTTTATGCGGACGGGTCTTCTCTTAGCCCTATCCTCAGGAGGATGCAGTAATAAGCTGGCACATTTCCTGGGGTCGGTAATGACGCTGACGCCAAATGCAATGGTGAACTTGTCATTGTTTTTGGTCGGATTTGATAGGGCCTTAACAGTCGACCATAATTTTCCGATACCGCCAGAGAATTTGAATGCCTCTAGATGTTGTAAGGCAGCTCCTAGTCCGCTTTACTAAAGTAAATGTACTTTCGTTTTTCTGCCGTTATGAAGTTGGGCGGTCTTTCGATGTAGAGTATTATAGGTAGGTGATCTGGCGGGGATGACATTTACCGAGTGGAACTAGACATTTGGGTGTAAGAGTGCTACTACGGATGACAATATTGCAGAATTATTTTCTGAATTATTTAAATCGACCTACTCCTCTAGCAGTCGAATTTTCGGTAATTGTTTACAACCGGTGCCGAGTGCTAATGAGCGTCCAATAATAATGAAAATATTAGATCTTCGGAAGCGGATTCACATTCCCGGCATCGAAACGAGTCCTTTGATATCCCTTCCTACATTCTTGGACAAATATTAGCACTCGGCACCGGTCGCAAACAATTATCATGCAAACATATCAAAAAACCTCATTAGAGCACAAAAACAAAATATAGCGAGCGTTTTATAACTTTTATATACGAGTTATACTTATATTTTGAGAGTTTTAACAAGAAATTGCGGAAATTAATCTAATATTGCTTGCAAAATAAAAAACAAGCAGCTATCCGTCAACAAAATTGCAACTGAGAAAAACGGAGCTACGCTCGAAGTGCATGATAGGCAGAATTGTAAGTTTCGAAGTTGAACTGAACGGAAACGGAACGCATGATACCAAAGTTGCCAAACGGAGAAAATTTCGATCCAAGTCGAAATGCATGATAGGGGTGATAATTTGGCTAGTTCCAACATCAGGAACCCTGTTATTGATATTAACATTGTTATTCAGAGCCTGCAATCACTGGTTAAAACCGGATAATTTTAATTCTGAAATTGTTTGCACTCTTAATTGCGAAATAATGACCGTCTAGTAGTTCTTGGTGATTTCAATATACCATCTGTAAATTGGATCAATATGAGCGACTCGAATTTTATGACCCACACAACTGAGCATGAGTTTCTTAATAGCCTGTGTGACACATCTCTTCTTCAATTTAACAAATTTCTTAATTGTAAGAACAAGATGTTGGATTTAGTGTTTGCGGATGGTTCTTCGGGTACTACTCTCAGCCGAATTCCCCCCTTATCCCTTCCTGAAGACCCTTTACATCCTACGCTTGAGATAGTACTGGATTTCATTCAACCTGCAGTATCTGAAATATCAAAGGCGAAATTTCGACCCCGTTCGAGATGTTTTTATAAGGTAAATTTCGATGAGCTCAACGAGTTAATTGCGGCTCACGACTGGTCGAACCTTTATGAGTGCAATAATGTAGAGTTAGCGACTTCCATATTTTATAGTTCTATCGAAGAATTCTTTGACAGCTGTGTACCCCTTCGTTTTGTTAGGGTTGCAACGGATAAACCGCCTTGGTTTTCTAGGCAACTTGTTAGATTGCATAATATAAAGTCTAGGCTCTACAAGCGTTTTAAAATATCTAGGACACCTGTGAATTTTTCAAAATATTTAGTGTCGCGCTCCAATTTCCAATGTCTCAATGGACAATGTTATAAATACTACTTAACCTGCTGTAAATTTCAGTTCAGTAAAAATCCAAAACGATTTTATAGTTTTGTTAACTCAAAAAGGAAAAAATCTGGATTTCCATCTTCTTTTGTTTATGGGTGTGAAAATGCCAGCACCGATTACGACATTGCGGATCTATTCGCGGAATTTTTTAAGTCTACTTATTCGTCCAAATGTGTTCAATCAGATCGTTACCCGTATAAATTGGAGAGTTCTAATTGCATTTTAAGCCCTTTCATCGACAAAGACGCCATTCTTAAAGGTCTTCTTTCACTCAAATCGATATTTTCTCCGGGTCCGGATGGCGTACTCAGTTGTGTGCTAAAATACTGTGCTGAAAGTCTATCCGAACCGATCTGAAAAATATTTAAACTGTCTCTGGAATCCGCGTCATTCCCATCAATTTGGAAGAAATCATTTATTATACCCTAACATAAAAATGGTAGCAGGTCTAATATCGAGAAGTACAGAGGCATAGCTAGCATGTTTTGAATTGCTCTAAGTGTAAGCAAATGACATTTCACCGTGTGAAACCATTTCTAACATCTTATATGCTAAACGCGTTACCTTTGGAGCGTATATCTGTTGCAAAAGATCTGGGTGTAATATTTGACCCCAAATTGAGTTTTACTATACATATTTCATCTACTATAAACAAAGCAAATGGGGTACTTGGGTTTATAAAGCGGTGGGCTAAAGAGTTTGATGACCCTTATTTCACCAGGATTCTTTACACCTCATTAGTACGTCCAATTCTGGAGTATTGCTCCTGTGTTTGGTCTCCGAGCTATCAATATCACATTAACCGGATCGAGTCGGTCCAGAAACAGTTTTTAATTTTTGCATTGCGAGGTCTCGAGTCTTCACCTACCACCGTATAGGAATAGACTTCTCCTTATTAGATTGCCAGCGCTAGAAGAACGTAGAATATTACTCGGCGTAATGTTCATTCACAAATTAATTAGCGGAGAGGTTGACTCTCCCGACCTGGTTAGCAGATTACATTTTGCAGTTCCTGTTAGGACTTCCAGACATTTTGTGCCTTTCCATTTGCCTCTTTGCAGGCAAAATTTTGCCAGAAATAACCCCTTGCGAATTTGGTGCTCACGTCATAATGAGTTGTACAACTGTATCAGTTTCGAATTTTCAACTGCCGCCCTGCATACGGCCATATCTACTCTTGTGCTTAGCCTGATATTTTAATATTTTCTTTTTGTTATTTAATGTGATATTATATATAAATTATATGTTAACTAAATGCATATAATTTTTGTTCATTACTTTAATTTTGGCTTTGTATACATACTTTATACTCAATAGTCGATCGCTATATGTTTTGAGTCGACTTTAAATTTAAATAAATAAATAGAAATCTTACTAATATATAAAAACGTAAGTTTGTGAGTGACTACGGATGTTTGTGGTTCTTTATCGTCTGAACAAATGGCCCGATCATTACGAAATTTTGCAGACAGCTTCTTAGGAGTGTAGAATAGGTAACAGGCATCATGAAATTTCGATATATTTATCGATAACAGAGTTATCGGTCAAAATATGGTTTCGGGTAAACTTTGGAATATTCGCACAAAATTGGTATCAAACGAAAGGGGAAGACCACAGCTTGCATTTGGACTTTGGTTCAATTCGATATATTTATCGATAACAAAGTTATCGATCAAAATGTGGTTTCGGGTAAACTTTGGAATATTCGCACAAAATTTGTATCAAACGAAAGGGGAAGACCACAGCTTTCATTTGGACTTTGGTTCAATTCGATATATTTATCGATAACAGAGCTATCGGTCAAAATGTGGTTTCGGGTAAACTTTGGAATATTCGCACAAAATTTGTATCAAACGAAAGGGGAAGACCACAGCTTTCATTTGGACTTTGGTTCAATTCGATATATTTATCGATAACGGAGTTATCGGTCAAAATGTGGTTTCGGGTAAACTTTGGAATATTCGCACAAAAGTGGTATCAAACGAAAGGGGAAGACCACAGCTTTCATTTGGACTTTGGCTCATTTCGATATATTTATCGATAACAAAGTTATCGATCAAAATGTGGTTTCGGGTAAACTTTGGAATATTCGCACAAAATTTGTATCAAACGAAAGAGGAAGACCACAGCTTTCATTTGGACTTTGGTTCAATTCGATATATTTATCGATAACAGAGTTATCGGTCAAAATGTGGTTTCAGGTAAACTTTGGAATATTCGCACAAAATTCGTATCAAACGAAAGGGGAAGACCACAGCTTTCATTTGGACTTTGGTTCAATTCGATATATTTATCGATAACAGAGTTATCGGTCAAAATGTGGTTTCGGGTAAACTTTGGAATATTCGCACAAAATTTGTATCAAACGAAAGGGGAAGACCACAGCTTTCATTTGGACTTTGCTTCAATTCGATATATTTATCGATAACGGAGTTATCAGTCAAAATGTGGTTTCGGGTAAACCTTGGAATATTCGCACAAAATTGGTATAAAAAGAAAGGGGAAGGCCACAGGATTCATTTGGACTTTGCTTCATTTATGGAAACATCTATTTTGAGAACGGCTGGACCTTATACACATAACTAAATTTGGAAGGTAAATTTTGTATCCGCTCGAGATGGTTATACGCTAAAAAAATAAAGGTATTTGGAAAGGTTTTGGAGATTTCCCTAAAAATGTTGACCAGGATAACATTACAAAGTGTTCTTTCAATTTGAGCCCGTTTTCGAGATATTGGTCAAAGTGTCAACCAGGAGGGGCCCTCGATGGTATTGGTATGATATGGGTATCAAATGAAAGGTGTTGACAAATGATTTAACATGTTTTAGCTATTTTCCAATATCAAACGAAGGTTTTTAGATATTAACCAAAATTGGAGCTAGAAGGTTTTTGTGAAAAAATGGGTCTAAAATGAAAGGTCTTGATGCGATTTTTAAAATGGAGTAATTTTAAATCCTTTTGGGATTGGGATTGAGAAAGGGATAGGTATATGGATGACAATTAAAAAGCAATATGAAAAGACAAAAGCATATGAAGAGGATGGACGGAGAGAAGGATGTGGAGCTGAAATTAGGAGGGCGAATCACATATTTTAAATGCAAACAAGTTAGTGTTTGGGCAGGACAACGTCTGCCGGGTTTGCTAGTAAATAAATAAAATGATACCGACTTAGAACGCATATCCGTTGTTGGCGATCTAGGTTTCCTTTTTGATGCTAAACTGTGTTTTAATATGCATATTTCTTTTATTACTAACAAAGCCACTAGAATGTTAGGATTTGTGAAGAGGTGGGCTAAAGAGTTCGATGATCCGGTTCTCACTAAGACGCTCTACACATCGTTAGTCCGCCCTATACTTGAGTACTGCTCGTGTATTTGGTGTCCCGTATATCAAAACCATATAAAACGAATTGAGTCTATACAAAAGCAATTCCTAATTTTTGCCTTCCGAGGACTCAATTGGAACCCAAATATTAATCTGCCTCCTTACAGAAACCGACTTCTTCTAATTAATTTACCCACTCTGGACTTTTACTACGGGTAATATTCATCCATAAGCTGATTATTGGTGAAATTGACTCTTCTGAACCAGTAGGCAAACTAAATTTTGCTGTACCTGCTAGAAGGTCCAGACACTACGTCCCTTTTCATTTACCTCTTTGTCATTCAAAAATAGTCCCCTGCTTATCTGGTCCCCTGACTTGTCAGGCTGTAGAAGCTTTGAACGTACAATTGCCACTTTACGTAACGACATACTTGCATATCTAACTAGATCCTAAAAGTAGATTGGAAACTCGTCCTTTTCACTCCTCTTTAATCTCTACGACTTTATTAATTTAATCGACCGAAATTGAGGGTGGATTGGAGACAAGGACTCTCCAACCATCCAGTTAATAATCAAGATTCCTGAGCATATCCTTGCGTGAATACATCGACCGAATGTCAGGGTGGATTGGAGACTGGGCCTCTTCAAAAATTCAATCTACAAACCGGAGCTCCAAGCACAGCTTAATTCAATAATTCAACCGTTCTTGAAGATGGATTGGAGACTCGGCCTCTCCAACCATCCAGTGAAAGATCAGGATTCCTGCGCATATATTTGCATGAACACATGGACCGAATGGCAGGGTGGATTGGGACTCGGCCTCTCCAACCATCCAGTTGTGGAATATGGTAAACTTAAGTTTATTTTGCCATGTTAAGTTTACTTTTTTAATACTTTATAATTTATAATATAATGTTTTATATTCGTAATTAGTCGACCGCTTTGTTTTAGTGAAAATAAAATAAAATAATAAAAAAAAATTATACAGAGTTGCACAATAACAATAACAGCCCTTCACCTATCATTTGTCCAAATTGTGAATATGCTCTTATTACGTATCCGAGAACACTTATTTGCTGTGGTTATTAACGTTTGGTAAAATTTCAGAAGTCCCATTAC